>CAJNDT010000754.1:47500-145302 GCA_905221615.1 Symbiodinium sp. CCMP2592 | reverse complement strand
CCAAGCTCTCCCCAGCTGCTCCCGAAGCAATCATCTCGCGGAGGCATCCTCTTATTTACTGAGAACACCTCCGCCGTAGACACCAGAAATATCCCCTGATCCTCCGACTCGCAAACGCAAAAGCATTCAAAAATTGACAATGGACAATGGTGTCACTTGACAACAGTATGACCCTCGCCGTCCCGCACAACCTTTAGGGGTGAATTGCTCTCGAAAGTCACTGCGCATGTAGAACCAGGCGAATCCATCCTGAGCTTGCGGCGCTTCCTGGCGAACCAGCATTCCTTGCCTGTGGAACATTTAGGGATCTCTTTTCAGCGAGTCGCGGAGCGGGGAGATTTTTGAGTGTTTAGGGGAGTTGCTATGCTTCAGTGTCGGCACACTGCAACTGTCGATGAGCGGTCGTCTGGATCATCCTCCGACTCGCAAACGCAAAAGCATTCAAAAATTGACAATGGACAATGGTGTCACTTGACAACAGTATGACCCTCGCCGTCCCGCACAACCTTTAGGGGTGAATTGCTCTCGAAAGTCTCTGCGCATGTAGAACCAGGCGAACCCATCCTGAGCTTGCGGCGCTTCCTGGCGAACCAGCATTCCTTGCCTATGGAACATTTAGGGATCTCTTTTCAGCGAGTCGCGGAGCGGGGAGATTTTTGAGTGTTTAGGGGAGTTGCTATGCTTCAGTGTCGGCACACTGCAACTGTCGATGAGCGGTCGTCTGGATCATCCTCCGACTCGCAAACGCAAAAGCATTCAAAATTGACAATGGACAATGGTGTCACTTGACAACAGTATGACCCTCGCCGTCCCGACAACCTTTAGGGGTGAATTGCTCTCGAAAGTCTCTGCGCATGTAGAACCAGGCGACTCCATCCTGAGCTTGCGGCGCTTCCTGGCGAACCAGCATTGGTTGCCTGTGGAACATTTAGGGATCTCTTTTCAGCGAGTCGCAGAGCGGGGAGATTTTTGAGTGTTTAGGGGAGTTGCTATGCTTCAGTGTCGGCACACTGCAACTGTCGATGAGCGGTCGTCTGGATCATCCTCCGACTCCCAAACGCAAAAGCATTCAAAAATTGACAATGGACAATGGTGCCACTTGACAACAGTATGACCCTCGCCGTCCCGCACAACCTTTAGGGGTGAATTGCTCTCGAAAGTCTCTGCGCATTTAGAACCAGGCGAATCCATCCTGAGCTTGCGGCGCTTCCTGGCGAACCAGCATTGGTTGCCTGTGGAACATGTTATGACTGCTGCGACTGGTGGTGTGTGACAGTGGCCTCATCTGGGGACGGGAGTTCTCGAAGCTGCTCCAGCCCCCCGAAGACGGAGTCCTTTAAGGGTTTAGGTTTAGGGCTCCGTTAAGGGATCCTTTAAGGGAGGGCTCCTGTCGGGTTCCTTTAAGGGTTTAGGGTTCCTTTAAGCAGTCCTTGATGGGGCTGCCCAGGTTTCGGACGAAAGGGTTTTCGGAGGCGGGGGATGTGGAGATGGTTCCCCTGGCGTGCGGGGTGGGGAGGAAGGGGTCGGAGAGAGGGGATGTGGAGAGGGTTCCCCGTGGATGATGCGGGCTGGGCTGGGGGAGCTGCGGCTGTGGCAGCTGCCGGACAGCCGAACTGGCCCGGACACTGGCGCTGGGCATCCCTGCCATGGCAGGCTGCGCCTGTGCCGCCGGTCGAGCGACAGCGACGGGGACATAGCCGACAGGTTGTGCCAGAGCTGAGGGCTGGAAGCGGTGCATCGCATTGGTCCCAGGAACCGCGAGGGACCGAAAGCCTCGCCAGTGCATTCCAAGCTTGGTTTCAGGACTCGGGCTTTAGCCTTGGCTCTGAGGTTGGGGAACTCCTGGGTGATGGATGTTGGGAGGGCCTCAGGATAGCAAATTAGCTACTGTTGGTATCAATGCTATGCTCAGCTGCAACTGATCCTCCTCCTCTCATCTTGATCTGCACCACCTCCTCGCTCTCCTCGTCTCATGCTCCTCCTCCTCCCCCGTCCTCCTGCTGCTACGCCACTACTGTGCCTGAACAAACTTCCACGACTACACTCACAACAAAGACAAAGAAGATATCGACGATGACGAGTGACGAGGACGCCCACGAGGAAACTACTTGCTCCTGCAGCAATAATCCATCCCCGCCACCCCAACCACCACCACCACCACAACCCCAACCACCACCACCAGCACCCAGCACCAGCACCCAGCACCAGCACCAGCACCAGCACCAGCACGAGCACGAGCACCACCACCACCACAACCACCACCACCACCACCACCACCACCACCACCACCACCACCACCACCACCACCAGCACCAGCACCAGCACCAGCACCAGCACTGCCACCTCCACCGCGCCACCGCCACCAACACCACCGCCACCACCACCACCACCACCACCATCACCACTACCACTCCCATTAGCACTACCAGCATCACCACCGAGGAGGAGCGAGTAGTGGTAGCGGCAGTAGTTTGTAGCGGTGACCGCACACTGCCTACTCGTGGTAGATTGGGTGGCCAAATCAGTAGCAGCAGCAATAGTGATTCAATAGTGTTGTAGCAGTTGCAAGCGTGAAGTATGCAGGAGGAGGAGGAGGAGGAGGCGGAGAAGGAGGCGGAGAAGGAGGAGGGTCGTAAAGATGAACACAGAGGTGCACGGCCGGTAGCAGCAAGTAGAGGTGGTGGTGGTGGTGGTGGTGGTGGTGGTGGTGGTGGTGGTGGTGGTGGTGGTGGTGGTGGTGGTGGTGGTGGTGGTGGTGGTGGTGGTGGTGGTGGTGGTGGTGGTGGTGGTGGTGGTGGTGGTGGTGGTGCAAAGTGATGCTGTTGGCAATGCATATCGCAAAAGCAATTGCTGCGACCGTGGTTTAGGATCCGAGCTCTGAAACGAGAATCATGACGAGCAGACCAGGTGCCTCCATGACCATATTGCACTGCTGGTACTCTCACCGGCGGGACTTGCACGGGCGGGACTTGTACTGCTCGCACATGCCTGAGATGCGTTGCTTTCTTTTCGTTGAGGGGGGTTCTCCAGCATTCCTACGCAAAACCTGAAAACGAATTTGCCGCAAATCCATCAACCCGTGACCCAAAAGACCCCGATGCCTGGGCTTAATCATGTCTGTGGGCCTACAGTGAAGCGGTAAACCCACGCATCAAAGGCGAAAAAAAAGTAAGCCCGGAACTCCTCGGGGGCCAAAGTGTATACTATTTGGGTACATGGACCCTGAGGGTTAACTGTTGAAATTGTCATATAGCGGCTAAAGTACACCGAAAAAATCTAAAGGCTACCTACTCTACTACTAAAGTTACTAAGGACTCGCCGTAAACTCATAAACTTCCAGGACCGTTATAGAACCCCTTGCAGTACCACGAAAAAAAGCTCAAGGCAACCTACTTTACTACGAAATCTAGGGCGGGCTGATTCAAACCATGCTCCCCCGACAGAACCGGAGGACGACCTGACCGCGCAATGCGAAAGGAAATGCATTCAGGCTTTCAGGGCTTGAGGTTTAGTGGTTTACAGGGTCTAGGGCAACCCCAGTGTCCCCAAAATACAATCATGGTACTACCAAACGCATGCATAAACAAATCGGCGTCATCACAGGGGCACACCCCAAAGCTCAAGAAAGCTCAAAGCTCCTGCAGCGAGCAGCAGAGCAGCAGCAGACCAGTGCAGCCGGCATGGTGTCTCAGACGGAGCGGCCGCTTCTGCCAGGGCCTCTTTGGGCATGGCAAGGGGCAGCGCGAAGCAGGGCACCATTATCGGTGCGACTTTCCAGTGAGTAGCACATCGCTTCTGCTTCATGCGAGACACGCTCTGACAGTGCCCCATAATTACGTGAGCGTTGTCAATGCTGTTGGTCCTGTCCACACTGTGAGCCTAAAGCTCCAACAGCTAGCAAGAAGTCATTCTGCAGCTTCATCCCTTCGCGAAAGCACTGGGTGTGTGGCCTTACTGTGTGGATGTGCAACTGCAGCGCTCCCCGAATGCATTCACATGCCTGTCCTTTTCTTAACGATGCTGGTCACTACTCTGCCTCCTTCGCAGGGCGGGGGATGGCCAAGGCAGGGTCGAGTGGCTGTTGCCAGCAAAGATCCGAATTTCCTTCTCAAAAGCTTCGATCGCAGCGATCGGAGGGACTAGTTCCTAAATTTGGGGCGAGCCGTGAACTCAGGTAACATCGTCTGGCACGGCGCAGCCGGCCCACGTGCAACTGCTATCCTGGCAGCCGCACGCAAGAAGAATGAGCCCTTGTTTCAACCCAGCACCCGTTTACGGCGAAGCCTCGGGGAGAGCAGCGGCACGATGTTAGCCGCATCGGAGCACCTTGTCCTGTGCACAAGCAGGCATTCGAAGGTGACCTCAGAAGCAGGTGGTCATGAGCAACATCGCCGGCGAACCTCTTCCAGGTGCTTTCCGATGCTTTTGGGGGCTCGCTGGTGCCCTTTGCACGACAGATCCAACCCACCGGTGCACGCCATAGCACTCTGAAACAACGGCAGAGCCGCCCAAGCCAGACCTTGCGGAGGAACATCTGAATGAAGCGGATCGGCTGCCTCCAGTTGCTGAACCTGTGGAGAGCGGCACTCTCCCTCGGGCCCAAAAACTGGAGGAGGTCATGGCAAGGCGAGGTGGCGCAATGCATGGCAAACGCAAAGCAAAGGCTTCGGTGCAGTCCAAAAGGCACTGAAAGTTCAGGACGAATAGTTCCCAAACTCCTGCGGAACGGCGTAGTTGTGGATCTGAGACTGAGAAGCGTCGCAGCTTCATGCCCAGTAGCAGTTGTCAAAAAAAGAGACATCTGTGCACTCCTCCGTACATGAAGACACAAATGCAGCTGCTCTTTCTATGCTTCAAGTCGCTTCGACTATTCGTCTCACATAACGCTCGCAGCACTCTCTCGAAGCTCTCTCTTCTGCCTTCTTATGGTGAGGGTGCCATCTCGCCAAGTAGATGTAGCAGGGTCCTGCCACTGGAGCCCGGTTGAACGCCGTCAACGCATCATGTTCTTAGTCTGGCGCCTTTGTGCCCGAACAGCGCTAGCCGCTAACAAAGTTGCAGCCGACGTCTCCTCCTGCTGCGACGATGCTGATCGAGCCGCCCTGGCCAGTGGGCTCTTTCAAACCACAGCTACGATTACCAGCTTCACCGCCGTTGCAGCGGATTCAATCACCCAGGCTTCTGCTATGCTGGGCTAACGGTCTCCGAAAGAAAATGTTGACAACCCAGCTGACGTTCTGCTTCGTCAAAACACACGCACCGAATGTGTCTAAACCCCGAGCCTTCTTGATCCTTCTTGTGCCTGGAGACTTGCGGCCGTGAAGAGTCGCACGATGGACTCGTGTATCGGAGACGGCTCGATGAAGCGGCCATTTACGTAGAGGTACATGTCGGTGTTCTGAACATCTTCCAGCCTCGACACGACATCTCGCGAGGGCTTTGACAGCAAAGAGTCTCTCTGATGCATTGGACGCATGGCTGCCTCTCCATTAGATGCCACGCAGGTCTGCTCACGACACAGGTCTGCACACAGCTGCAGATGCTGAGGCCTTCTAAAGCACAGCCATCAGAGGACCACTGAGCCCGCGAAGGCCACGAGTGCAGCCACATCCCAACCTCGGCATCAAGACTAAAGAGTTCTCACGGTCATTACGGCCGAACCCGGGCCATGCAGGCCATAGCATCCGGTAAGAACCAGGCAAAGGCTCTAGTCTTGTTGCCTGCTCCGTGACCAGGTCCAAACGGTGTGCCTGATGCGTGCAGTATCGCGCGGACAACGCTTCCAGCAAGTCTTGCTGCCCGTCCGCCCTCAACTCCCTACCTGGATGTGCATGCACTACATTGACAGATATAATTATGCAGTTCATACATCATATTCTATCTATATTATATACATACACTCTTTCATCATACATGCCAAACTCCTCACGAAAAATTGCGAACACACACGGGCGCACAGACAGACACGGACAGCATACCAGAGAGCGAGCGAGAGCGAGAGCGAGAGCGGGGGAGGGAGAGAGGGAGAGAGCGAGAGAGGGCGCGAGCGCGAGAGGGGGACGGAGGGACAGGGGGTTAGCAACTGGAGACAGGTAGCTGAGTGCACACCCTCGCTCAAATAGCCGAGTTTTGATCTTGCGCTCAAGACGTCTGCGGCGAGTACTGTCATGTGAAAAGACTGAAGCATGTGGCGTTACACATGTTAGCCAATTCAAGTACTACATTCAGCAAAAACAAGTGAGGATCGTCACCACGGATGATAATGACAGACGCAAATTTCTCACCCGTCTTATCTACAGTGTGACGTCCGAAACATGCGAATTTAACCTCTTTGGGTCAGCTCTACTTCGCCGGGTTTTACTGGGAGCTTTGCTCTGGCAACCGAGTCGAGCAAGGCAGCTCAAGACTCAAGGTTACGGTCTCAGGTTTCAAGCGGAGTGTTTTCGCTGGTGTCTTCCGTGCCGGTGCCGGGTGAGCTCCGCGCGGCTGCGGCAGGCACATCAAGCACTTGCACCTTGTTGAGATCAATACTTTGATTGATCAATAGCGGCTTCATGCTGTTGGTTAGGCAGTCAGCCAGTTGCAGATGCGTGGGGATCCAACGGAGTTCATCACCGTATGGGTGATGCAGGGTGTGCGTGGGAACGTCGTCCTCCCAGAGTCCTTGTCGCATACCCGTCATTTCGATTGCGAGTCTCTTATCCTCACACTGTTTCGGCACCTGGGCTGTGAGGTGGTCCGATAACGATCTGCAATCGGTATATATTGGAAGTGAAACATGGAACGTTTCGCGACCTCCTCCCAGTTCTGTGACATGGGGAGCTTGCCAAGCACTTCTAGGACAGCCGCTCGTATGCGGTCACCATGCTCTATGGCATGTTGGAGCGAGTAGGCTTCGCACTGCAGCGTAGCTCGGCACACGCGCTTCATGGTTGACGATGAGAAGATATGAGAAGGATATCAAATGCATTTCGTGACTTGGCGTGTTTTTGTCAACTGCCGACTTTGCGGAGGTCAGGTAATGAAATCGTCCACGCTGTGACTTGTGACCGGCTTCTCCTGCAAAAGAAGCATCACACAAGGTGACAACTGCGATTTCTCCTGAATTCCAGGGAAGCTTTGCGCTGTACGTTATGGGGCGGTCGGCATCACCCAACGCAAGTGCAACCACGCGGTTCGCATCACGAAGCGTTTCCACTGTGGCTGTCGTGACTCCTTGTTGCAAGGCATTTACGCGATACGCGAGATCAGGCCTCGTCGCTCGCGCGACCCAGGCAAGAGAGCCGATGACGGACCTCAGCGCTGTGCGGTGGCTTGCTGAGAGTGGGGCAGTCCCCTTCTCCGATTTATGGATTTCAATCGGGCGGATCGCACGGGCGTTGTCTCTGCAGCTTATGCGTATCATCCCGTCGATCTCTTGGACATATTCGCGTCCGCAAAAGCGAAACTTATCGGTCTCAATACGACCGATTTTGAATCTATCCAACAAGTCTTGTTGGATAGATTCAAAATCGGTCGTATGTCCTGAATCACAGGTTCCCCCTCAGTGGTCGCAGCCCATAGGAAGTCGTCCACATGAGTACAAATGGCTGCGCATAGGCGATCGTTCTCTCCTGTAATAAAATACAGGGCGGATAGGATTTGTGAGGCCCTATAAGGCCGAACTCCTTGCAACTCTCCTTTACGCGGAGGTAAAGGTTCCGTCCTGCGTCGGTGGTACCGTAGACTGGAACACGGGCAATCATATATACCCGGCACGCTGTATCTCCGGATCGGGCACACGCTTGGGGTGTTTCGGTACGCGGAGTATGAGGAGTCTCGCAAGGGGTTTCCCTCGGATATAGGCGTTCGTTATGTCAGCTGCTTTGAGCCGCAGGCCAAGTGACACGGCCCATGAACATATGATTGCAATTCCTGCTGGCTCTGCGGTTGGGCTTTCAGCCCTGATATCTTCCTCGTTTCCAATGTGTTCAAAGTTACCGCGAGCCACCAAACGAGCTTTCCATTTGGGCGTGTACTCAGGCGTGGCTTTCAAATGTTCATTTTTGTCAGTCAGTACCCACATATGCAGACATGCCCTGCCTTAACAAGGTCTTTAAACTCCCTGTCTGTGCAAGGGACAACCGCATTGAATTCCGTGTATTTCTGCCATTCCGTTTTCATGGCAGCATCAAGTCCCATCCGCACGTCTATGGGTGCCTTGTGATAATCAACGAGCGAAGCCAAAAGACAAACATCGACATGGCTGCCGAAGACCTCTTCTCCGTCAGGAGTGAGAGTAAAGGCCTCTATCCGTGGGCTCATCCAATGGCGGCACATGGGCGGCATGCGACTGCGCGTCGGCTACGGCGACGTTTGATGCATCCTCCTGCTCATCTGTTTCAATGATCACATGGTGATACGGATGAGTTTTCAGCATGCCGTTGGCTCGAATGTGTTCCACCAGCTTGGAATGTTCTGACCACAAGTATCGTGAGATGACTTGACGGTGACATCTTCGCCAACTGGCCTCTGGACACAAAAGTGCAATGCGACGGTGATCGTCATGCGACTCACTAGCTATCCTAGTGATCGTGGCGATTCCTTGATCGGTCTGCAAGTTCGCTTCAACTCCACCTTGATTCCTGTTTCCAAGCTCAGGCGCGTGACTATACACTATGCCGTGTGCGAAACATGCAGCTGAAAGTTCTTCACAATTTTATATTGCGGGTGACGCGCACTGTGCGGATGACTTCTGCAGTCGACAACCTCGCTAATCCCGTTTTCGAGAATGCGCTCTAAGTACACTAGCTAGCGTATCCTCCCGCCACCTCCCACTACACCTCCAGGGAGTACGTAGCAAGCCTAGCTTTAGCTAACTGGCTTCACACAGTAGCACGGACAACACGAACTTCTCTTTTTAGCGTTGTGGCGAAGTCCCACGTTAAAGTTAGCCCGGAGAAAAACTCTAGCCTTTGGCTAGCTGATCTCCTAGCGCAGCCGCAGGGCTACCAGGGACCAAGCTTCCGGGCCCTCTTAGCGAACCTTGGAGCTTTCCGGCTCTTCCTCACTCCAGCCGAGTGTTCGAGGAGGCGGCCCAGCACGCGCCTGTCTAGCTTCTCCCCCTCCAGGTTCAACCTGAAGTCCGGCAAGAAACTAGCTAGCTGATTCAGATCCCGGCGGATCCACTGTAGCTGTAGCTCACACAGTTTTTAACGGAGAGCTCTTCCGCCAGCTCCATTAACACCAGAGTCGAGGGAAACTTCGTCGTCATAGCTTTCCTCAGTAGCGCCTCTTTTTTGCTTGTTGAGTTCTCGCGCCGCCCACGCAAGCGCAAGCGACGTGTCAAGCTTCCGGTCTTCAGGATACAAGTGTCTCATGCACTGTACTGCAAAAGATACGAGTATCAATATAAACCTGTACAAGATGCCGGCTCGCACGGTAGCCAGAGGTCCGACGTGAGAGGCTTTGGCACTCGAGTGAAGAAAGCTCCACTATGCTACGTTTACAAGCAGCCTCGGGAGCCTACAACTTACAAACATGTGGCAACGGAGTTCGGGGTGTACAGGGTGAACCCGTTAGCACACATAAAGATGAGCAGCAAGCTCAACTGTTCTTCTACGGCTAGTTCAGCAAAGCAACACTTGAGGGCGGACCCTACAGAAAGACTGTACACAGCAGTTCAGTCGTGACGGCGTTGTTTGAGCTCAGTCCACCTCGCCTCAGCAGCCCCACGGCGGCGCCAGCAGCGCCACAGCCGCGCAGCAGTAGCCCAGCCAGGAGCCAGGAAGCGTCAGTCAGCCAGAGACAGCCGAAACTGAGGTAGAACTTGTTAGCGGCAGCGGCTCACCTTCGAACGAGAGCCGAGGTGAGCAGCAAGAAGTCGTTGTGCACCGCCAGAAGAGGCGGTTCAGAGCCACAAGTCCTGTCCAGGAGTCCCGTGGGCTCGCTTCCAGCAGCAAGCAGCACCACAGCGGCCAGGCAGCTCAGTAGCCAGCAGTACCACAGCAGCCCAGGCGCGGTAGTGCCAGTACGCAAGAGGGTTGGGAAACCAGGCCTAAACCCTAACCACCAGTCCCTGGGGGAGGGCTGGCGTCACTGGCAGTGGCAGGACAAACGCGGGGGAGGCTTTCGAGGTGGTTGTGGAGCCGTTCGGCCGCCTTGGCAGAAGCTCTGACCGCAGCCTCCTCCCAAGCTTTAACACGAGCAGCCTCGGCCACCCATTTTTCCCTGAGAGACCCTTTGAGCCGCCTAGCGACACAGTCCTTGGCAGCACAGTCGGCGGCATCATTCAAGGATCGCAAGAAGGCAGCACTGAAAGGAGAGTGTGTAGGGACCCAGGTCGCCTTGCGATTGTGTGCGGGAACCCACATGAAGTGAAGATCAATATCAAAGCAGCGAATTTCGGCAGCAAGCTGCTGGAGATGAACAGTAAACAATGGCAGAGATGGACAAGAAAAGCGAGCCAGGAGGGCCGCTGAACAGTCTACAGCTATGGTGATGCTTCCCCTGGCTCCACGCGAGGCGGCCGCAGCCACAGCTTTTAGGGCCAACATCAAAGCGCTCAGCTCGGCACGAAACGACGACTGGTCTTCACAACTGTCACCGCCGGCAAACTTATTTGTGCACCTGTTCACAACGACAGCGTGGGCCGCCACTCCGTCCTTCGAGGATCCATCGGTCGCGATCGCAATGGACGTGGACCCCGACATCTCAGCCAGAATGGCGTCTGCCGTTTCATCTACCAGGCCTTCAGCATCAACAGCAGGTGGCGGAAGCGGAGGTTCGGCAATGTGCTTGGCAAGTAAACGCTCCTCACCCCTGTGCTTGGGGGTCTCGATACCACTCCTGAGGTCGACAGTGGATGGGCACACCCAGAGCAAATGAGCACGGCTCGGTCGCAGTGCCCCGCAAAGACACCGAAGGTGCTGTTGGTCTCGGCGAGGCCCTACACTTTTCTCAAAGTGCCACGTGGTGCCGCCTGAAAGGAAGGCCGCCCTACGGTGGAAGAGCGACGATCTGTCAGCGAGAACCCTTTTGTGGCCTTGCAACTGTATGCGAAAACCCCGCGGCGGAGCCGGCAGCTCGAGGCCACGAGCGGTATCATCCCCAAGCACCCGGTGCATGCTCTGGGACACTCTCCGGCAACGTCCGAGGTATTGCTGACGGTAGAACCCCTCAAGCCAATCTTGAACAATACGAAAACTTTCGAGGCCGATGTGCACCTTGCGAAGGGCTCCAGCAGCATCCCTTCTGCACAAAGTAGTGGCGTCATGAGAAAACCACCAGCCCGTGCGAGCGAGCAGGTTTTCAGTCTCGGGAAGTTGAACATGCCAGTGCCCTGGGCAGTGTCCTATAGGGACTTCTTCCTGCCACACGGGCGGCTTGGAGACCCATCGCCAGAACAGTCAGCACAGGCCCATATCGAGGGCGAAAGAAGGTTCTAGGCCCCAACCTAACAGCTCATAGAAGGCAACCGTGGCCACATCGCCACCGTACCCCGAATTAAACAGGAAGCGAACTTCATGCTGTACGGCTTTGAAATCATGTTCACTTGGTCTTGCGAAACCTGCCGCCCATGCCAAGCAGGGCATGACGAGCGACCGCACGAGCATGATTCTAGAAGTGGTTGCGGCTTGTGTCCACCGAAGCAATCTCAACCGGAGAACCGCTTTTCGAAGCGAAAATTTAGGGATGGCCCCAGCTCCCTCAAAGTTAAAGGACACGCCCAAAAGCTCAAGGGACACGCAGGTCAGGAAGTTCCACTTAGCAGCGAGGAGGCGGGTGGCTTCCGTGTGATGCTTGGCAGCAACAAAACATTTATCCTCCGCGAGCTGCAAAGAGAAAGCCTGATCAAAATCTGCACTTGCATGTAAAGCTGCATCAAGGTCCTGAAGAGATCCCTGGGGTTCAACCCAGAGAGTGCGAGTCGTCCATGAAAAATTGAGCACCAATATTAGCAGAAGATGCCTTGACATACTCGCTCCAGCAGTGGGATAAGGCTGCCGCCGCTAACGGTGAAAGTGGGCAGCCTTGCCCAAAGCCCGAACGAACCTGATGAACGCCTGGGGCATACGAGCCTTCGAAGTTGAAATACCGCCTGGCATCGGAATAAACGACTTGAGAAGTGGCAGCAGCTGGGGTGGTGCACCTAACCTAATGAAAACCTGGCCCATGGCCGGCACATTAAGGGAATCAAAGTACCCAGCTACGTACATCAAAGCTGCAGCGTTGACACCACGCTGAATGGCAGCCTGGAGC
This sequence comes from Symbiodinium sp. CCMP2592, assembly GCA_905221615.1. Classification (NCBI taxonomy): domain Eukaryota; class Dinophyceae; order Suessiales; family Symbiodiniaceae; genus Symbiodinium; species Symbiodinium sp. CCMP2592. The sequence continues at coordinate 133,062 of CAJNDT010000754.1, read as the reverse complement.
TGGAACAAAACATCCGAAGTGGAGCGGCCCGGAAGGCCACCGTGGTCGCTGGAAGAAGCCCATTTGAGGGTCCAGGGACGAAGTGCCTGCGCTATGTGCTTGGTCCCAACACGCCAAATCACCTGAGTAAGGGTAATCGGTCGGGTTTTAGGTCCGCCTCGCTTACGGATGGCACCTGGCCCCTATCCCACACTTGCTGCCATAGCTGCGCGGCAGCGAGCCACCACCTATTAGGCAGTCGCGCCAGGTCCTTTGCGCGCCAGCTGTCTGGCCCAGCAGCTTTATTTGAAAAGGAAGCAGCAATGGCCCGGAGTGCGTCAGGGCCAAACTGAATCTCAACGCGCGTGGGCTCAACAGCCGGTACCTTCTGAAGAATTTTCGCAATGGCATCAAGGTTGGGTTCAGGCTCGGACTCCCATTTGCAAAGCCAAGCTTGGGCCTGTGCTCGCACCACATGGGATGGATGCACCGGGCCAGCGACTTGCGCCTCCGCTTGGCTGGGGCAACGTTTTTCAAACTCAAGCTGGGCATCAGCCCTGGATTTGACAAGAGCCTGTTGGCGGGCCGTGTCCTCCCGCAGCATCGCCTTCCATCGAGACCGAATTGCAGAAGTTTCTTGCTCCTGATAAGCCCCAAGCAACTCCTCGACCGGCCCAAGGAATTTCTCAAGATTACAATCAAGGACCCAAGGAAGGTCGGGCACGATGGCACGAGCACGGGGCAGGGACTTAAGGATTTTTCGCCGCAAGGCCTGGTCCGGCTTACTGGCCAGCACCGAGAGCTGCCGCTGTAGCTTGAGAAGGACACGCACCGAAGCAGACCCCTCAAACCTGTTACAAGAGTGCACCTCCGCGGCGGTTGGCGACCAGGGCAGGCTTCGGGGGAAATCGCCAGGGCGTGAGTGACATAAGCAATTCTCGGCCACATTGGAGAGCACTTGCCAACTTGTATCGACATCCCCCTTGGCTAAAGCTGACCAGAACGGATCCAAATCAGCCTCACCGAGCCACTGCTCAAGATCATCAGGAGGGGCATCGCAAACTGTGCTCCTGGCGGGCATAGTCATAAACTTGGGAGCGTCAAGAGGGAGCTCATAAATGACCGAAAGGTGATCAGAGAATGACGGCTCCCGGTGCGAGACGCCATTAGCTGCAATCGACCAGTGGCACACCCCGTGGTTTATTCTGCGCTTGCGTCCTGGGCCGGTGGCCGGTAGAGCGGCGCCCTGTGCAGCGTCGTCTAAGGATCTGATGGCTCCCGCTGCGAGGGCCTCGCCCAATACGGCTTCGGTGGGCTCGAGATTGAAATCGCCAGCGACCACGAAGGGCCCCTGACCCGAGGTGCAAGCCGCCAGGACGTCCGAAATCTGGGCGGCTGCGGCGGCCTGGTGTCCTGATTGTCCGTAAAAGGACACAAAAGCAATTTGCTCAGGCTGTTGCTCGGCCTGAAATTCAAATATGCCTGCAGCGCACCTGGTATTCGCTAAGCCCTCTGCAAGTCGAAACGGTCTGAAAGGCAGAGAACTGACCAAGGCGACCCGGCTCAACCCGGAGCCCTCGGGGGCAGATAAAGCAGCCGAAAAGCCGCGAGCCTTCCAGGCACGAAGGAACCCTGGGGCCGATGCAGCATTGATGTCAGCTTCAGCAATGGTACAGATGTGCACGTCGTTGGCCACAAGGAAACTGCAAATGGCATCAATGGACGACACACCTTTGCCATCAATGTTGACGGTGGCTAGTCGGACGAAAACGGCAAAGTGAAAATGGACTCAGCCTGATCCAGCAAATGGCTTTCCCGCTTCTTGGCCGGGCCCTCGGGAGTGTTGTGGGCATGGGCCTTGGCAAGAGACTTAATGGCCTCGACTCGGCTTTGCGCTTGGCGGTCGCGCGATCACAAAGGCCGCGCTTGACATGGGACAGCGCATCACTTTGCTGGCGGAAGGGTGCTTGGCAATCAAGGCACAGCCATCCAAACGACGATTTTAGACCTCCTCTGGCTGCAAAAACTTTCACGGGAGTGGCCCGAGGCCAGCAAAAAAGCCGAAAATTCTCCAAGGCGGTGCCCCTTGCTGCACTCAGTCGCTTGATGCTTTCACGGCCCCGACGGGTGACAGCAGCCTTGTCGAGGGTGCTTTTAACGGTCGAGTACCTTAAACTTGACCCAGGAGACCCTGCAATGAGCCGCCTTTTTGTGGGCAAGCTTATCAGCAGTCACAGCGTTGGCACTCTTTGAGAAGGCATCTCTAGCAATCACAAAGCGGACACTTCCAGTGACAGTTTGCGCCCTCACAGGCCTGAATGACAGAGGGCTGGCGCTCCCCGCGTGGGACCCCGGACGGAAGCTGTCCTGGATGATGTGCCTTAAAGTGATTGTACAGCTTAGACTTACGGGCGGCAACGCTCTTGGCGGCAGCCCGGAAAAGGCACAACGGGCAGATGGCTACAGGGTTGCGGTCAGGCTGGAGCCCTGCCCTCCCCCAGTATCGGATTTGGCGTTCTGTAGGTGGCTTGCGCTCGTCTGTTGCAGTGTCGGCCTCGATGTCATCGATGCACTGCTGCTCGGGGGGCCCTGCTTGGACACTGTCGGGGGCACTGGAGCTTTTGGACCAGACCGTAGGAGGCTTAGACAAAGCTTTGGAAAGTGCCTTCAGGGACTGAGCACTCCACTCAGTCGGGGCCTTGAAGCACTTGCGAGTTTTGCAGGAATGGGCCGGCGCCGACGACCAAACCGTAGCAGGCTTGGAACAGACAGATGCCACGGACTTACCCCCAGCTCGGAAACCAAGAGAAGCTGCAAAGCGAACAGCAAGCAGCTCGTCGGGGTATGCCTCACCTGTCTCGGGCAACAGCAGGTCGACATGTTTGTCCTCCAGCCAAAGGGCAGCAGTGTGCTTGGCCTGTTTGGTCGTGAATGCCTCGGGCTCTAGTGAGGAATTAGCAGGAATCACAACGATGTTGATTCCCCAGCTCCGCGACAAGGCCCGCATTTCTAAATCGGACGCATAGGCCGATTCGCCGCCGAGGAGCTCGCAATAGGAGTCATACGTCAAGTCAGGGATGGCCTTGCCGTAAGGGTCACATTTATCCCAGAGCCCGCTATACTTATCCTTATGTTGCTTAAGGTGCGTCACCGTACCTGCGCGCAACTCCCGATGGTGCGGCGGGGTCTGGTCAGGATGGATATGCTTGAGCGCGGCAGCAAACGCGCGGAACACACACGATCCATCTTTCGGCATCGGCACCTTTTTGCAGCCCTCGGGGATGTCCCTGATCATTGCTTTGGCCTTTTTGCCAGGGCCAAGCTCCTTCGCATTTTGATCCTTGTCCGTGTCACCCGTAGTCACAGACGCGGCTGGGCGAGGCTCAAAGATGGATGACTGAGGTGCAAGCGGCAAGACGGATGAGGCCTTGAGGGCCCTCTGCTGACGCACTTGATTGCGGGGCGGCGCCACGGCGGCCCAAAGCGTCAGGGTGTTCTCGCCCTCCTTTGCGGCTAGAGGTACAAGGTCTCGATCCGGCTCCTTTGCTGCAGCCCGTAAATAAAAGACCTTAAAGTTTAAAGTTCTTCTTACGCAGCTGTCGAAGCATGGTGATGCCATCAAAGGCTGACGTCAGGAGGGATGCCACCTGATCTGCATGCCAGTCCGAGGGGACCCAAGGCACCGACCACACCTTCTCAACCGCCTCGGTGCTAAGCCTTGTGGCAACGTGCCCGAGCCGCCCTGCTCTGTGTGCCAGGCCTAGGTCGCCAGCAGAGCGACGGAGGCGTGTCAAGTAATCACCTGCGCTTTCGCCTTTGCTTTGCTCAACCCAAGTGATCTTGGTCAATATCTTGGGATCACCGCCCGCTGGCCTCACCTGTTCAAAAAAAAAGCCATCGCGACCTGAAAGGGCGAGAACTGAGGACACGTCGGGTTCATGAACCCGCAGCAGCCCGTACAGTTGACTGCTCTTGCCGACTTTTTCTTCTTTCCACCCCCACGTGTCTAACGCGTGGATGTGGTTGCTGCTGATCCATTTCATCATGCTCTGCGCCGGCTGCTTGATTATCTGCGCCCATGTGCCATCAACCGCAAAGGTGCGGGGGAGGCGAACATGTAGGACCGAGGAGGGTCGTTTGACCACGCTTTGTGCGGCCCCCGAGCCCTTAAGGCCTGGGATCGGCAGTGCATTGTCGGATCTGATGAACCCGGCGGTGGCCTTACGAAACTGAAGCTGATCCTCAACTAGGCCTGGTACCCGCTGAGTCCAGGACCACAAACTTTAAGGAGTACTGCTTGGAACAGCCCTTCGCCATAGCCTCGAAAAGTGCAGAACGCTCCTTAGAGCAAAGAACGATCCCTTTGAGGACCTCGTTGGCAGGTAGCTTTTCAAGCTTGTCGGCCAAATTGGCTGGGTCAAGCAAGGGATGGTCCCAGTCTTGAGCACGCAGTCGGAATTCTTTGGCAGGTTCGGGCCTGGCTCGACGGGCGACTGTGGTCCAGCCTTCCTCTGGCTGCGCTTTGCCTGCACCTTTGTCTGCGCCTTTGCCTTTGCCGGCTCTCGGGGCCGGTACTGCAGCTGCACCTTTACCTGCGCCGGCACTCGGGTCCGACGTAGCTGCACCTTTGCCTTCGTCCTTGCCTGGGCAACCCTTGGCACCTTTGTGTTTGCCTTTGCCCTTGGCCCCGGGCTGATCAGCCTGTGTCGGCGCCCATGTGCTGCGGGCACCGGGTTCACTGCCTTTGCCTTGCGAGCCAGCCGCCCGAGCCAACTTGGCCACGGCTCTTTTGAGCCTGGCCTTCTTGCGCCTATGTGCCTTGGTGCTTGGCGGGGCCGGAACCTGTCCAGAGGGAGCGGCAGTCAGACCGCCCAGCAGGGCGCTGAGGTCGAAACTGGCAATAGCTTCCTGAATGGCTTTTTGCACGGGATCCTATCGAACCCTGACCCTGAACCCAGAACACAACAGGCACACCAGTCCCGGAGAAGCAACCCCCTGACGAGAAACCAAGCACGACCACAGCAAGCGACGCTCTCTCCTTTTGAAGGTGGTGGTAAGTACAGCCAGAATCTACACTGACCACATGGCTAAAACAGTTGCTTAGCCAACATGGGACATCAGCTTAAGAGCTGACAAACGACGCATCAGCCGCACGCTGACAGAAATGTATCCCCCATCAGCCTGACGCTGACAAACGGTGACCCCTGCCCAGATTTTTGATCGGGCAAGGGCGGGCGGGAGATCGAAAATCAGGGCGGCTCCCGTGCTGCTCCCGGTCTACACACCGGTACAACCACAATCACTGTGCTTCAGACACACAGCTGCAAGTATGAACATGCCGCACTATCCAGGCACTCCGCACTCCCCAGAGACTCCCTGGCCTAGCCTGCCTCGCAACACACGACAACAACTGCATGCCACCACTCCCGGACACTGCAAAGACATACAAGGACACACCCTAGACAAACCACCCTAGCAAAGATTCTATCGGATCCCTCTTTTCGCCCCTCCGGTTCCCTCCGGTTCGACCCGCGGGATCCTATCGAACCCTGACCCTGAACCCAGAACACAACAGGCACACCAGTCCCGGAGAAGCAACCCCCTGACGAGAAACCAAGCACGACCACAGCAAGCGACGCTCTCTCCTTTTGAAGGTGGTGGTAAGTACAGCCAGAATCTACACTGACCACATGGCTAAAACAGTTGCTTAGCCAACATGGGACATCAGCTTAAGAGCTGACAAACGACGCATCAGCCGCACGCTGACAGAAATGTATCCCGACTCGCAGAGCAAGCGCGCGGCACCCCTTTTTTCATTGCCAGGGGTCAGTGACGCGCAAGGCGGCCTGCCTGGGTTGCTTGGACCTGATCACCGCTGACTTGTGCGCTCGCGAATTGCGTACCTCCTCGTAGAGGTCCATTCCCGCAGACAAAAGATCTTGCATTACTAGCCCTTTGAAGGATCTCAAATCGAATCTCACCCGCCGTCTGCTGTCAAATCTGCTGTACTCGCCGTTGGTGAGGGAATCGGCTTCCTCGTTTTGCAGACGGGGCAGCCAATGAAGTTTCAGATCTGCTCCCCTGTCTTGCAGTTGCACTGCCAGCTCCATCAACAGAACGCATAAAGGGAACTTGGTGGTGAGGAGGCGTGCGACAAGGTTACTGTTTCCTCGATTGTCGGTGGCTGCCGAGCATAGGAAACCACAGTTCTCACCAGGCGGCACTCCAAATGACACCACAGCAGCCAAGGTGGCCAGCAGCTCCAAGGACGCAATCTGCCTATAAGCTTCACCTGCCAGGAAGACCCACGGCGCGGAGATGTGGTCTAGGCGCTCGGAGAACCACCGGCACTGCTTGGTGTCCTCAGAATCCAGCGCCCAGCCCGCGATCCAGACTTCGTTTCCTTCAGCTTTTGCATCCGTCCGGAAGAGCTCCTTCTCTGTGGCAAGCGGCCTACCAGCGCTGATCATTCTGCCTTCTCCACCTAGCGCTCTTGCCAAGAACTTGAAGATCAGCGAGATTGCACGCGGCACTTTGTAGCTGCGTCGATGGTCCAGGACAGCTACCCAGGCATACACTGGCCCTAAAAAGGGCCTGAGGTGTCCCAAGGCAGACAACGCGAAAGACAAGCGGCCCAACACTGCACTGACATCGGCAATCTTCATGCATTCAGCCAAAGAGGTCCGACTAAGCCACTGCACCAGCCACTGAGCACGCAGCACTGAAAGCCCCAGCTTGCTTTCTCTCAGGTTTAGCTCAAAACCGACCCACCCAAACTCGTCGCCTCCTCTGAACTTATGCCAGGAGAAAGGCAGCCCCATTAGCACAAAGAAATAGATAACTAAGCACACCTTCTCCATGCCGTTCTCACCGACGCGCACCAGCCACAGAATGTCGTCTACGTAGACAAGCATGAAGATGTCTGTTTTCCCCAGCATGTAGAAAGCTGCACGCCCAAGACCAGACATGAGTCGGGACCAATGATACGCGGCACTGGATATCCCGAATGTTCCAACCTTGTTTAGCCATAGCTTGTCTTGACCACCGACTCCAGTCTTGCACGCTTGTAAGCCCCAATCCTCGGGCGCAATCTTAGACAGCCTATGCGCACGTTTCACATCCCCAGTCAATCCAATGCACTGCCCAGACAGCTCTTGCAACACTGTGCGATTCGCCGGCACACGGCGACCGTAGCTGATCTCGCACATGTATGGCCGAATTCACTGCAATGCCATGCGTGCCGTCATGTACCACACGATATGACCCATCCTTTTTCTCAATCGCGCCTAGCGATGCAACAGCCAGCCTATCTCCGAACTTCTTCTGAGCCTCTTGCAGTGTGACCTCGATCATGGCCCCAACGGCTGCCTCTGCTTGAAACTGCTTGTGAACCTCCTGAGCATGCCCCCTTGCCGACAAGTAGTTCTCTCGGTCAACACCGGACGTGCAACTCTCGACATCGTATTTGCGCCACTTCTCCTTCTTCTCGAAGACTGCAGGTACACGGGGCAAGGTGGCACCAGGGCCCAGACGCACGCCTTTTGCAAACGAGACACTGGAAGAAAAGAAGACCCTGCTGTCGGGGTCACCCGAGATACGGAGAAGCTCCTCAATAGCTGCCAGGTAGAAGGGTTGACCTTCTGACTTTTCTCTGACCGGAAGCTTGGCACCAGTGTACTCCAAGGCAGTGAAGAGAAGATCCCGTCCTTCTGCAACGAGACTCGAGCTGAAGGGATTCGCCGTGATCTTGCCCTGCACCAGTTTTGATGCCAGGCTCTTCAAGTCCACGTGTCTGGTCAGGATCTTGAGCAGTTCCTCGCCAAGGCTCTCGGCGAACCCCAGGGAGGGTGTGTCTCGTGCACATCTTCGCCTGCTAGGAAGCCAACGCCCAGGTGAGCATAAGCCAAAGCCATCCCTAAAAGGTTGCTTTTTTCCGAACAGACTCGCTGTTAGAGGAGGCCCGCGGCCCCAATTACCATCGCCCAGCAAAGGCTTTACGTGACCGTCTTCATCTTCATCAGAGCTGACTTCTAAGACATCATCGTTTCGCTGCTGCAGCCACGCACTCTCACCGGTGCGCTCCCATTGCCATTCTTCGGCGGGAAGTGCTTCATCGCTGTCAATACTGCGCTTGCCTGCGGTCTTCAGATTGGCCAGCGTCTTTGGATCGGCCAGGCGCGGGGATGGATCGAAAATCAGGGCGGGTCCCGTGCTGCTCCCGGTCTACACACCGGTACAACCACAATCACTGTGCTTCAGACACACAGCTGCAAGTATGAACATGCCGCACTATCCAGGCACTCCGCACTCCCCAGAGACTCCCTGGCCTAGCCTGCCTCGCAACACACGACAACAACTGCATGCCACCACTCCCGGACACTGCAAAGACATACAAGGACACACCCTAGACAAACCACCCTAGCAAAGATTCTATCGGATCCCTCTTTTCGCCCCTCCGGTTCCCTCCGGTTCGACCCGCCGCCTGCTGGATAAAGCATGGAGCCCAGCCGGCGCTTTTGGGTTCGGGCCGGGATTAGAAGCTTCGCCGATTCGAGCTGCATTCAAATAGTTAAAGTTGCGGCGGAGGGCGCTGAGACAGGCAAAGCAATCGAGAATGCTCACCAAACACAGCCGCCACGACAGGCAAACTGCACTTGTAGAGGATGCACCCTGCGAAATTGGGCGCCCGATTTGATCACAGTCGGCCCGGGTCTTGGATCCATCACCAAGCTCAAAGCTTTGAGCATCCTCATGGAGATGTTCGCCCAGCAAGCCAGGGCATCTTGCGACGCAGTCAGGGGCCCCAGGAACAAGCGGGCACAGCTCCTTACCTCTGGCAACCTCAGGGGATTTACTTGGGCCTTGCGGCCAGCTTGCACCACCGTCGTTGCTCAAGGCTCGTGTGGCGAGCCCAGCACTGAAAGCACAGCAACACACACTGTTGGCGCTCCTACAGGCACCAGTACGATAGGCAGCCTGAGTCTGCAGCCTGTTGTCGAAAACACGCGGGCACTGCACCTTGCCTCTGGCAAACTCCGGCGATTTACTTGGGCCTTTCAGCCGGCTGGTACCTCCGTCGTTGCTAAAGGTTCGTGCAAGCGGCCCTTCGCTGGAATCGTAACACTGTCTGGAAGTGCTGCACACTCTATTGGCGCTCCTACAGGCACCTGTGCAACAGCCAGCCTGAGTTTGCAGCCCGTTGTCGAAAGCATGCGGGCACAGCACCTGGCCTGCAACATCAGGGGATTTACTCTGGCCTTTCGGCCGACTTGCACCACCGTCGTTGCAAAAGGTTCGGGTAAGAGGCCCATCGCCGAAAGCAAGACACTGTCTGGAAATTTTGCGCACATGTTTGGCGCTCCTGCAGGCATTTTCACAAAAGGTGGCCCGAGTGTGCAGCCTATTGCTGAGAGCTTGTGGAGAAAATGGTCCTGGCATTGCAATTGCACTGCCTCATGCTCAAAGACTGGAGGTTTTGCTGCTGGAGTCGACCGGGGTGTGCCGGGCCCACAGCAGCACTTTCTGCAAAGTTGGCGCTCCTTCTGGCACTTGTTGCCGTCACACAACATTCTGCCTGAGTCTGCGGCCCGTTGTTGAGTTGATGCCTGGAAACAGCACGTGGCCCTAGAAACGGGGAAGACAGAACCTGACATTCGCAATCACACTCGAACTCGTAGTCGTTATGCATCTGCACTTCCTGTGGCTGCCCTGCTCCTGCACAAGGGGTGCACTGAGTGGCAAAGCACACGGGTGACCCTAGCTGGGAGAGGGGACTAAACCCAAGCCTCGGGGGAGAGGTTGAGGCAGGCGGTCGGCAGAGGTCGTCGCAGTCGTCCAGCACAGTGCTGTCACGGCGTCGTCCGGTCCGCTCGCTCACCGAGCTCAGCGAGAGCCCATCCTCGGCATTTCCATGGCACGGGCGCTGCGAGGCAGGGTGGAACAGGGGTGCCCCCGCAGGGCAACGAAGTAGGGCAGAGGAGCTCACAATGTGAGATCTTTGCCGTCACAACCGCATTTTGGTCCTTGATCGGATCTTGTTTCGAGCTTTTGGGTAAGCCCGTTTGGGGAGCAAAACCTAATGCACTCACTGATTGCGTTGCCGCCGCCACCATCACGGACCTCAGCAGCCTCACATGCACAGATTGCGCCCACATCTCGCTCAGCAACGGCCGGCCCAGGACGTGCCGTCGCCGCCCTCGAAGACAGCTGCAGCCTGGTGATTTTCAGGTCGCCAACATTGACTGCGGCAGCCTCCTGATAGTCACCTGATGCACAATCGCCACGGCAGGCAACACACTCGCTAGCCCCATTGGCTCCACAGTTGCCAGCACCTTTGCCGACGAGAGCTTCACAAGCACCAGTGGTAACGTTGCCACCCTCAGCTTCAATGCTGCAACCACTGCTGGCAGCAGCAACTGCACAGTCCTCATCTGTGGTGGCCCCACCGCCACCTGTCGCTTCGCCACAAGCACTGATTGCAGCAGCCGCCGCTTCACCGGCCTGGTTGGAACCACAAAGCGGGACAGAAGAAAACACTACGTGAAGTTTTTGCCCTTCAGCGGGTCTTCTTTCGAGCTCAGGGGGAGGCCCGTCACGACTGCATTTTGGTCCTTGATCGGATCTTGTTTCGAGTTTCGAGCTCTTGGCGGGGCCCGTATGGGGAGCAAACCTTAAGCGGCTCACTGTGCACGATCTCGGCAAGGCTGAAGTCACAGCAATCGTCTGCGAAAGCAGTAAACGCGTCGACCTGACAGGCGCCAGAGGCACAATCACCCTGACATTCAACGCCGACACTTGCACTGATTGCGTCACCGCCGCCAGCAGCAGGACGCTCAGCGATGTCCCTCGGATACGTGGCTTCATCGCCACCTTCGGCCGTAGCGCCGCGGGCCCAGCCGGCAGCAGCAGCCACTCCATCTGTCCAGTCGTGTTGAAACTAAAGGCTTCTCAAGCCTTCCTTCCCACTCTACTCACAAACACACATTTCTCACTTCGCGGGCTGACTTGCTTAAGCCTTCGTGTCGCGGTTCACACATGTTTCATGTGTTCTCGTGATTACTCTACACACTCTACTTGGGACTACGTGCACTAGGTTACAAACGAACACCCCGCCTCAGAAAGTTCTTGCGGGTTCCTAGGGTGTTCTTGGAAACTGCTAGGGCTTTCTGTACAGTGCTTTTGCTAGGGACTTTCGTCTCCGTTGTTCTTGGTCTTTTACCTAGCTGCACTCCTGCCCTGTTGCTACTTAGGCCTTCTATGTCTGTACATTGGCCTTCTTGAAAAACCTACTCTGTATATACAGCTACGTTCTAGTTAGGTCCAGCCTATGGACTCTTTGCGGGGAGGCCCGTACCCCGGTTTCTTTCTGCCCTTACGTAGCCTACGGGTTTTTCTTCTTTCGGGCTTCTTTTCTTTGTTCTTGGCTTCTCCGGCTTCTTGCCACTTCTGGCCCTTGTACCTTCCTAGCCTGCCTTTTGTGAAACTTCTTGTGAGACTTTGGAAGGTTGTAGCTTACCTAGGCTTACTGCCCCAGTTTGCTACGTCTATACATTTGCTCACACTTTGTACATGCATTCTTGTGTTAGTATACATCAAGTCTTACGTTGCTTAGCTATGTACATATGTACAAGCGTTCACTGCTTGACCTGCTCGATCATCCCTTCTCGGGATTCTTTCACTGGGTCTGCACCCAGTTCTTGGACTTCTTGCCTTTACCCTTTCCTTTGGGTGTCCACTGGTCCCACTGGTTCTGCTGCGCCCACTCTTCTGGCGATTGCCAGTAGCCTTTGTTGTTCGGGTTCGCGTTCTCGTACCAGTTGCTGCCGTCGTCGTTGGTGTTCCAGTTCTCGTTGTTCCACTGGTCGTTGTACCACCAACCGTCGTTCTGTCCGTCGTCCCAGGAAGGGCCTTTTCCCTTGCTTCCTGTGTTGTCGTTCTTGCCCTTCACGCCGATGCGTCGCTGCACCTCTTCCTCGATCTTCTCGTTCTCCTTGGTCTCGAGGAATTTATCCAATTCCTTTCCGTCTGTAAACCAAATGTTGTGTTTTCTGTAGCACTCCGTCACCTTGTTCCACAGGAGGCGGAGCGTTCTTGATTCTCGTGCTTCCTTTCTTGTCCTCGCACTTCGCGCGGTACTCCTGCGTCTTCTTGTTGAACTCCCACACGTAGCCAAGCTGCGTGAACTCGGCTATGTCGTTCGGGTCGACGGTAGTTTCGTCTCCTTGGTTGCTTGACGGCTTCTCTTCTTGGTCTTCTGTCTCTACCTGCTTTGGCCTTTTTCCTTTCTTCTTCTCTTCCTCTTTTGCTTGCGCTTCTTTCCTCTCTTTCTCTTCTTCTGCTTTGCTCTTGTACGCTTCTTCTGTCTCTTCTTCACCTTCGCTTCCAGACAGGGCTGCACCTATGGTTTCCTTGAGGCTTTTGACCTTCTTCTTGTACTTCACGATCTTGTCCTTGAGGCTCTTGTAGTCGTACTGGAGGTCGTCGAGCTTCTGGTTCCTTACTTTCTCTTCTTGCTTTAGCACTTTAAGCTCTCTCTCCAAGTCCTTCTTTGCGTCGTCAACGTACTTCTTGGCGTACTCTTCTCTCTCCTGGTCGTAGCCGGCGGTTCTTTCCTGGGCTTTTCTCTCTCTCTTCTCTGCCTCTTTCTTCTTCTTTTCAACCTCTGCTTCCTTTGCTTTGACGTTCTCCTCAGCTTCTTCGAGGGCTGTCTCCTTCTCGCTTAAGACCTTGGCTTGTTCTTGGAGGGTCTCTTGGTCTTTCTCTAACTTCTCTTCTCTTTCTGTAACTTTGTCTTCCTTTTCCTTCACCTCCTTCTGCTTCTTCAAAAACCTTTTCACTGTCTCCTCAAACTCTGACTTTTGGTTTCCGAACTCCTCCTTTTCCTTCTCCAGGCTTTCCTCAACCTTCTTCAACTTCTCTGCTCTCTCTGTCACTTCTTTCTTTGCCTCGTCGAAGGAGTCCACGTCGTAGTTCACCTGAGCGGCAGGAGCTTCGTCTTTCTTCTTCCTTCGGTTCTTCTTCTTCTTCTCCTTCTCTCCACTTCTGCTTCCTGAGCTGCTTTCCTCTTCTTCACCGCTGCTCCTCTCTTCTCTCTTCGGCTTCTTGTGCTGCTGTGGCTTTCTCATCTCGTTCACGACAAACCATGCCGCCATGCACACCATGGCGAGCGTCACCAGGACTTCCAGAAGCGACATGCTTCCAGGACTGCTTGGGACTTCTTGTGGGCTTGCTACTTCTTGAGCTGCGGCGAAAGGTACGTTGGCTGCCTCAGTCTTTCCAAACAAACTCGAAAGTGCAAACAACATGCTGCTTTTGTTCTTCATGATCTTCTCGAGTCTTCTCACCACTTGTGCCTTTTCTTCTTCCTCTCGCTCTTGCTCTCCAACTCTTCCTTCGCTGTTGCACATGCCGATCATGTTCAGGAGAAACTTCACTCTTTTCGTGCTGAGAGGCTTTGTTCCTAGGTCTGCTGTGTTCTCCTTTGTACCGACTGCGTGTACAGTAAGCTTGCCTTCGCGTATTGCTGCTTGTAGCCAAAGTAACCGAATCTGCAAATGCTTGACTCTTCCTGTTCCTTGGCGGTTTGTGATTCCGCGGCATGCGGAACTGTCTGTGTATGCTTTGAGTAGTACTCGTTCTCCTGTAAGGAAACGAACTGCTGCGTGTAAACCTATTCCTTCGCTTGCTGCTCCAGTAAGTGCCATGTATTCTGCTTCTGCTGAAGATAATGCTATTGACTTCTGTGTCCTGCTGTAGCTGTAGAAATATGCACCGTCCAGGTAGAACATGGCGCAACTCACTGACTTCCTATAGTCTGCTTGTCTCCGGCCCAGTCGGAGTCGCTAAAAACTTCGAGCAAACGTTCGCGTGGTTGTTCTCGAGGTTCTTGTAGTTCTTGTGGTTCTTCGGCGCGGTGACGTAGAGCTGACGTTCCTGGGCTGTTCCTGTGGTACGTAACGGCGTAGTCTGACGTTCCTTTGAGGTAGAGCGCCAAGTGCTCCAACTCCTTTCTTTTGCGTTCCGCTGGCTTCGTCATGGCAGTACTGAGGCTACGTACTGCGAACTGAATGTCCGGACGGTCGTGCGCTACGTACAGCAAAATGCCGACACAACTTCTGTACGTTCTCGAGTGTTCCTCGTCCAGTTCTTGGGATACGTCAGGTTCCTGACTAGCCGGTGTGCAGGGTGAGTTCTTGGCCTTCTTCTTCTCCAGCTTGAGGATCTCCACGAGTTTCTTCACGTACTTGCTATCGCTATGTACTCGTAGTTCATGTTGTTCGTACGTGTACTTCCTTTTGAGAAACTTCACGGTCTCCTCAGAAAATCCTTTCTCGTAGTCTTCCTCGTTCAGAAGAGGTCCTTCAACTTGTAGGTTCACTTTCTTCTTGAGGTTCTTGAGGACTGGTTCGATGACTTCCTTCTTTCCTGCAAACTGCAAGTCATCTACATGCACAATGCAAACTGCAACCACTTTTCCTTGTCGTAGAAGACGGTAAAGTGCTGGAACTGCTGTGCAACGCTCAAACTTCTCTTCCACCAAAAGACCATCACAAAAGTCTGACCAAAGACTGGATGCGTCGCGTTGACCTGGCAAAACTCTTCCTAACTTCCAACACCAAGTTCCAGGGTTGCGTTCTTGTTGTTCCTGCATTGCTTGTACGACGTGAGCTGCTTCTTCAGGTACTCGACACAAACAAGGTGTTCTTTGAGGGACTTGTAAAAACGCGTCCTTCACGTCGACACTGTAGATCGCCCAATGGTTGGCGAGAGCCAGCATGGGCACCAGTTTTGTAATTCCTGGGCTTGTCGCAGGAGAAAATACATCTTCCCTTTTTCCTTCTGTCTTGTATTCTCTGGCTACTAGTCTGGCACGTCGTTGCCAGCATCTTTGAATCTGCTTGGGCTTTGTTGTTCCTTCTTTGGCTTCTTCAGCTTCAAAACCTGTAGCTTCTCTGAACCTCCAATCTTTCACCAACTTCGTTGTCAACCACTTGTGAAGTTCTTGTTCTGAGTCTACCAGAGGTACGTTCTCAGTTGCTTCCTGAGGGTCCGTAGAAACCAACGAAATAACTCCCATCTTTGTTAACCTCTTGATTTCCTTGACTGTAGCTTCATCATCCAACTTCTGAAGAAAAGCCGGATCCACGTTCGGTGGTCCTTTCTCCTCGTCGAAGAACTCGACAGGGACCTTGGTAGAAACTTCCGTTGGTTCACTCTCTGTATCCTCTTCTTCTTCTTCCGACTCGTACACAAGCTCATCATCTGCTTCGTAGACTTCATCATCATGAGGCATGTTGAGGTAACCGTCTGTTTCCTCTGCTCTGTTGACCTGCTTTCGTAGCTTGCTGGGTGAGCTTGGTTCCTCAGGCTCAAGGCTGTGCTTGCTTGCTTCTGCTCTTGGTTCAGCTGGTGCTGAAAGTGCTTCTGCTGAGGCTGTAAGTGGCTCAACTGCTCTGAGTTCCTCCAAAAGGGTATCGTCATCAACTTCAGCTCTTCTTTTTCTGTCTCTCGTCACACTCATGCTGCTGGCTTCGCTTTGTTCCTCTCTGTCTTCAAGTGCTCGCTGCTGCTCTTCACTGCTGTCCTCCGAACTCGGAGGGTCGCTAGCGGCCTCGTCATTCTCGAGCTGTTCGCGTTCTTCCTCGGCAACAGGGGGCAGGATGCTTAGCTGTGGTCGTTGTCTTTGCTTCTTCTCTGGAAGTACTCTTGCTCCAAGGAGTGGTGTGTTGAGGTTCCAGGTATGGACCTCTATGCTGCTTGTTCTTTTGGAGTCGTACTGTTCTGGTAGTGGTCTCACGCTGCGTGTGATATGTATGCCATCAGGCTGTGCAACGATCCATGTGTCTTGCTCTGTCTTGCCTAAAAATATTCCTGCGTTCCATATCCTGTCACCTTTCTTCTTGATCTTCAACCTCTTCGCCATCACAACAGTACCAAAGGGTACAAGTTTCCCTGAGTAGGGGTATCCGTGGATAACTTCCTGTGGCGTTCTTCCTGTGGAGCTGCTCACTGCGAACCTGTTGAGTAGCCAGCAGGCGTGTCTAAACGCCCAGCTTACTACTGCGTGCTCGTGTGGTATTGCCAGCTGTGTTCTTTCTCTGAGTTCATCGAGAATGGTGTTCGCTTGCCTCCGTACTGTTTGTATTGCTCTTTCTGCGGCTCCATTGCTTTCGTGGTCGTAAGGAATGCTTTCCTGTAGTGTTGTAGAAAGTCCAAGGCTGCTGCGTACTTTCTGTACTTTGTCCTTGAGTGCTTTGGCTGCGTTCTCGTTGTCTGCCTTGAGAACGAGGGTGTTGTACCCGAGCTGCGTGGTGAACTGCACGAGTGCTTCCGCGAGATGCGTCGTGCTTCCTGCACCTCCTTTCCTCTTGCAGGGCACCGCAAGAACTGCCTTGCTCCAGCTGTCCACAGCAACAAGAGTCACTGCTGGTGGCTCTTCACTTCCTGTGGTGCTTGTATAGCAAAAGTCAAAACTGATGACGGGCTTCGCGGAATCCGTAGAGCTGCTTGGCTTGCTCAATCCTTTCTTGTGGTTGTCTTCTCGTGCTTTCATAGCAACGCAATGGGGACACCAAGGCTGATACGGAAGGTGCGTCAAGTTGTGGTACGCTCTCTCCTCTTCCGTTGGTTCCTGCGGTGGTGCTAGGTGGTATGCTTGGTGGTGTTCCCGTTGTTCCTTGTGTTGCGTGCTGAGCCTTTCTTCTCTGACTGCTGTGGCTAGTCTCTTCAAGAGCTGCTTCTTGCTTCCTGTTGTCTTCACTCTGTACTCTCTGCAAAGTGCTTGTAGTTCCTTAAGACTGCTTTTCTGCGCTGTGTACTCGACGCCTTCGTGGTAGAAGCTTTCCTCCAAAACTTCAACAACTTCTTGTGGTGCTTCTTGGTCTGCTGGTGCTTCTCTCATCTCTTCGTCTTTACTCTCCTCCGCTTCTGGTGGTGCTGCTGAATCTTCCTTCTCTTTGTAGTGTTCTTCCTTCTTCTTCTTTAGCTCCTCTGCTGCAGCTTCTGCTTTTAGGTCTTCAACAACTCCTGGCTTCACACGGAACCTTGTTTGACCAAACCACGGTAAACGGAAGTGTTCACGTAGAGGTAGACGGTCTGCTCTCCAGTCGTCGCTGTGTTCGTAGATCTCTGTACTGTAGATGCAGTCTCCTTGGGTATACCTGCTGTTCTCGAGATCTCCAAGGAGAACAGGACAGTTGGCAACTCCTGTCGGGTCAAACAGCACAGTTCTTGGTACTACGTGGTGACGAACAACTTCTCCCTTCTCGAGGTCCATTTTCCAGTAGTCACGACCATGACTTTCTTGGTCTGCTCGATCTCCAGCTGCGTAAGGGGTGCCAAGGATCCAAAGTGGAATTGGCTTTGCTGAAATGGCTGTAACCACTTCCTTTTCTCCTTCTGCAAACTCTTCAAAAGGGTCTGCCTTCTCGGAGTACTTTCTTGAAACTTCAACTGCTCTCCATCCTCTCTCTTCTTTCACCAAAGTGCTTCTGTACGGAAAGTGCGTAGGGCTATACATGAGAGATGGGTTCTCATAGCTGCTTTGAGTGGCGTACTTCACAATCACCATGCTGTCTGTGTTGTGCCAACCAGGTTCTTCTCTGTTCACTGCTTCCTGAACGTGCTTGTTGAGCTGAACAACTGCGCGAACCATCTTGTAGTTGTTGCTGCTGTAACTTCTGCTTCTTGAAGGAGTTTGTACGTAGGCGTAGGCTGCCAAGCTGTTCTTGTGGAGATGCACTGGTATTCTTGAGCTTCCATCTGTAAGACACATACCTTCTTCTTCGTTCACTCGCAACTCCCAGCCTTCTCGAAACAGCTTGCCTATGGCCATCAGCGGGTTGATCACCGAGGCAACGGTGAAGGCTTCCTGGATGCGACAAAAGCTTCCGTCGTAATCAAAGAACGTTAAGTTCAGCATCCTTCTGCCTTCCGTCTTTATTGCCTTTCCTTGTGCGTCCTGAATGGACGAAGGGCGAACCTTCAAAGGGGTTCCTTCTTTTCCTAGCCAAGAGGGCACAAGAGAAACGTCTGCGCCAGAATCCAGGATAACTTCGATTCTTTGGTGAAGATCACTTTCCTGGAAAAACTCTTCCTCTACAACGCGTACTGAGAGAACTTCTTGTGGCGGTAGTGCTTCACGTCCAAGGTACCAGTTTAGTAGAGGATCTTCTTGCTCTTCTTCGCTCTCTTCTCCTTCTGACAAAACAAACTCTTCAGCTTCCGTCACTCTCAAGACTCTTCCAAAGTACTCGATCTCGAGCTCTTCTTCGTCTTCGTCAAGTTCAAAAACTTCAGGGTACGTGACGGGATCATTGTCCATGTGGTACATCGCGATCTGCCGAACTGTTGGCTTAGCTGTAGACGTCGCGCTTGTAGTTCTTTTTGTTGTGGCTGCCGAAGCGCTACTGCTTGGAACTGTAGTAGGCTGTGTCCTGACGCTTTGCTCGTCTTCCTCCTGTGCGTTCCTGACGTTCTGCTGCATGTCTCTCTGCTTGAGTCTGCAATTGGCTTCGTAGTGTCCAGGCTTTTGGCAATAATGACAAACACCAATTCCTGGGTTGTTGTAGCCTTTACCTTTTCCTTTGCTGCTGTAGCCTTTTCCCCCGCCTTTGCCATATCCTCGGCCTCTGCCTTTTCCTTTTCCTCGTCCTTTTCCTTTTCCTCGGCCTTTGTAGTAGTACTGGCTTTCTCCTTTTCCTTTTCCTTTGCCGAAGCCTTTGCCTTTGCTGTACTTGCCAAATCCTTTTCCTTTCTTTCCTTTCCCTTTATCTTTTCCTTTGCCTTTATTCCACCATTCCACTCGTGAAACATCCATGTCTGCTTGTCCTTGGTGGTCCTTTCCTGAGTTGATAAGGTCTGTGGTAGTCCACCTTGCTGCTTGCTCGTAGGAGAGGAGGTACTGTCGTAGTGTACCGTACTTTGTGGTCTCTTTCTGGTTGAGTAGAAGATGTTGTCTCATGTTCCCTTCGGTTCCTCCAAGGATGATGGAAATCTTCATGTCATCCGCAACAAGGTCTCCACTCGCTCTCTCGTACTCTTCAATCAACTCCTCAAACTTCAGGATATTTTCTTGTGTTGACCTTTGCTTGTCGAACCTGTAGTGAAGAACTCCGTTAAGTAGTTGTAGAGAACGTGCACGGTTGTGAGGCTGATGTTCCTCCACCAACAACCTCCATGCTTCGAAACCGTTCTCGTTGGGTACTTGCTTTAGAGTTCGTAGAGGACGACCACGTGTATAGCTGGTGAGAATGGAATGTAGCTTTCTTGAGAGTGCTTGTTCACCTGGGTTAAGTTTGCTCCATTCCCATGATGCTTCTCTTCTATCCATCTCGACTGCGTTGATCTTCTCAAGGATGTCGTTGTTGAGAGCGCCTATCCAACTTCTCAGCTTCAACCGAAACTCTAGAAAACCATCACGCTCTTCCTTGTATGTAGCAGGGCCAAAGACTTCTGGAGATTTGATCATCTTGTGGAGGTCGATCTCTCCTGGCCTTCTTGACTCTGCGTGCTGCGACAGTGCTGTAACTGCGTCTGCTGTAAGCTTTCCTGTTGCTGCAACCGCGTTTGCAGTAAGCTCTGCTTGTTGTGACAGTGCTGTGTTGGTTGCTTGGGTTGCTTCCGTAATTGCTCTTTGGTTGTGAAACTGACTGCGCGAGTTCCTGCAGTTGTTGTGAAGCGGTACCTGCCTGCGCTTGCTGACTGTTCATTGCTTGGGCAAGTGCTTGTATCTGTTGTGTGTTTTGGGCAGTAAGGTCCGTGAGCCTTTGCAAGGCTTCCTCCATTGCAACTGCACTCTGCATGTGACTGTAAAGCAACACAACATGCAACCAGACTCGCTTCTTGAAAAGAACGCTGCAAACTGACCTGTGCAACTTCCTTCTCGAAACTTTCTTCTTCAACTGTTCTCTTTTTGTTTGCTTAACTCTGACCCAAAAATAGAGGTAGATCCAAGTGACCATACCAAGCGGGGCCCCAAGTAGAAGTAGTACTGGGTGACACGTGCGCACGACGTAGCTCACGACGGGCTCAAGGCTTCTTCCTGCTTTCGCAAGGTACTCTTGAAACTCCAAAACCAACTCAAACACAAGGTTCTTGTAGTAGTTCACGTGGGGCACTTCTTCGTTCTTTAGGTTCTCGTTATACTCCGCGACATCACCTTCATGAAAACTGTAGTTGCAACTTTGTTCCTTTTCTTCTGTTCTTGTAGAACTCGGAGTACACGTTCGTCTTCTTGAGGCAGCTCGTGACGTTGATCTCGTTCTCGTTCTCGGTTCGGTATTGGGCTCATGTAGATGCGACCACAACGTGAAAAGTTCTGTGTGATCACCTTCTTGGCTCTTCCCGGCAGGTACAACATCCGCTGGGGTAATCTCCTTTATCACATACTTCTTCTTGGGGTTCTTGTTGTCGAGGCTGAGGACCTTGTTCCTGTAGTTCAGCATGCGGTTCGTGGCCAACGGGTAGCCGTAGGTCTCGTTCACTTCAAACACCATGAACCATGACATGCCCATGAGAACCACAACCATGAAGACTTTTAGCCAAAGGTACTTTCCTGCTGCTTCCAGAAAGGTTCTCTTGTACTCGAAGGTGCGTTGTTCTCGGGATCGAAGTCCACCGGGGCAACAGTACTTGCATGGTAGTACTCGGTGTACACTGGTTGCGTTCCTGAGGCCATGACATCTTCCTGAGGTGTGGGTCTTCTCTCCGTAAGGCGAGTACCAGAGTTCTGGTAGCTCTTCCTCAGCCGGAGCAACGCGCTCCACTGTCTCCCTTCTCACAAGTTCTTTCACAAAGCTTCTCGCCAGACACATCAGCGAAAAAGCCAAAGCCAAGGAAACCATGGCGACAGCTACCTGTTGTTCCTGTGATAGCTTCATCGCTCCCAAGAGGTCTGAATCAGGGAGCTCCGCTACCATGTTGAAACTAAAGGCTTCTCAAGCCTTCCTTCCCACTCTACTCACAAACACACATTTCTCACTTCGCGGGCTGACTTGCTTAAGCCTTCGTGTCGCGGTTCACACACATGTTTCATGTGTTCTCGTGACTACTCTACACACTCTACTTGGGACTACGTGCACTAGGTTACAAACGAACAAGTCGGTGACCTTACTGCCACCTGCCGCCGCGTCACAAGCACTGATTGCTGCAGCCGCTGCCTCACAAGCGCTGATTGCACCGCCGCAGCAAGAAGCCGCCGCCTCACACGCGCTGATTGCTTCGTCCGGCACACCTGCCAACCCAAGCAGGACACCGAACTCGCCCTCACAAAACCATGGCATGCTTGGACCAACACCAATGGCCAACATGCGTCGTTGAGCCGCCCGTGCACCGACAAAGTTGGCAGCACGTTTAGCCACTATGAAGCCTACCAAAGAGGTGATGGCTTTCATCACATTTGCATCACCAGCGCCACCATGCGCTTCGGATGCACCCCGGTCGCCGCTTCCCAAGCAGCGTCGATTCTTTGGATTGCGCCTCGCCCCAAGGGAAAGGACTTCACCTTGCTGGCCCTGCCAGCGCCATGGTTCGGAGAGCCCGCAGGCCCACAGCCAAAGGAGTAGTCTCGGGCCGTCGTCGTGGTGTAGATGGGTCTCCATGACCCTGAGTCGTCGCTGAAGTCGAAGTCGCGAGGTGGACGGGCCACCAGAGGAAGGAGCCATTGCCTGCACCCTCCTACACACCAGCAGTGTTTGCCGCCTCTACCCTAGGCGTTGCCCGCTTTGGAGCGCGTGGAGCTACCTGCTGAACCAAAGCTCCTCAGTAGCGCCTCGTTGGACTGGTTGTCGGTGTAGCCGCGGATGGCGACCCGTGAGGTTTTCTTAGCCTCCCCTCGGGGACCCAAAGCTTCACGCCTACCAGGGTGGCTAGCAGTTCTAGCGCGGCGATGACCTTGTTCGGGTCGCCGTAAAGAGCGAAAGCCCAAGGTGCCCATTCCTTCTTCACTTCTAGTGAGAACCAAGGCCCGTGGCAGCCGTCCACTGGCTCCAGAAAGCCGCCTACCCAGGCCCGTCCGTTCTCCGCCTTAGCGTCCGTGTAGAAGGAGAGCGGGGCCGCCCCTTCCAGTAGCGGGGCGTAGCCAGCCACAGAGCACCTGGATCATGGTGGGCAGCGTCAAGTGGCCAGGCTTCCCTTGACCCGGCATGTAGCGGTCGCAGAAAGGGACGTTCCCAGTCTAGCGCCATGGAGGCAAACCCGAGGCGTCCTAGCCCTTGTGCGAAAGGGCGCCCCACATTCTGCGAAAGACCTGCTTCCACGTGGAGTAATTCGTCTCCATGCCTAGCCACAGAACCCGAAGCCCCCCCGCTCGTCTTGGACCACTTGAACGGGTAACCAAGAATAGTGAGGAAGAGGTAACTTAGCGGGATCCCCATGCGGCCCCTAGCCCCCCGGCCCAAGGACTCGAGGTCATCGGCATAGAGTAGCATGTCTTCCTCCGTGTCGATCTGACACCCGAGGTAGCCATGCTCTCTTTCGGCATGCTTGTATATAGCGTTTGTGGGCTTTAGCGATGTCCCCCACCACGGAGACGGCCACCTCGTTAGCCTCAATGTGTTCCCGAAGCAGTAGCTGCTTCTTCTCCCTAGCGCCCGGGGCCCGGATCTTGAACCGGACCCCGCAGGAACCGTCGTGGATCATCCTCTTCTTCCCTAGCCTCGTCCTCGACAATGACAGCTAGCGCGGCGATGGCCCGGTGCTCGCCATAGCGGGCCTTAAACTCGCCCAGCCCAGGGACATCTTGTCTTAGCCATGAGCCCTTCACCCGCCACCTCCCTCAACACCTCCTGGGAGTACGTAGCAAGCCGAGCTTTAGCTAACTGGCTTCACACAGTAGCACGGACAACACGAACTTCTCTCTTTTTAGCGTTGCGGCGAAGTCCCGCGTTAGCCCGGGGAAGAACTCTAGCCTTAGGGTGGGTTGGGTGGGCACTCGAAA
Source organism: Symbiodinium sp. CCMP2592 (assembly GCA_905221615.1). Classification (NCBI taxonomy): domain Eukaryota; class Dinophyceae; order Suessiales; family Symbiodiniaceae; genus Symbiodinium; species Symbiodinium sp. CCMP2592. Next base: position 110,147 of record CAJNDT010000754.1, on the reverse strand, counting down.
ATTGCCCCCCCAATAGCAGGGGGCCTTTCAGCACAATGGCCACGGAGTAGCTCACATTCCACCGGCCATGTGCAGACACTCTAGCAAACAGACTGGCTTCGTTCTGTTTATAGCTTCAGAGGAAAACCCCTTCGACGTTGTCTAGCGAAACACCTTCGATGTTTCACACAAGGATACAAGCGCTAGCATACACGGTCGTACCTCGTCCCTCGGCACGAGTGCGTACACTAGCTAGAGTATCCTCCCGCCACCTCCCTCAACACCTCCTGGGAGTACGTAGCAAGCCTAGCTTTAGCTAACTGGCTTCACACAGTAGCACGGACAACACGAACTTCTCTCTATTTCTCTCTTTTTAGCGTTGTGGCGAAGTCCCGCGTTTTAGCCCGAGAAGAACTCTAGCCCTCGGCTGGCTAATCTCCTAGCGCAGCCGTAGGGCTACCAGGGACCAAGCATTTCGGGCCTTCTTAGCGAACCTCGGAGCCTTTGGCGCTCCGGTTCTCTTCCTCACTCCTAGCTCTTGGAAGTAGCTAGCCGAGCGTTCGAGGAGACGGCCCAGCACGCCACTCTAGCTTTTCCCCCTCCAGGTCCAACCTGAAGTCCGGGGAGAAACTATAGCGAAGTTCTCGTTCGTGAGGTCGTCCGCTAGCTGGTTCAGATCGCGGCGGATCCACTGTAGCTGTAGCTCACAGTTCTTAGCGGAGAGCTCCTCCGCTAGCCGCTAGCTCCATCAGCACCAGGGTCGAGGGAAACTTCGTCGTCATAGCCTTCTTCAGTAGCGCCCCTTTTGCTTGTTGAGTTCTCGCGCCGCCCACGCAAGCGCAAGCGACGTGTCAAGCTTCTCGTCTTCAGGATACAAGTGTCTCATGCACTGTACTGCAAACGAAACGAGTATCAAAATAAACCTGTACAAGATGCCGGCTCGCACGGTAGCCTGAGGTCCGACGTGAGAGGCTTCGGCACTCGAGTGAAGAAAGCTCCGCTGTGCTACGTTTACAAGCAGCTTCGGGAGCCTACAACTTACATACATGTGGCATCGGAGTTCGGGGTGTACAGGGTGAACTCGTTGCACACATAAAGATGAGCAGCTAGCTCAACTGTTCTTCTACGGCTAGTTCAGCAAAGCAACACATGAGGGCGGACCCTACAGAAAGACTGTACACAGCAGTTCAGTCGTGACGGCGTTGTTTGAGCTCAGTCCACCTCGCCTCAGCAGCCCCACAGCGGCGCCAGCAGCACCACAGCCGCGAAGCAGCAGTAGCCCAGCCAGAAGCCAGGAAACGTCAGTCAACCAGAGACAGCCGAAACCGAGGTAGAACTTGTCAGCGGCAGCGGCTCACCGTCGAACGAGAGCCGAGGAGAGGAGCAAGAAGTTGTGGTGCCCCATCCGAGCCACAAGTCCTGTCCAGGAGTCCCGTAGGCTCTCAGTCAGCAGCAAACAGCACCACAGCGCTCAGGCAGCTCAGTAGCCAGCAGCACCGCAGCAGTCCAGAGCACAGTAGTGCCATTACGCAAGAGGGTTGGGAAACCAGGCCTAAAACCCTAAACACCAGTCCCTGGGGGAGGGCTGGCGTCGCTGGCAGTGGCAGCACAAACGCGGGGAAGGCATTCGAGGTGGTTGTGGAGCCGTTCGGCCGCCTTGGCAGCAGCTCTGACTGCAGCCTCCTCCCAAACTTTAACACGAGCAGCCTCGGCCACCCATTTTGCCCTGAGAGACCCTTTGAGTCGCCTAGCGACACAGTCCTTGGCAGCACGGTCGGCGGCATCATTCAAGGATCGCAAAAAGGCAGCGCTGAAAGGAGAGTGGGTTGGGGCCCAGTTCGCCTTGCGATTGTGTGCGGGAATCCACATAAAGTGAAGGTCAATATCGAAGCTGCGGATCTCGGCAGTAAGCTGCTGGAGATGAGCAGTAAACAATGGGAGAGATGGACAATAAAAGCCAGCCTGAAGGGCCGCTGAACAGTCTACTGCGATGGTGATGCTTCCCCTGGCCCCACGCGAGGCGGCCGCAACCACAGCTTTTAGGGCCAACAGCAAAGCGCTCAGCTCGGCGCGAAACGATGACTGATCTTCACAACTGTTGCCGCCGGCAAACGCATTGGTACACCTGTTGACAACGACAGCGTGGGCCGCCACTCCGTCCTTCGAGGAACCATCGGTCGCAATCGCAATGGACGTGGCCCCCAACATCTCAGCCAGAATGGCGTCTGCCGTTTCATCTACCAGGCCGTCCGCATCAACAGCAGGCGGTGGGAGCGGAGGCTCGGCAAGGTGTTTGGCCAGTAACCGCTCCTCGCCCCTGTGCTTGGGAGCCTCGAGGCCACTCCTGAGGTCGTCAGTGGAAGGACACACCCAGAGCAAATGAGCACGGCTCGGCCGCAGGTGCAGCTGGTCTCGGCGAGGCCCTACTCTTCTCAAAGTGCCACGTGGTGCCGCCTGAAAGAAAGGCCGCCCTACGATGGAAGAGCGACGATCTGTCAGCGAGAACCCTTTTGTGGCCTTGCAACTGGATGCGAAAACCCCGCGGAGGAGCTGGCAGCTCGAGGCCACGAGCGGTATCATCCCCAAGCACCCGGTGCATGCTCTGGGACACTCTCCGGCAACGGCCGAGGTATTGCTGACGGTAGAACCCCTCAAGCACATCCTGAACGATACGAAAACTTTCAAGGCCGATGTGTACCTTGCGAAGGGCTCCAGCAGCATCCCTTCTGCACAAAGCAGTGGCGTCACGAGAAAACCACCATCCCGTGCGAGCGAGCAGGCTTTCAGTCTCGGGAAGTTGAACATGCCAGCGCCCTGGACAGTGTCCTATCGGGACTTCTTCCTGCCAAACGGGCGGCTTGGAGACCCATCGCCAGAACAGTCGGCACAGGCCCATATCGAGGGCGAAAGACGGTTCTAAGCCCCAACCTAACAGCTCATAGAAAGCAACCGTGGCCACATCACCACCGTACCCAGAATTAAACAGGAAGCGAACTTCATGCTGCACAGGTTTGACATCATTTTCACTCGGTCTTGCGAAACCTGCCGGCCATGCCAAACAAGGCATGACGAGCGACCGCACGAGCATGATTCGAGAAGTGGTTGCGGCTTGTGTCCACCGAAGCAATCTCAACCGGAGAACCGCTTTTCGAAGCGAAAATTTCGGGATAGCCCCTGCTCCCTCAAAGTTAAAGGACACACCCAAAAGCTCAAGGGACCCGCAGGTCAGGAAGTTCCACTTGGCAGCGAGGAGGCGGGTGGCTTCCGTGTGGTGCTTGGCAGCAACAAAACATTTGTCCTCCGCGAGCTGCAACGAGAAAGCCTGGTCAAAGTCTGCACTTGCATGTAAAGCGGCATCAAGGTCCTGAAGAGAGCCCTGGGGTTCAACCCAGAGGGTGCGGTCGTCCATGAAAATTTGAGCACCAATATTAGCAGAAGATGCTTTGACATACTCACTCCAGCAGTGGGATAAGGCTGCCGCCGCTAAAGGCGAAAGGGGGCAGCCTTGCCCAAAGCCCGAACGAACCACATGAACGCCTGGGTCATACGAGCCTTCGAAATTAAAATACCGCCTGGCATCGGAATAAAACGACTCGAGAAGTGGCAGCAGTTGAGGTGGTGCGCCTAACCTAACGAAGACCTGTCGCATGGCCGGCACGTTAAGGGAATCAAAGTACCCGGCAACGTCCATCAAAGCAGCAGTGTTCACCCCTCGCTTTATGGTAGCCTGGAAGTGGAGCGGCCCGGAAGGCCACCGTGGTCACTGGAAGAAGCCCATTTGAAGGTCCAGGGACGAAGGGCTCGCGCTATGTGCTTGGTCCCAACGCGCCAAATCACCTGAGTAAGGGTAATCGGTCGGGTTTTAGGTCCGCCTCGCTTACGGATCAGGGTGACCTTGGCGAACACATAACTTTGGCACTTGGCCCCTATCCCACACTTGCTGCCATAGCTGCGCGGCAGCGTGCCACCACCTATTAGGCAGTCGTGCCAGGTCCTTTGCGCGCCAGCTGTCTGGCCCAGCGGCCTTATTTGAAAATGAAACAGCAATGGCCCTGAGTGCTTCAGGGTCAAACTGAACCCCAACGCGCGTGGGCTCAACAGCCGGTACCTTCTGAAGAACTTTCGCAACGGCGTCAAGGTTGGGTTTAGGCTCGGACTCCCATTTGCAAAGCCAAGCATGGGCCTGAGCTCGCACCACATGGGATGGATGCACCAAGCTGGGCATCAGCCCTGGATTTGACAAAAGCACGTTGGCGGGCCGTGTCCTCCCGCAGCATCGCCTTCCATCGAGACCGAATTGCAGAAGTTTCTTGCTCCTGATAGGCCCCAAGCAACTCCTCGACCGGCCCAAGAAAGTTTTCAAGATCACAATCAAGGACCCAAGGAAGGTCGGGCCGTGTACCCTCGGATAGCGACCTTCGAAGTCTTTTTAGCGTTCCCCTCCCGGACCCAGAGCTTCACTCCCACCAGAGTGGCTAGCAGCTAGCAGTGCGATGACCTTGTTCGGGTCACCCTTAGCGAAGGCCCAGGGGGCCCACTCCTTCTTCACCTCTAGCGAGAACCAACGGCCATGGCAGCCGTCGACTAGCTCCAGCAAACCACCAATCCAGGCTCGGCCGTTCTCCGCCTTAGCATCTGTGTCGAAGGATAGCGGCGCCGCTCCTCGGGTCGCTGTAGGCGGCCGCCCGATTCCAGACGGTCTGCTAGCCAGCCACACATAGTACCCGGATCATCGTGGGCAGCGTCAGGTAGCCCGGCTTCCCTTGGATAGCCGACGACCAAGCGTGTAGCGGACCAAGGAAGGGACGTTCCCAGTCTAGCGCCATGAGGAAGAGGTAACTTCGCGGGATCCCTATGCGGCCCTTTAGGCCCTCGGCCCAAGGACTCGAGGTCATCGGCATAGAGTAGCATGTCTAGCAGGAACGATGGCCTTGGCATGCAGTACGTGAGCCGAAGCCCACACGCCGCTTTCCAGGTCCACCAATAGCTGTCAGGATAGCCCCAAGGTCCCCACCAGATTCTCACGTAGACCGTCTGGCTGTTGGGGTCCCCGGGATAGCTTCTTCGGTGTCGATCTAGGCGGAGGTATAGCGGCTGTCCCGGGGCGACCTTGAGGAGGTCCGGGTCTCCCAGATCATTAGCTTCCAACCACTCCTTCCCGGATCAAACGTATGGTAGCAGGCACAGCAGGGCCTACGCCACCAAATATTGAAAAGCGCCAGAAAGGAGCGGGAAAAAAGGGCGGATCCTGCTAGCAACTTAGGGGAAACTGTGTAGCAAGTGAGTGTGTGAGGGGTGCCAGTCGATAGCACATGCTGGAAAAGCACTGCAGTAGCGGACGGCCCTAGCCCCGCATCCGATCCCGGGCCCTTTTTCTGGACACACTCTCACTCTAGCTCTCCCCTTCTGTCTGGCTGCCGACATGTGTGTAGCGTCAACTGCATGTGCACATGCAACTGTAGCGCAGCCGGACCTTCGGAGGTTTTCCTGCAGCTAGCGGTCGGCAGCAGAGGGCGCTGCAAAGTAGCTGCACACGGAGGCTGTACAGTAGCGGGGCGTTGCCCTTTCTAGCGACCACCTCTTGCAGCCATCGCAGCAGTGCGTAGCGTGGTCGTCTATCTTCCACCACATGCGCCTGTTGCAGGCGCGTAGCGTGCACACCTCGCAGGTGGTAGCGCACCAGAAAATAGCGGCATTGGAGTCCCAATGTCCTAGCGACCAGGTGCAGCGTCCTGGCTGGAACTGTGTATAGCAGCTCGGCTCGGCAGGAGCATAGCGAGCAGCCCGTCGTAGAGGCTCTCATCATGGTCCTGAGTAGCCGTCCTCACCTTTTCCATAGCGGGGGTGCGGGCCCTTGCCCTTCCCCCTCTCGGTGCACTCAGAGATCGTGATCGATACTGGACCACGATAGCTCCAAACAGAAGTGGCTCTTGCCCTTCGGCAAGCTGTTATAGCGTGGGCTAGCGGTGGCGGGCGCCCCCTGCCCTTTAGCGCACAGGAGATCGGGGTCCCCTTTGCATAGCGGATGGAGTTGGGCATGCCGCCCGCCTCCCTGATAGCCTTGTCTGTCTGTAGCAAGCGCCTCAGCATCTCCATATAGCGCTCCGGCTCATCCAAGAGTAGCGTCCACGTGTAGGTGAACACGTTGATGGTGTTGGCGGGCTGGCGCCTGTCCTTAGCGCCCTCCTTCCCCTTCCGCTCCGTAACAGGAGGGAAGGAAGGGGTAGCGGCAGTGGTGGTAGCGGCCGGCCCCTGCCCCGCTGCCTGCAGGAAGTTCATAGCGGCGGCCTCGGCCGGCGTGGGGTCCGTGGTTGTCGTAGTGGCCGGCGTGGCTGTTGTAGCGGCCGGCGCCGGTTCAGTGCTGCCGGTAGCGGTGGATCACTGAAAGTTTAAACCCTTATACCAGTATACTTCTTATAAACACGGCGCGAGCTTGGATTCTTTTTCTCACTACCGAGCTCCGCTGTCGGCTGGCTTGAGCCTACGTTTGACCTTCGGTGAAACACTGGATTCCTGTATGTAAATGGGCATGAGGGAAAATTGAACTATCTGTTACGCCCTCATCACGTACACAGCTTTGTCGTGTAACGTGATCCTTGTGAAACTTTTCCTACATTTACCACGCTTTTCGCATGCTCCTGTGAGCTTTATCCTTGACCTGTGAAGATCAAGCTCCCTTGTCGCACGCTTCTTTAAGCACTTTGTTGAACATCTTTGGCCTTCTCGCTTTCTTCTTCATCCTCAATCTTCAGATGTCCTATAACAGATTGCGTGAATTTCCACACACGATTGGCATGGACTCACTCAGAATCTAAATGCACACTCACTTTTTCTTCACGTCGCGCTTCGCGATGTAGGTCCATACTTGCTCTTCGGCAATTGGAACTTTTGCGGCTTTCTTTTGGACTAACCGCTCTTAGGCCTTTTGCCTCTTTTCAGCATTGGCTCTTTCAGCCTTTTGTCATTGGCTTTTAAACCATCGTTGTGCTCGTGGTGCTTTGACGTGTGCCGCTGGGACCGTTACTTAGTCCGCCTGGCCGTGGCTATAGATCTTTCTTTCCACCTGTGGATCTTTCTTGCCACGCTTCTCACAAGCTTTGTCCATAAGCTTTTCGTTGTGAAACAAACGCTTTGCCCTGGGCGGCTTTTCCGCCCTCACTGCTTGCCCTGGGCTGGAAATCGCCCTCACTCTCTTTTGCCATGGGCGACGCTTCGCCCTCATACTTCTTCCTTCTTGCTGTTAAACCGCATCTACATTTCTCCAAATCCCAAGGGCCCTTGGGTCCTTGCTTCTGTGCTATCTGGCGTTCCTGGGGACATTGTAGCACTTACAGCTTGAACTCGACGTCGGAGTCTTGATCTTTCATCGTCACTGTTGTCGCTATTGGATCTAAACCTTATAATCCTTCACTTTTTTGACCTCGGCGATGAACTTGTGACCTTTCTTCAATCAGTGTATCGAGGCCTCGATCTTCTTCCTCTTGCTCTTCCCTTAGGTCCTGAAGTAGTGCTGGGGTCAGCTCTTCAGCTCTCTGCCGGGATCCGGCGACAAACGCTTCGTAGGTTAAGCGTGCTGTGTCTCCCAGTTGCTGCTGTCCCATGGTTGCTAGGGCTTCCCTTCTTTGAGCTAGCGTCATATTAGCCCATTCTTGATCTGTGAGCTCTTCTGGTCGCTGATCACTTGATGCTTGTCCTTGTGTATGTTCTTCTTCATACTCCTCTTCACCTGCATCAACATCATACCACTGTCTCCAGTTCTCTTCTGCGTGATCACGGATGCATTCCACGCAACTGCGGGTGCGGTGATTTCTTTTGTTGCGTGCGCAACGACTGTCACCGCACCAGTCGCATGTTGCCGTGCATACTTCTGTGGTCCGCGACGGGCTTGAAGGTCTTTCAGCACGGTAGTTTCTTCTGTCCGCCGGGCGACATACCTAGCATGACCTGCATCCTTTATTTATTGCAGCTTCGATAGACATCTCTTGCGTGGCAGGCGGCGGGCTCCACCACTTGCACGTGCGCTTATGATAGACATGTCTTGTTGGGTAAACATACACCAGTTCTTCGCCTCTCAGCGATCTGACCTTTTGGTGCAGGATCTTGCATCCTTTCATCACTTGCTGGATCAGGAAGATTATTCCCATAGCGCTTAGTGTAACCATCAAGATGTCCATCACCTCTTCCATCCTTTTGCTTGTATCTCCAGCCTCTTGATCCTTCTTGCTGTGGGCCGAAATGCCTGCGGTTGCGGTTGTTCCATGAATGCACAAAATGCATACGATAATGCCCACATAAGCTCCTGTGGCCAGTTCTTTCATAATCCTTCTCTGCTCTTTCTTTGGTTTCTCCATCTTCTCTGCCTCTTGAGCCAATTCTTCAGCGGTCTGCTTGAATGTCTCCATCGTCTCTTCTCTTTCTTCGATCTTCTTTTCTTTCTTTTCCTTTTCCTTCTCGTCGATTTCCGCTGAATCACTTTCCTTTGACTCTTCATCATCATCATCGGACTCTGGATCCGACGCAGCTTCACTTTCTTCCTTTTTCTTCGGCTGCTCTTCTTTTTCTTCATCCGTCTGCTTGTCTTCGCGGTACTTCTGATTGAGAGCTTCCACTTCTTTCCAGAGGTCATCTGCTGTTGGTCTCTCACTTCTTTCTGACCTTAGCACTTTTCGGAGGTACTCGGTCGTCTCGATGCTTCTGCTTCTTTCGGTAATCATGTACTTGACTGCATCGTCATCGGCCATTGCTCTTATACCTTCTTCTTCTTCCTTATCTTCTTTCTTGAGCAAAATGGCCGCGCTTGCAATTTTATGCATGATCGCTGCTGTAAACATGCACAACAGAATGCAAACTACACTTACTAATCCCAGTCCTTGTTCAGCTTCTTCACCGAATCTTCTTGCTTCAGTCAACGATAACAACACTGCGGTCGTAACCGTCTGGATAATCCTTGTAATCATCCTTTCATCAAGTACACTTCTTGATCTTGTTCTTCTCACTTCAGCTTCTTGAACTTCTTGAGCACTTGGTGTCAAAAACTCACCTGTATATCCTAGGCTTAGCATATACTTGCGTATTTTCTCCCGTGTCAGGGATTTGGTCCCTAAGTCTGAGGGATTGTCCTTACCGGCTATCGCCTTTATAATGAGCTTCGGAATTCTTTGGATCCACAAAAGGTCCACTTGTAAATGGCGTGCCTTGCCTAAGCCTTTTCTTGAGATCAACTGTCTTGAGCTTGACGAATCACTGTATAACATCAGTCTTGGTTCAACTCCTAGGATTCTTTTCAGCAATCCTTTCAGGAATACACCTTCGCTTAAGATTGATGTTGCCGCGATTGTCTCAGCTTCGCAAGATGACAATGCTACGCTCTTTTGTCTCTTGCTTTGGAAATGAACCAGGTTTCCATTCACCATGATCACTCCGCATGAAACACTTTGCCTTGACTCTCGATCTGCTGCCCAGTCGCTGTCGCTTATCACTTCTATGAGCGCTGGCATCTTGTAGTTGTCTCTCTCAATCTTTCCTTCGTTGCTTCTGTTCTTCACTTCCAGAAAACTCTTTCCAGGATAGCTTTCCCGGTGCACCAACGTAAGTTCAGGTGTTCTTTTGAGATACTTTCCAACATACCTTGGCAGCTCCATGTCTGCTTCAACGGGTGATGCGAGCTTTGTTGACAGCTTCTTCAAGACATACATGATATCTGGCCTCTAGGGCGCGAGATACAGTAGTATTCCCACTCCTTTTCTGAACGTGTGGTGATCTTCTGCACTCAGCGGTTCCATTCCACCTTCTTTTGACTGAAATGATCTTCCATTGTCCGCTGGACACGGTAGTTTCTTTGGGTATGCTCCTTCCAACTTGAGCACTTCTATCAGTCCTTCAATGTACTTTGAGTTCATCGTGATCTCTACGTTTCCATCTCCCATCGACTTGAAACTTCTCTTCAGGAAACTCATTGATCCTTCTTTCTCATCCAGTGGTCCTTCCACTTTGATCTTCAATCCTTTGCTTCTCAGGAATTCAACCAACTTCTTGAACTCTTCTCTTGATGCATATAGCTCCATGTCATCTACATGACTCAGCACGATGATTCCGAATCCTTCTTTGTCTGGTTTTCTTGAGAATAGTGCCGGGAGTCCACTATCACTTGCTAACCCGTACTCTTCTAGGTAGCTTTTCAACTTTCCAAACCAAGCTGCACTCCCGATTCGTTGCCCGGGTAACGTGTACCCTAGTTCATAAATTTCTCCATCGACTTCAACGATAGTCGGCTCTTCCTGCTCTACCATAAGATAGGCGTCACCAACATCGATACTTCCAAGTGTGTATCCTTCTGAAGACGCAAACAATGCTGACAGTAGCTTCACTGTGCTTGCTACACCGGTTGGTGAAAACAAACTTGCAATATCTGTATCACCTAACCACTTGAACTCTCTTGCTACCAGTCGTCCTCGTCTTCTCCATTCTTTGTCCCTGTGTCTCCAGTCGTACACTATCTTTGTCGAAAGAAACTTGTACTTTGAGGTATCTGTTCCTTTTGGTAATTTGTTCAGCACTTTCATCTTCTCGAGTCTCTCCAATTCGTGCTTCTTGGACACACCTTCAACTTTCTCCATTTCGTCATCATCTAACTTTGGTGGTCCACTCTCGAAATCATTCGACCATTTAGGCATATATTCTGGTATCTCTTCTTCACCATCTGATTCTTGCCATTCTTCTTCTTCATCAAACTCAGCTTCCATTTCTTCGAATTCTTCCAACTCGACTTCTTCATCATCGTGGTACTGCGGAAGTTCCTTTCTTAGGAATGGTTCTATCTTCTTCACGCTTCTCATTTCGATCACTCTTCTGACTGAACTTGATGCATCTCCAACGGCAATAAACTTCTCTGGTCTCTCTTCAGCTTCCGTTGGTCCTTCATCCATCTTCTGCCTCACCGCTTCTGGCTGCTCGCCTTTTTCCAGGTTCCTCTTTGGCGATGCTGGCGGTGGATTCTCTCCTGTAATCAACTCATCGGATTCATCACTTCTTTCACTTCTTCTTCTTCTTGTGACTCCTTTTCCTCGACTGCTTGAACTGCTGCATGATGATCCAACATGTCCTTCACCTGGATCTTCGTTCATGTCTTGTTCAGTCTCGCTTGGCGGATCTGACGCCGCTTCTTGACTTGGGCTATAATCTTTCAACTCATCTTCTTGTTCTTGGCTTCTTTCTTTTCTTAGAACGAATTCTGGCTTGTCACCAATTGCCATCTCAATTCCACTGTGTGGTGGCAATCTCTTCGTGGCTTTTCTTCCTACCAACATGTCTTGCGTGTAGTTCCACGGTGTTCCTGTTGCTTCTGCTAGCACTTCGACATCATACAGTGGCGTACACTGTCTCATTGTTCTGCTCTTGATATTTCCTTGCCTTGTGCTTATCAGATTCAGGTTGTTCACAGAGTCTTTTCCAACGAAGATTCCTTTTCTCCATGCTTCACCTTTCTCCTTGACTTTTGGTACTGGCTTTGCCAATACGACGCTTCCCCATGGTGCTAACGTTCCTTTATATTCTCTGTCAAATAACACTTCAAACGGTGTTGATCCTTTCTTTACAACAAACCTATTCAGTAGGAATGCTGCATGTCTTGCTGCCCATGGATACAGCGTACTTTCTGAAGTAATCTTTACTTTCGCTTGCGATTCAACTCCATACACCAATGTCTTAGATAAGTTCCGAACTGTTTGAACCCATCTTTCAACTTGCAATCCTTGGTGTTCATCTGGTGCTACATATTGTATCTCTGTGTCAAGATTCTTCATCTTCCTTATTCCTTGCACCTTCTTCCTCAGCGAAATCATTGCTGGTTCCGTGTCAGTTCTCAGAATGACTTTAGAATTCAACAGCATGAGCACTCTGCAAACTTCTTCAACAACGTATGCTGTCGCTTCTTTTGTCGCTATTGGAATGACATGTACGAACTTTGTTGCTTCATCAACCATCACCAGTCCGATTGTCAACGCATCTTTGTTGTCTTTTGTGTTCTCTTCATCTCGGGTTCCAGTGAACTTGAAATCCATTGAAACTAGTGATGCTTCATTCTTCTTCTCTGACACATCGAAGTTGTCTTCTCTTGATCTTGTCGCTTGTTTCACTTTCACACCAATCAGCTTTTGGTCGGTGCGTCAGTTCGTGCTTCTTTCTCTCTTCTTCGGTTGGCATCTCTGGTCTCTTTTCTCCTTTTGGTTCTCTTGTGAATTCTAGCTCCAATCCTTTGGAGATTTCTACCAACTCCTTCATCTTGTTTGATGATACGGCTTGTCTCAACCGTTGCCATAATTGAGCCTTACTTCCAGTCTTTCCTATCTTCAGGAATTCACATGCTGTCCTCAGCTGCTTGAGGGTACTTTCTGGACTAAGTCCGACTCCTGCCACAATCATCGCTTCTTCCATCTTCTCTCCTAGACTTGGCAGTTGCTCTTCAATTTTCTTCCATTCTTTCATATCTTCTTCTGCAGGTGGTTCACTCGGAAACAGATTCTCCATCGCTTCTGCTGCTTCCTTCTCAACTTGTTCAACCGACTTCTTTGTCTCGGTCTTCTCTTTGTGAACCTCAATCTCCACGTCTTCTGCTTCCACTTCCTTCTCTTGTTCCTTCTTCTTCTTCTTGGGCGCTGTTCTTTCATGTACACTAGCTAGCGTATCCTCCCGCCACCTCCCTCAACACCTCCGGGGAGTACGTAGCAAGCCTAGTTCAAACTGACTGGCTTCACGTAGCACGGACAACACGAACTTCTCTCTTTTTAGCGTTGTGGCGAAGTCCCGCGTTAGCCCGGAGAAGAACTCTAGCCTTCGGCTAGCTAATCTCCAGGGTGGGTTGGGTGGGCACTCGAAATTTGCCCCCCAATAGCAGGGGGCCTTTCAGCACAATGGCCACGGAATAGCTCACATTCCACCGGCCATGTGCAGTCACTCTAGCAAACAGACTGGCTTCGTTCTGTTTAGCTTCAGAGGAAAACCCCTTCGACGTTTTCTAGCGAAGCACCTTCGATGTTTCACACAAGGATACTAGCGCTAGCATACACTGTCGTACCTCGTCCCTCGGCACGAGTGCGTACACTAGCTAGCGTATCCTCCCGCCACCTCCCTCAACACCTCCGGGGAGTACGTAGCAACGTCGGCCGACAGGTCCGCACAGCTTCTAGCGGAGAGAAAGCGTCTGTCTCGTTCATTAGGGGCTCTGCTGCCTGAGTCTGGCCACATCCTGGGGGGCCCGGTAGCGGCAGGGTCTTGGGCCTGTCTAGCTGCTCAATCGCCTCCTTGGCCATAGCGATGAGCTCCTGTAGCAGGGGTGCGTCGAAGTACGGCAAGCCCTCAGCGCACTCCTGGGCACGAAACCTTAGCGCCCTCCAAAAGGTTACGGAGAGTCTCCGGAACATCGGATTCCCTACCAAGGCCATCGCCCGTAGCGGGGCCGTCTCCAGGCCCCTTGCCTTTGGCAGTAGCGGGATCATCCTTCCCTTTCACTCCCATCAACTAAAACCACTATTCTTCGGCTGGCTACCCGTGGTAGCGAGCCTCCAGCTGCCAAAGAGGGAGGTTTAGCGCAACTCACTGGCTCCTGTGCCTAGCTCATTGATGCCCTGTTGCCTCGCATGGGCGCAGCCCAGCGCCTAGCTCCTTCCCGCACCAGGACCTAGCTCTCCTAGCTCCTGTGTTCCCTGGGTGGCCAAGAGACGGGTCACCCGGCCCGGGTTTCCTAGCGCCTGCCTTCGCTCACTGCTCCTCCTGCAGTACACTACCGGAACACAGGCAACACAACACAAGCAACACAGCAAGTGCAACCGCATGTAGCAAGAACGTGGTTCTCTCCACTCCTCTTCTTTCTCCCCCAACCGCCCCCCCCTCCCCCCGTTCCCTGCATAGCGCAGTGCTTCAAAAAGAGAAAGAGAGAGAAGGGAAGGGAGAAAACGGAGGGAGGTCCGACCTAGCAACCTTTCCGGCACCGTTGCGAGATTCGGCGGTTTAGCACGCCCACGCTGCGCTCAAGGATGACTGCTAGCGGACCCTGCAGAGGGTTCTCCGTGGGGTTCCCCATCTTCCGAGTTAGTGAGCGACCCTTCGCTAGCGTCCCCCTCGGAGATAGCAGCTTGATTCGGCCACCATAGCTTCCACACATCATGTGGTGCTGGAACAGAAGAACCCTAGCGTTGCGGAAAGCACGGCGCTTCCCCATCCAACATCCTGTAGCACCTGCCTGTGCAAGCGGAAAATAGCACCCGGGACCTCTACGATTACATAGCTACCCTGGGTCCGGTCAGGAACCCTGGCCCCGCTAGCGGTTGCTCCCGCTCCGCCGGTTCCATTCGAACCTCTTGCTCGGCCACCTGCGAGCTGGCCTGTCATCCAGGTCTTTCGCAGCCGGCCTGCCAAGCTCTGAGCCTCGAGGTGGGTGAGCTTGGTAGGAGGCGGCCTGGAGATCTGACCACCTCAGCGTGGCCCACACCTTGACCAGCTTGCCGCCAGCCCACCAGCATGTATACAGGATAGCGCGGTGCCCTCTTGATGAGACGGGCTCCTTCTGCTAGCCTTGGAACTTCCACAATGCGGCCCAGACCAGGTGACCAAAAGTGGTCCGGACCTCGACCGGAAAGTCGGCCACCTTCTTTGTTTCAGAGGTGCCGGTAGGCACGGTCTAGCGTGCGCCTCTACGTTGGGGGAGGTTCACTAGCCGGGGTCTTCGGGACCCACGAGGGTATACCTCCTTGAGGGAGTTTTCGTGGTATCGTCCCCCCCTAACACAGTGCATGGGGACCTCAGTGGGGCAAGAACTTATATAGCGGGGGTGGGGAATCCCCAACCACGGTAGCGCAGTCAGCAGCTGCTCAGCTGCTCCGTCACCGTCAGGCGTCGTGGGCGCGCGTCAATGGCCACGGAGTAGCTCACATTCCACCGGCCATGCGCAGACACTCTAGCAAACAGACTGGCTTCGTTCTGTTTAGCTTCAGAGGAAAACCCCGTCGACGTTCTCTATAGCGAAACACCTTCGATGTTTCACACAAGGATACTAGCGCTAGCATACACGGTCGTACCTCGTCCCTCGGCACGAGTGCGAGAACTTCTTGCAGCCATCACAGCAGCGGGTAGCGTGGTCGTCGATCTTCCACCACATCCTGCGGTTGCAGGCACGTAGCCCACAGACCTCACATGTGGTAGCGCAGCGGAAAATAGCGGCATTGGAGTCCCAATGCCCCAGCGACCAGTTGCAGCGGCCAGCATACCACTGCGTGTAGCAGCTCGGGAGGAGCATAGCGAGGAGCTGGTCTGCCCGGACTTAGCCGGCTCCTCTCTCGATGCGAGTAGCGGCACATGAGGTGCGTCCTCACGGGTTAGCTTGTAGAGCTGCTCCCCGTGATAGATAGCTTCCTTCAGCAGGACCCCATCCTGGCCCTTGGCGGCCGCCCCTTCCCCGAGCGCGCAGGCAATCGGGGTGCCCTTATCGTGGCGGATGTCGAACAGTAGCGTCCACGTGTGGGAAAACGCGTCGGGGACTTTGTTCGCAGAGGGACGCCTGTCCTTGGCGGCCCCTTTCAGCTAGCGGTGGGGTCACGCTCCGACGCAGCTGTAGCGGCAGCCAGGCTGGCGGCCACGGCCGCTTGGAACTCCCTTTCCGCCTCCGTCTCCGTAGCGAGTCGCATAGCGACTTCCTTCTACTTGTTTTCTAGCGCCACTGCCGCCACTTTCTGATCGTGCTCAGCCTTGCGCTGGGCAGCGTTCATAGCGGCCTTAGCTTCCGCCTCCTTGCGGGCCTTAGCTTTGGCTGCGGCAGCGGCAGCTTTAACGGCAGCCAGCTCCTCGAGCTTAGCCTTGGCGGAGGCTGGTTCGCTAGCGGCAAACTTCTTGCCGACATAGCACTGTCAAGGTTAGCGATGTCGTCCTCCGAGAGCTCCGCCCAACTCCAAGCGGCGAGGAAGTCGTCTCTTCCATGGGCGCAGGTAGCGGTAGCATCCTAGCCCGCCAGGGGGAACGCATCTCGGAAATAGCTGACGTGCTTCCTGCAGCCAGCAGTACACACCGTCCCATAGCCAGGGTTGATAAGGGATGCCTAGCTCCCGTGCCAGTTGCTCAGCAATATCCTCAGATTTCTCCAGCACAGATAGCTCCGGGACCCCAAACCCCTGACTTTAAATGCCGGTAGGCACGGTCGGATCTAGCGTGCGCCTACGTTCCTGCTGGACCGTAGCCTGCGCTTCTAGCTCAGCCTGCACCTCCCAGCCATCCAACAAAATGCTTCCGGAAAGTTTCACTTGCCAGGATCACCGGGGCCCACGGGGGCACCTCCCGGAGGGAGCCCCCACTCCCCCTAGCACTGTGGGGATCTGCGTGGGGCAAGAACTTAGCGGGGGCGGGGAATCCCCAACCACGGTAGCGCAGTCAGCAGCTGCTCCATCGCCATCAGGCATCGTGGGCGCAAGGGTAGCGTCGCTGTCCGACATTGCAGCGCACCAAAGCGTTCCCCTTCCCACTCGAAAATTGCCCCCCCTCTTAGCAGGGCTTTCAGCACAATGGCCACGGAATAGCTCACGTTCCTCTAGCCATGTGCCGTCACTCTAGCAAACAGACTGGCTTCGCTCTGTTTAGCTTCCGAGGAACACCCCTTCGACGTTTTCTAGCGAAACACCTTCGATGTTTCACCAAAGGATACTGGCGCTAGCATACACGGTCGTACCTCGTGCCTCGGCACGAGTGCGAAAATCTGGGTCGGTAGATCCGATTGACCGATGGAATAGATTCCATCACATTTTCTACCGAAAGTTGTCGGAGTATCCTTATGGATAGGATAACCGAGATCAGATAGAAGCTGGAGGTCGTCTCTGGTCAACTTTCCCAGATCGCTCAGGGTGTATGCCGATATACTTATCGCTCACCTACGAACGGTGCGACCAGGCGCAAGTCCGAAGAACTTTGTTTCTAGTGTCATGGACGGTGCCCAACATTGTCGCGTTTTGCACCCTCACGCGAGTTGTACCCGTGGTTTCTTCAACCCACAAGCCTCCGCCTCGGTAGTTACCAACACCTATGGTGTAGTTAATTAAACATACCTGGCGTATTCGCTGTATCCTTGTGAGCGTCCGCTTCTCTATTGGTAAGTTGAACGCTGCTCCATTTTGATGTCCGGCTCGCATGCTGTGACGCAAGAGATACCTATTAATTACAAGGCAAAAGAAGGCCTGTCGCGCGTAGGGCCAGATACACCTACGCGCCCGCCGTGGCGGCACACTCCGAGCGCGAGAGCTATGCTCTCGGAATCGCCATCGTCCAAGAGAGGGCGTCTGTACGCCTCATGCTGGTCCTGGGCGA
Organism: Symbiodinium sp. CCMP2592; assembly: GCA_905221615.1. NCBI lineage: Eukaryota > Dinophyceae > Suessiales > Symbiodiniaceae > Symbiodinium > Symbiodinium sp. CCMP2592. Next base: position 92,828 of record CAJNDT010000754.1, on the reverse strand, counting down.
ACGAGCGGAGGAGCTCGAGACACTCGCTAGGGGAAAACCCACTAGTGTCCAGAAGTCGTCTGGCAAGAGACTGTTCGGCGACGAGGGCCGCGTCTCGGGCTCCCACATCGCCCGTCTTATCTTTGGGGCGACTCCTTGCCGGAGTGGATGGCGCTGGCATCGGTGTGCCAGGTACGGCTGCCGGTGTAGACGGAGCTGCTGCCGCTACTGGCCGTGGCGTCGCCGGTGCTGTGACCGGGTCGGACCTCATCAGCCGGTCGCATTTTTCGAGCGTTGACTAAGACAGGAATGTTCTCGTGCCACACCCAATATGCGTTTTCTGCCTCGCGTCCTATAACGCGGCTTACCGTAGATCAACGGTAGCTGAACTGCCGGGAACGTTGTCCCTCGGGTAAATGACCAAATCACCGATTTTGTAATCGATGTCGAGTGGCGCTTCGTTGCGCTGGAGTGCTTTCGCCACCTTGCGTGATGTCTCCAAGTGCACGAAGGCTTTCTTAGCCTCCTGTCAACAGTGTACCCAAACTTTCCGGTTCATCAAGAAGTGAACCGGGCACTCTTGGCTGTTTTCCAAGCACGTGTTGTGCCGGACTAAAGCCTTGGTGTCTGCTAAGTTCGTTCTTATAGTCGTGACACTTTCGGTGACTACCGCTTCCATCTCCTCGATATTCGAGGGCTGTGCATCCTGGGTGGCCTTTCGAATGATAGCTTTGGCCAAGCCGCCGTGGCGCTCGACCTTGCCTATGGTTTGTGGGCTCTCGAGGGGAGCATTCTTGTGTACGATGCCGTTCTGTGCAAGGTACTGCGCAAACTCGCCCCGAAAATGGGTACCCCGATCAGTGGCAATGGTTTTGGGGTGTCCAGCCCAACTAATCCATCTATCGATTAAGCTCTTGAGGCACTGTCGAGCGTTGCGATTGCCTCCTCCGGACTTTACCAACACTATCTGTTGGAAGCTTGTCCCCATATCAACTATGTTGATAGCAGTGCAACGGTTTCCAAAGAAGTAAAGAAGTCCTTGACCTCTAGTGCGTCCATTCCTATCGTATGGTTGAATTCTTTTGGAAACACACTATCCCCAGCAACCGGGTGATGCCTCGGCACTGGAGCAGTGTCCAGGCAGACCTTGCATTCGTAAAGTCTGGCTGCAGCAATATAAACTCTTTGCTCGCACGAGCCTGCTTCAGGACTTGCTCCAAAACTGTGTTTGGGAGGTGGCCAAAAGACCGGTGCAGGCGCCTTATAGCGACCCGCACCAGCTCAGCTTCGCTGATGTCCTCAGGATCTGTGTGCTGGGCGTCGCCGACAAAGCATGTACAGCTAAACACGTCAATGTAGTACTCCTCCGAAATAGTACTACAAATCCTCCAAAAGTCACTGGTGTCAGTGTCAAGGTAACTCCTTGTGGGTGCAACTATGGGCAGGAATGTCTGGGCCTTCGGGATCTGGGAACGTTACCTGGGAAGCTTCACCTACCCCGTCCCCGCTGCAAACGGCCATGTATGCTGCATCGCGCTCGTCCTCGTGCATGCGTGAGACGTGACCCTCCGGAACGGTGTCCGGGCTGGCGGATGCAGCAGGGGCGCCGGCGGCACCGGCGCCGCACACAGCCTCTGTGTCCTCGAGCTGATGCGGCACCATGTCGGACTGGTATAGCCGGAAACAACCACAGCACAACATGCGCGCCGTCCTCGTTCAGGGAATCTCTGCACCTTTCGGAGGGAAGCCTGTTCGGGCCCGCGCCCGGTGGGAAGCAAGGGCCCTCATAGCTCCAACTCGACCCATCTGTGGGGTCGTTGTGCAAGAACAGGTGACCAATCGGATTGATCTCTCGCAACTTTCCCGTGGGCTTAAACTCAGGTGCAGTGTGGCGCGTAACGACTGTGCATAATGTCATGGCGCTCACATAGCTCATGGTGGGTCCTATCCCCAGCTTGGAATCTTCTCGGGGCGTATGGCCCGAGCCAGCATGCCGGACTGGGCTTCTCGGCCAAGACCTCCCAGATGGAAGTCAAAACTACATCAGGAAAGTCCTCGAAGATTATACGAAGGTTCCAGCCGAATCCTGTCTCGGCACTCAGCGAGATGGCGCCGAGCTCTATGTCAAAAATCCGGTCGTCTATCTCGACCGTCTTGCCCTGCCCCGGTGGGCGGGGGTTCTGCCGACGGAGGACCGCCCAGTCAGCGTCGGTCCACTCGTCCTGTGGCCTATCGCCGTGGAAGCACAGTGCCATGACTCGCCTTTCCATTGGCCGATGAGGATTGTTGCGGTTCGGGAGGCGGCTTTGGCCTCCCTTGCCGACTTGGTGTAGGCATCTCTGAAGTGCGGTGGCTCAGGCGGCTCGGGCGGCTGTCGGGACTTGCCTTGGGTCCCGGTCCCGGTGGATCCGAATCGTCGTCGTCAAAGGTGTCATCGTACACTGTGCGGTACGCTCTTGCCTTTGCCGCCTCCTCCTCCTCATGCCGCGGCCTCATAGAGGGGCGAGGATTGTCTGGCGGGTAGGCAACTGGGATCCATCCGACTCCATCCTGCGAACCAGTCCTGGCGCGGTCGCGTGTGTGTGTCCCTATTTATGAGCTGGAGCTGCGCCGTTGGCGACGGGAGCGAGACCTCCGGTTGAGGCGGCGCAACTCATCCCTTATCGGCGCGGCGTTCTGCATCCTCGACTCGATGCCTCAGCTCATCAAGCGGCCGAGAGCTGTGTCTCGCTGGCGCTCGAGAGCCCTGACTGCTGCACGGAGGTCGGTGATGGGGCTCTCGGCGATCCTGTTCCCGTTCTCCAGGCCTTGTGGACGATGCGGCACGCGCCTCTGCTCCGCCAGACTTTGCCGGGGGCGGCTTCGGAGGCCCCCTTTCGGCTCCATACCCTTGAACACTTGAGCTACATACTGCGTGTGGGTCTTGCCTGCCAAGCTCATGGAAGTCAGTCTCACCCTGTTTGGGTGGCCGATCCAGTGGCCACAGCACGACTCTCAGCGACTAAGCGCTGGTAAAACTGCTCGGCATAGGTCGCCTGGTCTTCCGGCCTCGCGGACTGAAGCTCAACGACGAGAAGGCAGTCGTTGTCCTCTCGCCTGTCTGCGTGGACCGCTCCAACGAAGGCCTAGGTAAGCTCTGCAACATGTCAGAAGTCCGACGCCTGCACTTCTGGCACTGCCCCTTTGAAAGTTTAAACCCTTAAACCAGTGTACTTCTTACAACAACGGCGCGAGCTTGGATTCTTTTCTCACTCTGTGCTCCGCTGTCGGGCTGTCTTGAGCCTACGTTTGACCTACGGAGATACGCAGTGAAACTCGGTAAATTGGGCATGAGGGAAAATTGAACTATCTGTTACGTCCTCATCACGTACACAGCCTTGTCGTGTAACGTGAGCCTTGTGAAACTTTTCCTACTTCTACCACTGTTTTCGCATGCTCCTGTGAGCTTTATCCTTGACCTGTGAAGATCAAGCTCCCTTGTCGCACGCTTCTTTAAGCACTTTGTTGAACATCTTTGGCCTTCTCGCTTTCTTCTTCATCCTCAATCTTCAGATGTCCTATAACAGATTGCGTGAATTTCCACACACGATTGGCATGGACTCACTCAGAATCTTTATCCTCTCTTCTCGCACGCTTCTTTGAGCACTTGTTGAACATCTTTATCCTTTTCTTCCTTTGGTCTTCATCTTCAATCTTCAGATGTCCTATGGCAGTTTTGCGAATTTCCATTCCACACACGATTGGCATGGACTCACTCAAATCTAAATGCGCACTCACTTTTTCTTCACGTCGCTTTTCGCGATGTAGGTCCATTCTTGCTCTTCGGCAATCTGGAAACTTGGCTTGCCTTTTCGGCTTCTGGACTTCTTTCACCAGTCCTTTCTTGGCTTTTCAGCCTTCTGTCATTGACTTTTAAACAATCGTTGTGCTCGTAGTGCTTTGACGCTGCCGTGGGACTTTTGCGTCCTCGTGGCTTTTGCTTTGTCGTTGCCGTGGGATCTTTACATCCTCGTGGCTTTTCCACTCTTCTCACAAGTTTCTTCCTAAAGCTTTCGTTGTGAAACATTTTGCCTTGGGCGCTTTCGCCCTCACACTTGCGGCTGGGCTGGAAATCGCCCTCACGGTCCTTTTGCTTTCGCTTTAAACCGCAACCTTGACGATTTAGCTTGTTGCTTCACTCCAGCTCCTTTTCTCCACGCTGTCGCTTTTCAGCTCTTGCTTGATCGAACGGAGATTCGCTCTTCCGCTTCTTCTCCTTTTCAACCTTTTCAGCTTTCTTCTCTTTATCCTTGTCCTTGCTCTTGGACTTGTCTGCTGGCTTTTTCTTCTTTGTTTCCTTGTCATCTGTCTTCTTCTCAGCCTTTTCTTCAACCTTTGGTTCATCACTTTTCTTTTGCCTCTTCGGCTCTGATCCCCAACTGTCTTTTGGGGTATATCCTGAACCAATTGTCTCTTGGAAGTCTTGTAACTCCTTGTCATACTTGTAGCTGTTGTCTTCCAAGTAGGTCCTTACGCTGTCTTTGTACTTGCAGATGTCTGGGGTATGCGTACCCCACCCCTTGTACTTGAAGGTCCGGTAGGACAGGTATGAAAAGTAGATAAAACATACCTTGCAGAAAATCTTGCGCTCGGTATTGCTGCTGTCTGGCCTTTCGCCCTTGTAGTACATACTGACAGCTTTCTCCATCTCCGGACATTCTGGGGCTTTGTGATCGTCCGCTGCCTTGCAGTAATAGCAGTGTAAATACTTGGTCTTCTTAAACGACTCACCTTTTGGATCCTTAAGCCAAATCGGGTTCACCGGCTTCTTTGGTGGCGTCCCTTCTGGCTCGCTTGGCTTCTCTTTGCTGTGATCCAACTTTGCCTTCGCTGCCTTTTCAATCGACTCATCACTTGCTTCTTTGTACGATTCTCTCAGCTTGTTCTTCAAAGCTAACTGCTTCTCCAACGTGTTCGCTGCCTTTCTTTCTTCATCCGTAATTCCTTCCTTGAGGAAACTAGGTACCTTCTTTGGCCTTGGCTTTACCTTTGCTTCTGGCTTTGCTGGGCTGCTTCTCTTGGTCTGGCTCTGGCCTTGTGTACAGATCTAGGCTTGTGAACTCTTCGCTTAGAGCTGACAGTAGCTTGTCTGCCGTCTGCACCACTTCGCCCAACTTCTGTAAAGCACTTCTCACATTGCTTGTCTTCTCAACATCTCCTCTTGCTGCGACTGCTAGCTCCTCGAGTTCTGGTACTTTCTCCATCTTTGCCTCGAGCTTTTCCTTCATCTCTTTCTTGAGTTCTTGCTCGTATCGATCAATCTCTTCTCTGGCTTGCTTGTAAGCTTCTTCGGCTTTCCTCTCGTCTTCTGTTAACGTGGACATGCTCTCCATATATTCTTGCATGTCGTCTTCCACTTTTGCCAAAAACTCTGCTGTCCTTAAGCCGTACCCCGAAGGGAGTCTTGAGACGGGGCGTCTCATTTGCTCTTGCCATGTCACGAAGTCTTTTTCTAGGTTCGTTGTTGGCATGGCACGTCGAATGCTTTCGACGTTCAACTGTCCCATGACTGTTGGGAATATAGACATTGTGTCTATGTTGAAACCACTTCTGAGAGCTTCCCTTGCTTCACGGGCTTCCTCGTCAGAGGATTGGATTACTGCTTCTTCGGCATCTTTCTTTTCTTCTTTCTCCTTTGGCTGCTCTTCTTCCTGCTTCTCTTCTTCTTGCTTCTCTTCTTCTTCTTCTTGCTTCTCTTCTTCCTGCTTCTCTTCTTCTCTTGGCTTCTCTTCTTCAGCTTTGTCAGCAACTTGATCTGCTTCTGCTCTTACCTCTGCTCTTCTTGCTTTGGCTTCTGCTTTCATCTCTTCCAGCTGCTGTAACCTTTCATCCATGATCACTCCTTGTCTTCTTATGCCTTCTTGGATGGTCTCGGTCACGATGACCTTTCTCTGCTCCAACGCTGCGAAGTTAGCCTCTTTCGACTTTTTCAACCTCTCCGCTTCTTCGGCCAATTCTTCAGCAGTTTTCTTGAACGTCTCCGAATCTTCTTCCTTCTTTTCTTCAGGTGCTTCTTCTTCATCGTCCTTTTCTGCTGACTCGCTTTCCTTTGACTCATCGGAATCTGGGTCCGACGCTGCTTCATCTTCTTCCTTCTTTTCTGGCTGCTCTTCCTCTTTCTTGTCAGTCAACTTTGCTGTAGACTTGACTTCATACTGCTGGTTGAGAGCTTCTACCTCCTTCCAGAGTTCATCAGCACTTGGTCTTTGCGACCGATCTTTCTTTAACACTTTTTCGAGGTAAGTGGTTGCCTCGATGCATCTGCTGCGCTCTGTTATCATGTACTTGACTGCATCATCGTCTGCCATTGCTCTTGTCCTATCTTCTTCCTTTTCTTCTTCCTTCAGGACTTCTTTCTTGAGCAAAACGGCTGCGCTTGCAACTCTATGCATAATCGCTGATATGAACATGCATAACAATATGCAGACTACACTTGCTCTTCCCAGTCCTTGTTCACCTTCTTCACCGAATCTTCTTGCTTCAGCCAACGATAACAACACTGCGGTCGTAACCGTCTGGATAATCCTTGTAATCATCCTTTCATCGAATCTTGTAACATTTCTTGTTCTTGTTCTTCTCACTTCAGCTTCTTGAACTTCTTGAGCACTTGGTGTCAAAAATTCACCTGTGTATCCTAAGCTTAGCATATACTTGCGTATCTTCTCCCGTGTCAGGGATTTGGTCCCTAGGTCTGAGGGATTGTCCTTACCGGCTATCGCCTTTATGATAAGCTTCGGAATTCTTTGGATCCATAAGAGGTCCACTTGTAAATGGCGTGCTCTTCCTAAACCTTTTCTTGAGATCAACTGTCTTGAGCTTGACGAATCACTGTATAACATCAGTCTTGGCTCAACTCCTAGGATTCTTGTCAGTAATCCTTTCAGGAATACACCTTCGCTTAAGATTGATGTCGCTGCGATTGTCTCAGCTTCGCAAGATGACAATGCTACGCTCTTCTGTCTCTTGCATTGGAAATGAACCAGGTTTCCATTCACCATGATCACTCCGCATGAAACACTTTGCCTTGACTCTCGATCTGCTGCCCAATCACTGTCGCTTATCACTTCTATGAGCGCGGGAACTTTGTAGTTGTCCCTCTCGACGTTTCCTTCTTCGCTTCTGTTCTTCACTTCGAGGAAACTCTTTCCGGGATAACTTCCTTGATGTACCAGCTCTAGTTCTGGTGATCCCTTGAGATACTTTCCAACGTACCTTAGCAGCTCCATGTCTGCTTCAACGGGTGATGCGAGCTTTGTTGACAGCTTCTTCAAGACATACATTGTATCTGGCCTCTCGGGCGCGAGATACAGTAGGATTCCTACTCCTTTTCTGAACGTGTGGTGGTCTTCTGTACTCAGCGGTTCCATTCCACCTTCTTTTGTTTGAAATGATCTTCCATTGTCCGCTGGACACGGTAGCTTCTTCGGATATGATCCTTCCAACTTGAGTACTTCTACCAGTCCTTCGATGTACTTCGAGTTCATCGTGATCTCCACGTTTCCATCGCCCATTGACTTGAAACTTCTCTTCAGGAAACTCATTGATCCTTCCTTCTCATCTAGTGGTCCTTCCACTTTGATTTTCAATCCTTGGCTTCTCAGGAATTCGACCAACTTCTTGAATTCTTCTCTTGATGCGTATAGCTCCATGTCATCTACATGACTCAGCACGATTATTCCGAATCCTTCTTTGTCTGGTGTCCTTGAGAATAGTGCCGGGAGTCCACTGTCGCTTGTTCACCCGTACTCTTCCAGGTAACTTTTCAACTTCCCGAACCAAGCTGCACTCCCGATCCGTTGACCGGGCAATGTAAATCCTAGTTCATAGTATTCTCCATCGACTTCAACAACCGTTGGTTCTTCTTGCTCCACCATCAGGTAAGCATCTCCAACATCGATACTTCCCAGTGTATATCCTTCTGAAGACGCGAACAGGGCTGATAGTAGCTTCACTGTGCTTGCTACACCGGTTGGCGAAAACAAACTTGCAATATCTGTATCACCTAACCACTTGAACTCTCTTGCTACCAATCGTCCTCTTCTTCTCCACTCTTTGTCCCTGTGCCTCCAGTCATACACTATCTTTGTCGACAGAAACTTGTACGTCTCGCGCGACCATGCATTGCGGATCTTCTGGAGAAAACTGTGTTTCTCGTACCCCCCACGTAAACACATCGATGATGATATCGGGGTCGTCGCTGCCTTCGTAGTAGGGCATGAGGTTCAGATCGTGATTATGCACCGTCGCCCGCAACGGGCAGTTGAGAACTAGCCCGTTCGGCCCACCTCCTGGCATTTTAACCAGGGCACGCCCATGCGGGTCCTTGGGGACCTGGGGCATCAAATTCCTCGAGAGCACGGTGGCTCTCGTGCTACAGCTTTCGGGTGCACTGTGGCACGCGGTGCAGGCGCCGGGCTATCCCCAGGCGGTGCCTTTGCCGCCGGTATCTTTGGCGCGGCCTTCGGCACGATTGGCGGCGCCTTTGCCGGCGGCGCCTTCTCCGCCAGTGCCATCGCTGTCCGCCCAGCTGGCAACTGACGCGCTACCCCTGCGCTGTGCTGGGATCGTGACTACCGTCTGCTACTGTGGCATCGTTATCTCCGGGCTGTTGCTCATCAGTCGTGCCCGTCATGCAGAGGTTTGGGAAGGCTATGCTTATGCGCCGTTTGGTGTTGTTGCGAGTATCGCCTACAGTATACTGTGACTGCGATCACTTGCCTCCACGGCGGGAACATGCATGCTCTCGTGAGCTAGAACGGCGGCAGGCTTATGCATGGGCACCGGAGGGCTGGGTATCTGAAAACCCTTGATGAGACGAGGCTGTCTAGACTGTGCTAGACCTTCGCTTATGTACATAGCCATCCAGAATCGTGCGTTCTGCAAAGTCTGACTCTGATAACCTCGTCTTCCGAAGGTAAGCGAACTCCCCAAATTCCGAATCTCAAACTCTTGGTTATTCCAAGTTGCGCTTGTGCGTATAAGGAAAGGAGGAGAGGGGCTGTACCCTTAATCTCGTGAGAGTCTAGAACGCCGGGAACCCTCGAATCCTTCCCCGAACCCATTATAGAGAAAGGAATCGTGCGGCTACCCAACGTCTCGGTAGCTCCACTCAGACCCTTGACAGTCCGCCTAAACCTTGTACTATGCCCAAGGCTAGCAAGTTTGCCTGCTGCGTTTGCTATCCAGTCGCTACCACACACAGTGGAATTGCAACCTTCGTCTAGGACTGCATACACGTGCGCATCCTCGCAGATATTTATTACGGGTAGGTCAATAAGGGCTGGGTGTATGTCAGTGTTACCCTCTGCGAATGCGACAAAGCCCTGCCTCGGCACCGAGGCCTGCGAGGATCGTGACCTCACCGATGCCACCTCCCAGCTATTGCTGGTCGACGGAGCGGCGTGGTCGTCCAGGGCTTCCTGCAAGTATGCAATCAGGTCGCCACGTGTTATAACGGGCTCGGTAACAAAATGCCCTTCGACCGTCTCCTGGAATTGGGCAATCGCTAGAACTACTACCTCAACGGGTAAGCTATCCCCCGTGCTGCCCACGATACTGCGTAGCAAGTCGAAGTCCAGAGTGTTGGACTCCCGCAGCGCGGTGGCTGCGTCTTCCCTAGCTTTCCGCTCGCTCTGCGGCTGTTCATCGAGTAGCATGCCACAAAGCTTACACTTCACGCGAGCGGTCTTTCTACTGCTGCCAGCCCTCTCTGTGGAGGTGTGGGGACATGTGGCCTGGTCTACAGCCTGCTTCTCCTTCTTATAATCTTTGTAACTGTCCCACACTTCTTGCATGTCCGCATATCTATGTATGCGTTACTTCCCGACTTGCTGAACTCCTTGCAACCTCCCCGACACTTGCGGGGGCCTTCGCTAGAAGCGGCACTCGAGGAAGCAATCTGGACCTCGGGTTGAAAGGGTTCAGGGAGGTAGAAGGCTCAAAGGAACTTCTCGCTTTACAACACTAACGGGAGTGTCGCGCGGACATCGAAGTTCTCAGTGGCCCAAGCAAAGAAATCCGCCAAACCTAAGAATGGGCATTTCTGGCTCCTCCCCCAAAGAACGTATCCAGGATAAGTGTAAAGGACCCGCTCGTAAGTCAACCCTTTGTGTCCAATGGTGAAAACGCGATCGGAACCTTCAGGCGGACTATCCCGCATGATTCCAGCGGCGGAAAGCATTCCCTCACTGCCGCGGCCCTTGCCGGTCTTAGACTTCGAGGGCCTCAGGGTTGGCAGGGTAACCCGCGAGCCTACCTGCACTCGCATTCGACAAATGAATGCACTCAGTGTCGTCGTCTTCGTCGACCGCGGCAAAGTATGTTTGAGGCTTCGGCGCCGCCGACTTGGCGGCGGGACTGGGCGGCACTCCCGCTCGGTGCCGGGGTAGCGACTCCTTTGGGGCCATTGCCCTTACCGCTGAACTTGCATGCGGCATCCCCGGCCCAATGGCCGAGTACTCCGCACTTCAGACATCTACTCTTCGCCTTAAGTTCGGCGAGCTTCGCTTTGCGATCGGCTCTTGTAAGATTGCTCCGCACAACCTTACCTCCGGACTTTCCTCCGGGCTTGCCTTAGCTCTTCCCCTTCCCCTTGGCGTGTGCGAATGCGGTCTGTGCTGCGTGTGCCAGCTGAACTGACTCTGCATATGAGTCATCCAAATCATCGACCTCGGCCTCAAACGCTACCGCCGTATAGGCGTTGAGCTGTAGCGCTAGGTCTTCGTCGTCAATCCACTCTTCTGCATCGTCATCCCCAAGCGTGGTAGCCGGATACGCCTCATCACCGTAGCCACTCCCGTAGCCACTGCCCGACTCATGCGCCTCAGGGCGATCGTGCTCATGGGCATTGTCGTCACACCCCATGTATCCAAACTTAAGGTATTGAGGCCTAGCATCGAAACGCCTCCAGGGTTTCCCTGGGCCAGAGGAGTCCTTCTGCGTGAGAAGACGTTCCTTCATGTGCACCACGGAGTGGTGCTGCACAAGAACGCGTGCGTACTCCTCGACACTATGTGTACGAGCGGCGGCTTTGACCATAAGCTGTTCGGTTCTATCAAGACCCGAAAGCTCAACGAGAAGGTTAGCTCCGAGAGGCAGATGTCGGGATCCGACTCCCTCAAGGTCGACCACCACCACCGCTTTCGGCGAGCTATATATGATAATATCGGCTCGCCCGGCTGTTTCGCCAGGGGTCCTGTCAGGAATTGTCCCTGACGGAAGAGCTCAGAAGCCTCTTCACTCTGAAGTGGGAAAGCTTGTCGCCTAATCTCTTCAACCAGATGGTCTATGCCATCGTACTGAAGCAAGCGCTCGAGTGCAATATCACGAGCTATGCAAAACGCATCCCCGCGCAATCCCTCAAGCACTTTCTGCACGCATTCGGACATATCAAGTTCTGAATCCTTGATGTCCTGCAAAGTGTACGACGCCGGGTCTGTGGCCTGCTCTTCTTCACCCTCAATCTGGCTTGGGTGAGATGGCAATGACTCCGCACCATCGTCTTCATCGGGCTCAGATGCAGGCTTGGCCCTTCTCGCACTCGAAGGGCTAGCGGGTATCCCGCTACTGGACTCGGTTGGGTGGACGCTGCTCCCCTGACTGGCCTTTCCTCGCCACTTTCTCGGCGAATCGCTGCGAGACCTGGCTGTGGCGGCAGACCTCAGGTCTTTCAGGACCTCGCGGCGTTGTCGCTCGCAGTGCTGGAGGACTCGGATCTGTGTCCGGGGAATTGCCAGTCGTGAAAGCCTGGCGGCGTGCCATCATTTATGTATGACCCAGACTTCGTCTCGGCAGGCACTAAGGTTTGCGACCAATGATTAGGTTGGTAACGTAGTCCTGCGACCGACATGGCGGGATAGATAGGGGCCTTTGCTCCTCTACCTACCGCTACCTTCCAAAAAGGACCCTGGACGCGGCTCTCAGGGGTGAAACGAGGTTAGCAACGGGGGCCTTTACCTGCTCCGCTACCAGTTAGCAACTGGAGCCAGGTAGCTGAATGCACACCCTCGCTCAAATAGCCGAATTTTGATCTTGCGCTCAAGACGTCTGCGGCGAGTACTGTCATGTGAAAAGACTGAAGCCTGTGGTATTACACATGTTAGTCAATTCAAGTACTACATTCAGCAAAAACAAGTGAGGATCGTCACCACGGATGATAATAACAGACGCAAATTTCTCAGGGGGACAGGGGTAGACAGGGAGAGCGAGGAGAGGCAGGAGAGGAGAGCGAGGAGAGGTAGGAATGGGAGGAGACGGAGAAGGGAGGAGAGGAGAGGGGAGGAGAGGGCAGGACGGGGAGGAGAGGGAGGAGAGGAATGCTTTCAGAAAATTTCACTTGCACGATGCATTCCAGTTCATGGCTGATGCAAGAATGAAGTTTCACCTTGATCGCGACTCGCAAGTTGGTCTTCTTTTCAGCCTGCAGTCAGCTGGTTCCAAGTCTGGGGGTCGTGGCAAGGAGCACACAACGCCAAGGGCTCAAACTCCCAAAAGGATGCTGGCTGTCGGCACAGGCTGGGAGGTCCGTGACCATGATGTAAACTTAATTTTTCTGTAGAATTTCTGACTCTGCCATCGAGAATAAGTTGTGCCTCCCGGCGGCTGTATGAATCACCATTACGGAAACGCCGCGCAGCGTCAGCATACTTTCCTTTTGCCCTCGAGGCTTCATGTTCACGAAAGCTTGCTTCAGAGTGGAAAGACTGCAACAGGACCAGAGCCAGCCTTGTGCTTATTTACAGACTTGTTTTCATCAGCGGCAAACTCAAAACAGTCGGGGAGGCCGTATCAAGATTAGAAACTGCATTCAGAAACAATCAACATCATGATATTCAAAACCCAAAGGCCTTCGACTTACACGCGCTGCAGCCGGCTGCGAGTCCTATCGACCTGCGGGTGCTCGAGGCTCCCGGTGCCTCCGCTGCAAAGAGTTTCATCTGGCTGAGAATCCTCCCTGCCATCGTCTGCTTTTGTTCGCAAGCATTATTTTCTTCTGCAGATGTCTCATACGCCCTGTAATGAACACCCAGAAGCCCATTCTGAGTATCCGCATGATTTCGCTTCACACACACACAACGTGTGTATACATGACTCCATATCAGAAGCATTGCCCACAGTAGTCCTTTCCAGCAAACGGCCAGGTATGCATAGTCATTCATCTGCCGGCGTAAATTCAGTTTAACCCATTCGGTGCTATCGAGCTCACTTGATGTCTTGCCAGCATTGATGCAGTCAATTGTGTCTGCCTGGAGAGAGTCGACTGAAAGCAGTTGTACGATTCTACTCGTCGTAGACTGTCGTGTACCAAAGTGAGTTACTGCAAACTGAAAGGGTGCCCGATCACTTCTGTCTTTTTTTGGGGGTTCACTTGTGTCTTTTTTTGGGGGTCGCTTCTGTCTTTGTTTTCGGGGTCGCTTCTGTTTTTTTCCTTCTTCGGAAGCAACAGTCTCGAACGAGAGGTGCCTTGGTAGGACCTCACCCCGCTCAGTTTCAGGCTCGGTATACATAAAGTGCGAAGGCAATTAGCTTGCTCCCTTTCTGCGCCCACATGCACATAGACATGCATGCGTACTCTACGAGGGGGTGTCTAAACATGTGTAGATATTTATTGTATACTACACCTTGTACGCATATACGTATACCTATATGTAAACATATACGTACACGTAAACACATGCAACTAACATATACAGTTTACTCCTTTTAGGGTTTCGTTCTGGGTTTACTCCTCTTAGGGCTTGGGCCTTCTTTCATTAGGGTTTCGTTCTGGGTTTACTCCTCTTAGGGGTTGGGCCTTCTTTCATGAAGATTTCGTTCTGGGTTTACTCCTTTCAGGGTTTCGTTCTGGGTTTACTCCTCTTAGGGGTTAGGCCTTCTTTCATTAGGGTTTCGTTCTGGGTTTACTCTTTTTGGGTTTCGTTCTGGGTTTACTCCTCTTAGGGGCTGGGCCTTCTTTCATTAGGGTTTCGTTCTGGGTTTACTCCTTTCAAAATATAGGGTTTCGTTCTGGGTTTACTCCTTTTAAAGTTTCGTTCTGGGTTTACTCTTCTTAGGGGTTGGGCCTTCTTTCATTAGGGTTTCGTTCTGGGTTTACTCCTTTTAGGGTTTCGTTCTGGGTTTACTCCTCTTAGGAATTGGGCTTCGTTCTGGGTTTACTCCTTTAGGGTTTCGTTCTGGGTTTACTCCTCTTAGGGCTTGGGCCTTCTTTCATTAGGGTTTCGTTCTGGGCTTACTCTTGTTAGGGTTTCGTTCTGGGTTTACTCCTCTTAGGGGTTGGGCCGATTACTCCTCTTAGGGGTTGAGCCTTCTTTCATTAGGGTTTCATTCTGGGTTTACTCCTTTAGGGTTTCGTTCTGGGTTTACTCCTCTTAGGGGTTGGGCCTTCTTTCATTAGGGTTTCGTTCTGGGTTTACTCCTTTCAGGGTTTCGTTCTGGGTTTACTCCTCTTAGGGGTTGGGCCTTCTTTCATTAGGGTTTCGTTCTGGGTTTACTCCTTTTAGGGTTTCGTTCTGGGTTTACTCCTCTTACGGGTTGGGCCTTCTTTCATTAGGGTTTCGTTCTGGGCTTCCTCCTTTTAGGGTTTCGTTCTGGGTTTCTTCTTCTTAGGGGTTGGGCCTTCTTTCATTAAGGTTTCGTTCGGGGCTTACTTTTTTTAGGGTTTCGTTCTGGGTTTACTCCTCTTAGGGGTTGGGCTTCGTTCCGGGTTGACTCTTTTAGGGTTTCGTTCTGGGTTTACTCCTCTTAGGGGTTGGGCCTTCTTTCATTAGGGTTTCGTTCTGGGTTTACTCCTCTTAGGGGTTGGGCCGATTACTCCTCTTAGGGGTTGGGCCTTCTTTCAATAGGGTTTCGTTCTGGGTTTACCCCTCTTAGGGGTAGGGCCTTGTTTCATCAGGGTTTCTTTCGGGGTCAGGTCCTACCAAGGCACCTCTCGTTCGAGACTGTTGCTTCCGAAGCAAATAAAAGACACAAGTGACCCCAAAAAGAAAGACACAAGTGAACCCCAAAAAAAAGACACAAGTGACCCCCCTTCCCTGCAAACTGACGCAGTGCATGCACCACGTGCCAGAATGCACCGCTCACTGCAGCAGAACCACGGACGTGTGTGTGCTCACACTCAACAACTGCCAATCCTGACCGCTGCATGCACGCGCATCCCCCCGCCCCCCGCGGCAAATTTGCGGCGAAGCTTAGAACACCAGCTTGATCATCCCCCCCGCAGTGAACGTTTGGACCTCTTGCCGGTCTGGAAGGACATCGAAACATGGCCTTCTGTTTCGACATCGTTGGGATTGCAAGCTGCGAACTTCGGCGCACTTGCACTCAGCTCGGCCCTTCCATGCAAAGCTTGAACCCTCCGTTTGTCCCCAATCAGAAACAAGAGTTCGACATCAAAGCCCAAATGCCAAGCCGCGAAATACGAAATTCCGAGCATTGTGCAAGCAAAAAATCAAAAGCCGATCGCTGTTGGCGCTCCGGATCTCACTCAGTAGGATGCGAACTTGGTCACAGCCCTGTACCTCAAGAGACTGGCCTCTTGCAGCAGGCGTTGCCAATCCCGCAATAAGCACAGAGGCCGCTCCTTGAGCGGATAGCGGAACCAACACACGGCTTGCGACTCTCCTGCACTCTTTCGTTCAAGGCCAGTGCCTGTGGGCAGCAATCCTTTCCTGATGTGCCGATGCCAATCGGCCATGGATACATTAAGCTGTCCTTTGAGGGTCGGGCTTCAGATCCACACCGTGTGAAGGACCGGTGACAGCCGAGTCTGGCGGACGCTCCGAATCGCTCTACTCCGATACGATTACGTCCCGCAATGCCCTTTGCAGCGTCACTGTTGCCTGCCAAAGGGACACAGAAGGCAGCTCACACTTGCCCAAGTGAGTTGGGATGCCACCTCGACGGCCGTAGCTTTCGCGGTCTCACCAGCCTCACAGACGCACTTCCTGCCGGCGTTGCGGCTTGGATTCGATCGCACCTCCTTCTGGCCGGCGCTGCGGCACTTGTCGTAGAGCTCGTCGGTGATCGGCAGCTTGCTCGCAGGCTCCACTTCCTGCGCCCTGCCGAAGCACAGAAGCATGGGCCACAGGGCGGCAAGAGGCCGGCAAGACGGCACGGCCTTCATGCTGTCGGAGACGCCGTCGACCTGTAGCACGGATTCCCAGAACACGTCAAGACATCACGAGCTGAATGAAAAGTTACGATGCAACAAACAGACTGGCATTTGCACTTGCCACCCCGGTCTCCGCAGCCTCTCTGAGAGAGCGTTTCGGACACGCCCCGGTTCAGGTCCGGTTCTGCCCCGGTCATGGTAGGGGTAGTGGACGTTATTACGGTTCCGACACGGGTGCTCTGGTAAAGAAATGGGAGCGGAGTGGACATTGTTATTGTTACGGTTCGGGCAATGGGATGGGGTCATTGGACGCTGTTAGGGGCAAACGCTAAAGCAAACCCAGGGCCGAGCGATCGAAAACCTGCATACACACAGTTAAGCAGGTCGCGCTGAACCACGGTGGTGTCATAGCCCCTCTCACGAACCGCTTGTTTCTGGTGTTTGCTGAAGGCAACAAGCTTACGAATGGTCTCCATTGGAGGCGGTAGCCACTCAGCAGCCTCGAGAACGTATTTATCCGTCACGAAGAGCTGGCAAGCGGATATTTCGGCTTGAGTCTGCGTGTACATGGCAGGACCCCGAAAACTTGAACCAAAGAAGGACGGCGTCACCAGCGTCGCAATAACACCTTGACGTGTCTGTTCGTGCTTGAAGTAATGGTCGGCACGCTCAGAATTCGAGTACCTTTGCAGGAATACTTCCACCGCCATTCTCGGCAGCACGTTGTCGAGCCTCATGGCTTTTTTGTGCAGCAATTGCTTTGCGATTTGCTGGAACTGCTCATTGCGCAGCTTCTGCAGGAGCGAGTCAACACTCTCCTCATACACCCGGATGCCTGCCGAGCCTTCCGCTCCTTCCTCTTCCTGGATCCCCGGCATTGCCGGGGCTGTCCCATTCTTCGCTCCGACGTTGTTTTTCCCAGATGAGGTGTTTGACTCGAGCTCGATATCTGCATGGTCAGTTGGCGCAGCGGCTTCTGTTCCTCCCCAGTTTCTGGTAACATCTTCAGCTTCTTGCTTGCATGAGGTGCTTTGAGAAGGGGATTGCCGCCAGATCTCCCGTTCAGCAAGTGGATCTGAATCTCATGCAACGGAGCCTGAACCTTGTATATTCTGAAGCCTGGCCGCAGACGTCCGCAGTATTCGGCTTTGAGACTTTCGCTCGGGTTAGCCCGCCGTCCGCGGCCCCCAGCA
This sequence comes from Symbiodinium sp. CCMP2592, assembly GCA_905221615.1. Lineage (NCBI taxonomy): Eukaryota > Dinophyceae > Suessiales > Symbiodiniaceae > Symbiodinium > Symbiodinium sp. CCMP2592. The sequence goes on along the minus strand of CAJNDT010000754.1, from coordinate 75,509 downwards.
AATGCTTTGCCAGTTGCTGGAACTCTGCATTGCACAACAACTTCTGCAGGAGCGCATTAGCAGTCTCGTCGTGCAGCCGGACTGCGCTGCCTGCTGCTTCCTGCATGTCCGATGCCGGAGCTTTCCCAGTCTCCTCTCCGAATGCCCGCTTCATGGCTCTTGAAGCGCTGTCTCTTTCTGAGCCGCAGTGCTGAAACATGAGCTCTTGCAATCAGATCTGTCACATGACGTCACTCCAAATAGCGGTATGCCTCTAAGGCCGCAGCCAACTCTCATGTTCAGCAACCAGGATACAGCCTGACGATGGAATGTACGGAGCTTGCAAAGCCGCAACGGGGATGGTACCGGATGGAAAATCAAACGAGCGCTGGTGCAGGGTCTCTATCTCGAACTGCAACACGAAAGGAGTAGTCAAACTTTTCAGCATACCGCACCAGAGACAAACGATGAACTCCCGCCGAAATCGAAAACAAACGGACGCTGTCGAGGTGTTCCCGGCGCAAACCACAACAGGAAGGCCTGCCACACCCTTACCACGCCGAGCACCGTCCAGTGGATAAGTGTCCAACGTACGGGGCCCCGCTCTTTGACTCCTGCTACCAAGTACGTGCCTTTTAGTCCTCATTAGTGGTCTTCTCAGCCGGTTCCTTCCGGACAACGCCCACAAGCTCCCGTGACATTGAGAGCTATAATATGAACTTCGAAAGCAGTGCAGGCGCCGTCTGATACGGACATGCAGCTTCGCCTCTTCAGTGATTTTCCGCGTATTATGTGCAAACTGCACACAGCCACAAGAAACAATAATTTCGACATGGACTTGCCATTGCCATGACTTGCCACTGTCTCTCCAAGATAAGGTCGGCGCAGGCCCCAGGCCGCAGTCGGTGCATCGGAAGCCTCCGTTAAGAAGACACACAAGATTGAAAGCAGATCTTAGTGGTGCGGCAGGAGCGAACCTGCGGCAGCCTTCTGGACGCAAAGTTCCTGGCCCTCGCGCTGCGAGCGCAACGGCTCTCCTTGGCCCAGTCAACTCTCGATTTTTGCATGTGCTGCGGCAAGCAGATCTTAGGTTCGCCGCGCCGCCAGCGCAGATGGAAAAACAGAGAACCTAAAGCTATGTGAAGTATATCGAACTCTGTCAGAATCTCATGTGGCATGTGCGTTAGGCAACTTGAGAAGAAACTCAGGAAAGTTAGGGCAAACAAACCGGACAGATTTGCTAGAGCTCGTGCAATATTGCGCATGCTTGGCAGGATTCCATTCCATAGTTCGCAACATCATGCTTGAAACCTGCCAAGTCCGCACACTGGCTAATCATGATCAATCGAAGAATCCGTCGTTATTTCGCAATGGAACTTGCCAGTTTGAAGGCGGGAAAGTACTCCTACAAAAGCGCATGCATCAGATTGCATCAGTACCCCCAGGCCCAAAATCAAGATGCTACACGTGGGTTCTTTCACCGATCAAGATGCTACTCATTCTTCCAGCAGCTAACACCACCCACGACATGCCAGGACGTCTGAGGACTAAGACTTATATAGATGCGTGACAAACGTTCCAAGGTGCTTCCGATATCAACGATCGCATGACACGCAGGTGTTGCCGAGCGCAGCAGCATGCACCGTTGCATCAGCAATGACTGTGATGATGAGAACTGCTCTCCTTTACTTGTGCAGCTTGGTGCCAGAACACATGCAGGATTCTTTTACAACGACACGACCTGACAAGGTTTGAGTCGCTATGAGTGACGGTCTTCAGAGTTCACTTCCCCCGAGCCCCGGGCTTCTTGCCAGCGTGCGCTCGGACTCGAGTGATGGAAAGAATCATGCGGCCTCCGAGTGTGGCTTTGGGCTTGTTGGCTTCTTAGCTTGCCCAAGAAACCATTCGGTTCAAGATATTTTGAGCCCCGGACAGTCCTGCGACAAAAAATGAGACAAGGTGCAAACTGAAAGGTGAAAATCAGGGTACCCTGACCTCGGCGTGCCGATTTCTTTGTATCTTGCTCTCCTCGATCACTCTTCGCTTGTTATCTCCGTCCAAAAACACCGAATCAAGAAACCCGGGGGCTTGAAGAAACCCCTACCACAGGCTTGCCGCTCAAACGGAAAAGAAGCTCTGCGTCGCAGTGCATCTGGGCCTGATGGGTGAACCTCAACCAGGGCAAGATGCCCCCTTGTGTTACAGGGTTGCTGCTTCGTAGGAACAAAGGGACCGTAACACACGCCTGAGCTAAACGAACAAAGTACAAAAACCTCCCCTGCCATTGCAGGACTGACGGAGTATTTGCAGGACAGGACTGGCTTCTTGACGCATGCACTAGGTATTGAGTTTAACCTGTCCTGGTTGGCTTTCTGTTGTTCCCGGCACTGTGCCAAGGCTCACCAGTCAGCATCCCTATGCCGAAGATCTCAATGCCACGCATTCTAGCATTCTAGCACCATTCAGGGCAGAGTCTCCCAATTTGCGCTCCTCGGAATGACTTGAAGACCCCATACCCCAAAATCAACACGCCCCACATGGCTTCGGAGACCGTCGTGTTGCTCGCGGATTGTTCGCGGTGCAATCTTTCCAATGTGGAACAGACGCAAGTGTTTTCGGAAACGAGAAAATCTCCTTCGAAGGGAAGATGCAGAGAGATGGATCGATGAGCACTGGTAGCTTTGGTTTGACTGTTGATATTTCGCCGTTCTTTCGTTTTCGATTCCAGGTTTAATTACTAGCTTCAGCTCTGCCTTTGTTCAACATAAGTCGCGCTGCAGCCGTGGAAAAGTAACGACTGGGCTGGATCAGCCATGACATGCCTTGGGCCACAGAAAAAAGGAAATGATCTCGCATGTCTACGAATCCCTCACGCCAGCACCTGTACCGACGTGTGCCTGCAAGCTGCTTGTGTCTAAGCCTTGCTACGCATGGTATTGCTAAATGGCCTTGCAACTCAGCACAGAAAGAACGCGTGATGCCAGCCTGGAGCAGCTCGCCGAGTCCGTGCTCTGAGGGTCCGATCCTGCGAAAAGTGCTTGGCTCGGACGTCACGGCGGCACCAAGCAGCCCTCGCCTAAATGGTTGCAACCCTGCTCTGACCTCCACGTGGTGGATGCGGGTCTGCGGACAGAGCATGGAGGATTTTGGCCCTGGAGGCTGAGAAGTTTCAAAAAAGAAGCAATGAAGAAATGAATCAAGAGCCGAATCAAGGTGACAAGACCTGTATCGGCCTGGGTTTCCCTGAAACTTCGGTTGGTCCCCTTGAAAGCAAAAATGCTTCAGGCAGCCTGCTCGGTCCTTTGGTTTAGGCCGCGGGTGGGTTGGTCTTTGCCTGTGCTTCTGCTTTGCTTCTGCTCCTGCGGATGCTCTTCGCCCCTTGGATGCACTAAACGGTAGCCCTCGGGGCTCCCCTCGCCACGGTGCGTGTGTCGCCATGGCCGGCGCGGACGCTGCAAGCCTCGTGTTCGTGGAAGGTTTGGTCAGCCCCGTTACTGGTTATGGATTGCTCTCTGACGAAGATAGGCAATGCATCAGCTCGAATGGCTCCTTGAGGGACACTCTGGACTTTGAGGACCTCATGGGTGGCTTCGCCGGCAACTTCACTGGCTCCGACCTTCAAGGTCGGGTTTTTAACTCGCGGGTCTTGGGTGCGCCTTGCCTTAACCAAGGGTGTGCCTGGCTTGCTTTGGCTCTCTTTGGGCCCAGTTTTGGTTTCCTTTTGTGTTGTGCCGTTTGCCCAGTCCTTCATAGGTTACAGCAGGCGGTACGATGCAATGTTAAGTGTGGTGTGAAGCACAGGAGTGGCCACGTGGCTTTTAGGTCGTTTTGGAAGCGCCTGAAGCTTCGTAGGCAGGCTGCTCGTCGGAAACGTAGGAGTTCACGTAAGCACGTACCTTTTCTAACTCACGTGCCGTGTTGGCCGTGTCGGAGAGTGAGCCTCGGACACGGTCACTACCAGCGGCGTGCTCGGCCCAGGGTGCGTTGTAGACTACGTGCGGCGCGAATGCGCCTCGCTAGACGAGAGAGGTGGGCCCAGGGACGTTTGCCTCTCAGTCCGTTGAGGGCCAGTGACGCTCCCAGTGCTGAGAGCCCTGAACTGAGCTGTCCTGTCGAAGGGCCGTCAGCTCGGGACTCGGCTCAGAGACGAGTTGGGGGCCTGGGCAGGACTCTAGTGCTGCTTGCAGGCGTAAGCCTCTTGGGTCTGGCCCTCAACGGGTCAAGTGCGAAGGAGACTGTCAGTAGTGGCTGGGTCACTGTCGTGCAGGCTTGGGCCCTAGCATGGGCCAACGCCCACGTTTGTTGGGACCCAACTGTCGGTTGCCAGGTTGGGGAAGCAGCTAACCCGGGGCCTGGAGGGTCTCAGGTTACCAAACGACAGCGCCAGGAGAAGTTTCTTTTGGAAGGGCTCCAGGCTCTCTTCTCTCGTCTTGAGGACCTCGACCAGGACGAGCAGGAGGAAGAGCCCTGGCAGACTCAGCGTCGCCGGCGGCCTAAAGGCGGCAACTCCGCGGTTGCTCAGGACCAGCCGCCACGCACAGTCCGGCTTGAAGCTAGCGACAGACCTATACTGAAGCTGAGACTATACGTCAGTTGCAGCAGCTCATAGTTGACTGCCAGAGCCACGGGGCACAGGGCATCATTGGCAAGTTGCGCGGCATCCTCAACGGGTCACGCCATCCCGCGAGTCATGCCCCCCCGCCTCCGTTGCAGCCTCCGGCTAGCCGCCCCGGCCAGGGTAAGGGCAAAGGGAAGGGTGACAAGTCCCCTCTTGTCGCCCCTAAACCCCCCAAAAACACTGGTGGGCCTCAGTCTAAGGGGGGGGCAAGGCTTCGGCCAAACCTGCGGTTCCCCCTCCCAAGCTCAACCAGGTCTGGTGGCCGGGCAGGGTTGGGTCTCTTGCCAAGGTTGGTCGCGCTCTTGATGCTGGAAATGCTCCTGATGCGGACATTTTGCTTACCTCTTACGCCGAGGCTTGCAAGCTTAAGGTCATTGCAAGCACACATAGCATTAGTTGTCTGTTTGCTTTGGTGTGTTTTGACCTTCCAGCTCCTCTTCCGGAGGGCTGGAGCCACAAGTGGGTACAGCTCCACACTGGAGAGTGGAGACAGGCCTGTGTTGCGGCACTCTCAGGGACTCTTTCCGAGCCAAGCGTGTGACCAGGTGCTGCAGGCGTCTGGAGAGAGAGGTGTCTTCTTTTCTGCTGTCAGAAACAAGAACGCGCCAGCGCCCTCGGGCGTACGGTGGCTGCCTAGGGATGACAAGGTCACTGCAGAAGTTTATCTGCAAACAGCTCAGAAGCAGGCGGCGGCGGCCGCCGCCCCTCTCGCGTTTCGCCGCGGGGGGCGGGCTAGTCTTGGAATCGGAGGAGAAGGCACCACCACCACCGTTGCAGAGTCTAGCAGTCTGCGCTTGCGGTGGGCTGCCAAGTCAGTGCCGCGACACTGGAGCCCGACGCAGTTCAGACGTATGCTGGATGCCCAGGCTTGGCGTGTCGTTGCGGATCTGCAACCGCCCGCCCGTCCGGGCGGGGTCTGGACCTTCGCAGCAGCGCGGCCTGAGGGCCGCTCGGAGGACTGTTTTGTCCTTAGCCTGGAAGGCAAATCGATTGTCATTGTTCCGTGGAAAAGGTCCCTTCCTAAACCTGAGGTTGCTCCCTTGAGGGTCTCCAAAGGCTGGGCCTCGCTTTCGGGCACTCGCAAGGCCCAGGAGGCCGGCGATGCTGCTGCTCTCGGCGAAGCGGCTGGCACCACGGACATCGACGCGGGCGCTGGCGTTGACGACGACGGTGATGCGACTGGCGACGAGCATATGGAGGGCCAGGGAGCCAAGCGGCCCGCTCAAGCGCCGGCTCAGGAGCAGCATCGGCAGGCTCCTAAAGCCAGATGGCCAAACCGGAGATTGGTCAGGGGCAAGGTCCGCACGGAGTTCCTCTGCGGGATCACGGCAGCAATGGTGGCGACTGCGGCCTTCGATGTCTGGCGGTCACTCAGGCGCTTCGCAACGGGATGGACCCTGCTCAGGCCGCGGAGAAGGCAGAAAAGCTGGCTCAGAGTCTTCGCGGAAAAGCTGCACTTCTGGATGGATGGGCGCAAGGGCTGGCGCGAGGCCTGGAGCCAAGATCCGGGGGCTACTGCTCTCACGGAAGGCGGAGAAGTTGCTACCACGCCTCACGACTACTTGGCTTCGGTCCTGCGTCGCACTAAGTGGACGGACCACTACTTGGTCTACGCCGCCTCTCGGGTGCTGGAGTGCGACGTCATCGTTTGGAAGCACATGGCTGGACAGTGGAAGTTCATGTCGCGGGTGGCGCCTCCCACCTCGGTCAAGGGCAGGCCCATCTGCCTTTATCTTATGGATGAGCATTTCACCACTTTGGCGCATGATGCTGATATCCCTTCCACGTGGTCAGAGCTGGCCCGCACTGCTGAGGGCGAGTACATCCCCTATCATGGCGGCGGCAAACGAAAGCAAGCGGATGTCGAGGAGGCTTCAGTCTGTAGCTCTTCGCTTTCGCACTGGCTTCGGCCGGTACGGTTGGGCGGCCTAACGGCTGCTGAAGCCTCGTCTGAGGCTACTCTGAAGGACAAGGGGTCCAGTGCACGCTGTCTCCCTCGGACTCTGAGGACTTTTCTCAGGACGTGGGTTCGGGGTCGGACCTCCGTCCTGGCTGAAGCCTGTCTAAGTGGTTGAAACCTCAGTTGCAGGAGGGCTCTCGGCTCCAGGCTACCTGTCACTAAGGGCCCTGCGGGCCCTGCTCAGAAGTCTCGGCGGGGTTTAGGGTCTACTCAAAAGGTCCACCCGGGTTCGGAGGCTCTGGCACGCGAGGACGCTGCCTCGTCGCTCTACGGAGACTCGGGGCAGGAACGGGTCACGCCAGGGCCGCGGAGGTAGGGTCGCGTATGGGCTCTTTTTCTGCACTAAGCAAAGAGGGCTGCGGTGAGTCGCAGTCAGGTTAAAGCCCTTTAGCTCAAACCCTCTTCTCTCTACACTGTACAGCTACTTCCTAGGGTTTCCTAGTGTGGCCTACAAAAATCTCGCACCCCCCTTAGAGGTAGGGGTTTGAGAAAGCACCTCCCGCGGGGCATCCCGCAGTCGGAGGGTGAGACGCCCCTGGTAGGGCGGAGCGTCCCGCGCACAGGGCTGGCGCCCTAAGGTTTTTTTTTTGGCGTGGGCGGGCCTCGTCGACTACACGCTGTAGCACTCGGTCCCAGTAAGAAAAGAATGAAACAAGAAGACGAAGAAGAACTATACAAAAGATTCTAGTGCGGTGAAACAGGTCGCGAGTTGCGGACTTAGCCAGCAGGGATCGTTCGACCTTCTATAAAGCGCGTCTCAGGTGGCCTTCTCCGATGAAACAAGCTGGAAGAACATGAGCATCCAAGATTGTGTCAGGGCCGAGCAAAAATGCAAATGCACCGCCCCAAACCTGGGTGCCAAACTGGAGAATCCCAGTTCCCCGACCCGTAGGTTTTGAGGAGAAACCAGCGTCCGCGAAGTAACAAGAGGCCGCGCCGAGGCAGACCATCACAGTAGAGCGCAGTAAGCCAACAAGGCCCTGCTTCCCATGGATGAACCTTGCAGAGCCAACCCAGAATGTTAAAGCGGTCCAGCCTAGCTTACCACACGGGTATCGCAAGGGCATAGTGCGAGAACGCTTCGCAACAAGTTGGGTCAGTGCAGCTGACAGCCAGATATGGCTTCTCAATGCGAATGTCGCAAAGCCAAATAGACCCAGCTTCCCAAGGAAGGGGATCGCAAGGGCCAATGGATAGGGCAAAGCGGTCCAGCCCAGCTTACCACAAGGGTGTCGCAAGGGCACACTACAAGAGCGCATCGCATCAAGCTGCGTCGTGGTCCATTGTCCGCCGGACATGGCTTCTCAGTGCAAACATCGTAGTGGTTGATCAAATGAGTCACAACAGTGCAACCTGATAGGCCCAGCTTCCCACGAGAGGGTATCGCAAGGGCCTATCGTAAGACACGAGTTGCGCAGCGCCGCCCGGCAACCTTCCAGAACCAGTGTGGCAGGAGGAAGGTTAGCCTGGACCTGACGGTCAAGATGCCCTGAACCGAAACCGTCAATACAGAGAGACAGCCGGAGCCGACCCGCTTTTTCAACCAATTTTAGCTTCCCAAAAAGGGGCATCGCCGAGGTTAAGCCAGAGTAAGGAACGGCACTGCCCAGCTTCCCACAATGTCGCAAGGGCCACAGACGATGTAGTATTGCAACCAAGTCCAGCCATGGCCTCGATGTCATGATGTAATGGCTGTGCACTCACCCAATGGGCTCCGTTGCGGGGTTGTCGCACCAGAGGGTTTGTGAGGACGACGATGCTCGCCGGCAACCGCAGGTCGTGTCAGACACCTCGCCAAGGAATTGCAACGTAGGAACCAGCGATCTCCGTTGGTCCCGGTGTGGGATCCCGGGTGAAGTCACCTCCCGGATCGAGCAGGGACCGTGGAGCGGCTATGCCCAGCTTCCCACAAGGTGTGAATCGCAAGGGCACCACGCGAGTAGGCACGGCAGCAGAGTCTGTCTTGGACCCGCGGTCAACTGGGAGATGCAGGCCGACTTGGACCAACAGGCAGAGCCGCCATAGGAGTCTAACTCCCTACAAGGCGGGCGCCGAGGGATGACTAAGAAGCGCAAGGATCGAAGATTCGCAGTGTTGCGTCCCTATATCGGCAGCCGTAGCCGCGTAAGCGGCAGCGCGCACACTGGCTCCATGGAGAAATAGGGTACCCCCCACAGGGCCGGGCACGCAAATGACCAGGGTTGCAGCTCAATAAGCGCAGCTTGCAAGTCAACCATGCGTACGAACTCTGCCCCCCGGTAGAGAGAACTGACCACTCTGTATGCCGAACGGGACACGGAGGCGACGATAATAACGGGCTCCAGGTCAAGCTGCACAATAGTGGTGCGTATTTGAACTCCGAGTCGCACCGCCACTTGGAAGTCATTCGATGCTTGGAAGCTATGAAGGTTGAGCGTCGCCAAGTATAGGCGGTAACCCGACTGTGAAATTCCGCGTATAGCTGCCTGAGCACCTGGGCGGCTGCTCTGCGCTCCTGAGATCCAATGGCACGCATTACCTGCCTGGTGGCAGCAGACGGCAGGGCTCCAAAGAGCACTGGTATTGCCTGGACCGTAGCTCTAAGGACTACTGGCGCAGCAAGATGCTCCGGCAGAGCGGCCATGGCAAAACTACGAACCAGGCAGCTAGTGTGGGTGCACGCCCGTAGCCGAATGGCCAGGACAGGGCAAAAGATCTGAGCCGGACAGCGTCCCATGACTGCGCTGGATCCGGGTACCCTGGGCGCCTCATCCCCTGAGTGCAAGGTGGACATGCGGAGCACGCCGTCCCCAATAATGCACGGCAAGCTCCCAAAGGACCCTGCGAAAGTGAGCAGGGTCACCCATATGGACGTCATTGAGACTGTAGAGATAATGTCCAGTCGCCCGCGTCTTGGCGTTTTTTCAGCTTCTGAGCATCGTAGTAGTACGCGGGCGAGTTTTTGTGGTAATTGGGAACCAGTCTGGGGCCCAAAAACTTATAATTGAGACCACCAGCCAATCCACCCAGGGCTACGAACTGCCTGGCAGCAGCAACCCAGTCATCAATACGTAGATCTTGTCCGAGGGTGTGGGGCGGGTACTTGCCGGGGCGGCCCATGGGAACGTCCGCGAAGTTCCGTCTAATGATCTCCGCATGCCGGCCCTTTTCGGTATGACTTCCCAGCAAATAAAAGCGTTCGGGGTAGCACATGGTGATCCGCTTGGGCCCAGGCAGCCAGACTGCCAACGCAGCACGAAGGTCGTCGTAACCATCGCGGCGCGTCCATTGTCTAACCCTGGCCAAGGCGCTGGACAGTAGACCAGCAGGCTGCAGACTGAGTTCCGCCGCCGGTTTGAGCCCCAGGGCCTCCTCGGAAAGCGGGAGGTAAATACGAAAACGTCCCTGGTAAATCGCTGGATGAGTGAAGATGTCCGGGTTCACACAGGGATGGTGGAGCGCAACCACGCCATTCTCCCAATTATGTCGTATCCGGGCCCCTATTTGCAGTTGCAGCGGGCAGATTTCTTCCGCCGAGAATGTGGCTGCTAACCGTACCCCGAGCTGACCCTGACGACCTTCGTCAGCGGCTTGCTCGTCGCTGTCCCGGAAGGCTCCAATCACCTCCAAGCGCGGGTAGTCCTGTGGCCGATCGATTAGTCGGCATACCACCAGCAGCAGTACCTGTGTAGGGAGTAGGGCACTGCATTAACTGTTCAAGTTAGAGCCACCTCGAGCCAAACTGCTGCAGGTTAGGGTTGGGCGAAGGGCACAGAGCAACGTAACTAAACCCTAAACCAAACTCGCGAAGCTCAGAAGGTCTCACTCTTTTCACGTGGTGACTTTGGGCGACAAGTCTGTTAGCACTCGCGTTGCGAGTGCAAGTTTGTGCGGTACACACGGAGACGGCAAGGCTGCCGCACTGCAAAAGGTTTGAGTGACACAGCAGCAGGAGCTGCACAAGTAGGCGCGGTTGCAACTAAGCTGGCTGTCGTGAGCAGAGCAAGCTTCCTGAAGGAGCACAGCCGGGCGGCGTGCTACACTGCAAGCTACTTCCCCCAGTCAGGGCGGGTGGGCGGGAACTAAAAAAAAAAATTTTTTTGCAAGTGCAACACCGATGTCATGAGAGCATTGCTGTTTCATGCAGTAACATGCAATGCCTGTCTCAAGCTTGAAGCCAACAGGCAGCGGATGGCTGAAGAGTCCTTTGAACAAGACGCAAGCTGCAATCTGCGAAGTATAACCTGCCCAAAAAGGCAAGCAGCCCAAAAAGGTGGAAACTTACAAAACTCGAGGTGGCCAAATTCTTTTCCTTACACCGGTAAAAGAATGCAGAAGAAACTTTCACATTTAAGGCGCTAGCAGCGGAGCGCTGCCAACACGCTTAACTGTTCAAGTTAGAGCCACCTCGAGCCAAACTGCTGCAGGTTAGGGTTGGGCGAAGGGCACAGAGCAACGTAACTAAACCCTAAACCAAACTCGCGAAGCTCAGAAGGTCTCACTCTTTTCACGTGGTGACTTTGGGCGACAAGTCGGTTAGCACTCGCGTTGCGAGTGCAAGTTTGTGCGGTACACACGGAGACGGCAAGGCTGCCGCACTGCAAAAGGTTTGAGTGACACAGCAGCAGGAGCTGCACAAGTAGGCGCGGTTGCAACTAAGCTGGCTGTCGTGAGCAGAGCAAGCTTCCTGAAGGAGCACAGCCGGGCGGCGTGCTACACTGCAAGCTACTTCCCCCTTTTAACCTAGAGTGTCCACAAGTGATTCAGCCAAGGAAACTAACGCAGTCACGAAGCGCCTGAGAGGCGTCGTCAGCGACAATCGTGGCTCCATTGATTTCAAGAAATTCACAAAGCTCGCGGGACGGTTTGTCGGCGATGTTTGAAGGCGATGGAACCCTAGAGAACCACGTCCTAATCTCTCCTGCATCTTCCAGCGAGAGCAAAGCCGTTGCAAGGGCCTTCGCTATGACGCTCTTGCCCCGACCCGAGATGCACACATCTCTCGAAGTGTTGTTGTCCAGGTAACACACAAGCGGCCGGTTTCGGAAAAGGTCTTTCCAGTGTATCAACGATACAAGTAGGGCTAAGAATTCTAGCTCGAAGATGATTGTCTTTTTCATACCCTCACCAAGCTTCTTCCGCACTTGCTCACCAACACACATGGAGAAGAATCCCAAGCACTCACCTTTGGGTCCGAAGACCACGGCACCCAGCCCCGCGCACCAAGCAGCGCCGGGTTCGTAGCAGGCGTCCGTAAAGAGAAATAAGGAGTCCTGTGAGTTGCCGTGACCACATGTGGCCTACTCTCCTGCAAACAATTGTGGAAACGAAGCAGCGAGTCCCACAAGTCTCCATCAATCACCTCATCATGTGTCGAATGCACATGTCGTGACACTGCCTGCAAGCTCAAGCGCGACGCCCGACCGAACAAGAAACTATCGCAAAATTGCATCCTGCCGCGGAGGCGTTGTGCTTCCGCCCTTGTCAGTTTCCGTGAGGCTAACAAAGTAGAAATTACGGTGGTTAGCTCAGTGATCCTAGTTGGGGTGTTGGAAATGGTGACTAGCCCCTTAGGGGACTGGGCAAGATTAAACAAGACACCCAACGCTTTGAAGGATGTACTAAAATCGACGGCTTTCGAGCCGCATTCGTCGAATAGCCAACCTAGAAGTCTGAAGAAGGTGCAAACGGTTGCCTCCGTGTGTCCGATGTCACAGGACTTGGCAATTGTAATAAAATCGTCAAAGAAGACGCTCCAGCACAGGCTTAGCGCCACACATCCAAGCCACCACACGGCTGTGGCTACTCGAAGGAATCCGAACACTGACCGGGAAGCTCCAAACGGAAGTGCAAGCAGTTGATCAAGCTCAATGGAACCCGCAGTGGGGTTCCAATGAGCGACGTAGGAGTGTCGCAAAGATTCTGGATGCACCGGCAGCTGTCTATAGGCAGACCGCAAATCATACGGTCGGCCTTGAAGGGGCACTCCTGGGGCGAGTCGCATGAACGTCAACATGGCAGCAGCCACGACGTCTGGCCCGTGGGGTTTAGGAGACTCCTGAACCGTAACCAATTCGTTAACCCCGCTGAAGCTCAAGTCATCCACTAACCTAATCTTCTCCCCCTGCCTAAGCCCGAATCTACGACTAATCAAGCTGTCCTGCGGCAGTGATTGCAAAGGAATGGGTCCCGTAGCCCATCCCTTTTCCCGCTCTTCGACCGTCTTCTCATGGACCACGGCGTCCACATCGCCTTGCGGTTTGATGCACTCCAGAACTCTAGACCTAGCTCCAGGGGCCCATTGTTCAAGATCAACAGCCTGGCGCACCGCTGGCTTAAATGTTGGCGGGAATATTCCAGTGTTCGGCGTCTGGCCTGTGAGCCGGATGCCGCGCGTGATCTCATCGAAAACTTCGGGATCCGGATACTCGTAAGCTGAAAGGAGTTCCTTGAACAAGAGCAAGCGTTTCGGTGCCAAAATGCTGGACACATGGGGTGCCAAAGATGCTTTAAAGGAAGCTTCTTCACTTTCCAGCTCCTTTGCCCTTGACAGCCACGTCTTGAAAAAGAGCGCACGGTCTCGAGCTAATTGCTCGGCTGAAGAAGATGCGTTCCGCTGGATGGCATCCTGCAGTACCTGCGGGAGAGCAGCTTCCCACTTGCAAGGGTGTCCGGCCCTGATTGCCGCAGCCACAAACTCCTGGGGATCCCTAGGAACACCCCAAGCCGACACCCACTCCTCACCCGAAAACCCCGAACCAACCCCCTTTTTAACCGTCTTAGTAACCCGAAGCAACTGAGCTCCAGCTGGAAGGACACGCAAGGGGCATTGAAGATGAGGAGGCAATTCAAGGTCAGACTTTAAACGCTCCATGCGGGCAACCGGCCAGTCCATGTGACCGCGCACCAACAGGACTTGCTGATGTTCAGAGACAAGGGCGGGGAACTTGGAGGCCTTGGGCTGGGACATTGTCGCAGCTCGTGTACTTGCCACCTGAGGCGCGGCGAAGAGGAAGCGCCGGGGCACAAAGCCGTCGGCCAACTTTGCAGCTACCTCCCAAGTGTATGTTCGATCCCAAAGCTGAGCCGCCTCAGAGGAGACAGCAGGCGCGCCCTGTGCAGCGGTGGCAAAGCCATCGAAGACGTCACGATTGCTGACCAACAAGGAACTTGCATTGGCATCGGCACAATCAGCAAGAGGGAAAATTCTCAAGTAAGGGCAGAGGCTTCGCACCTTGCGGCCAGCTGCAGAGCTCCAGAAGGTTGAAGTCGCCGGCAACTCAATGGACACAAGAAGGGCAAGTTCCACAGCTCGAGAGACGAGGTATTGAAGAGCTCGTTCCAAGGGTGCAGGCATCACAACTGGCGGGGCAAAATGCACACCGACAACATGATCGGCTTCCATCCAGGAGGACAGAAGCTGCTGATTTGTCGCTACATCAAGAACCTTAGGCGGGGCTGCAGGTGCAGACACTTGACTGGAGTCGACTGCTAAAGATCCAGAGGCCCCGCGAGCCCTGAGCTGGGCCGTCAGACGACCCACGCCGGAGAAAATTTCAAGCACAACTGGAAAGCTGGACACCCCTGATGGCGCTGCGAAGACATCGCCTGTGCCTAAGTCGGGAAGGTTGAACCCTAGTTTCAAAAGGTCGCCTATCAGGTCGGGCGAGAAAGCCTGGTAGCCCTTAACAACAAAACCCACAAGAATGCACCTAGTACCTGCCCACGGCTGAGTGCAATGCAGGCTGTGTGAGTCAAATTGCACAACTCCATCAGCAAAAGAGTGAATGCATCCTGGTTCCAAGCTCGGATCAAGTGGGCACTGCACGGTGCCGCCGCCTTGAACCCAGATGCCGCCACCACTGAAACTCGATAAGGCAACCGCTGTGTTGAGCGATTCACAGGCGTTATTGAGGTCTCTGTGCAACCACGCAGACTGATTCGTAAGCAATGCAAGACTGGTGAAAACCGCATCGTCGCAGGCGGCACGCAGCACAACGGCCAGTAGGGCCGATACCGCAGGAAAAAGTTTCATGTTCAACCTGGCTCCAAGGTTGCCACCGAGGACGTATGCGCCAGAGGTCCAGGAATGGCCTCCAGGATTTACGCCATCGGAACGCGCGGGAGCTTCAGATGGAAGCAAACTGACAAGTTCAGCTATGCAAGTGAATTCAAAGGACTTGGAGTCAAGAATCGTCCTGGCGAGAGCTTCCGCAGGATGATCAACGAAAGGAACCTGCCGGCCAAACTCTTCACACAATCCTGAGAAGAGGACGGGATCAAGCTTGACCGGGCCGTGCCCTTGGAAGACGTGAGCGTCACCCGTGGCACAACCAGAGGCCGCAGCCTCCGGTGATTGTCACTCCGTATGGTTGAGGAGCGCGTGATCACCGAAGCATTTTGCACACACATGCTTCCTGGTGCAACCAGGCGTATTGCACTTCCCATGGATGCTGTAAGTGAAGCATATGGGCTCACCCGCCGGCGTGACGGCCACACCGCCCCGGTCCCGAATGAATTTAGGGATGCTGATCCACGGTGCGGCTTTGCCTTTCTTACCCTTTCCTTTGCCCTTCTTTGCCTCCGGGTTCACCGAGGCAGCAGCGGCATCCGGTTGCACTCGCGGCCGCTTCCAAGGTCGGCAAGGAGTGTTGCCCCCCTTGCTAGCCAAATGCATCAAAGCAAAACTGACCTGGTAGGACTCGAGTGCTGCATGCAAGGCTTCGTCCATAGGCCGTGCGCCACTGGGTTCCTGTTTGGGTTTGATGTTAAGCTCAATGAGACGGGTAAAGACCAAGCTATCGGCTTCAACGATCTGGCTCACCGAAATGCGATTATGGTTTGGCGGCGGGTCACGATGCATATGACCAAACAGCTTGGTCACATACTTATCATATGCATTCCAGCTGACAGCTTGGGCAAATGTGTAAGCTAGGCCCCGACGCCGCAACGCCTCCTGGACCTGAAGGGCCGAGGATGCAGGCATGGAGAATTCGTCCTGTGTCTCTTTGATGATGAGCCGACTCTGGTCGATTTCCACCTGTCGAGATGAATCCTTGGCATGCGTGACCTCATGCAGGCGACTGACACATTTGTCGGGAGAAAGGTATTTCAATTGACCGACAGCTTCCTGATGAGAGCATTCATCCAAAAGCTTCCGCCCCGGCTCCAGAGGCCCTTCAATGTTGAGGCCACTCAGCTCATCCCGCAACTGCTGAAGCCGGCGCTCACGCTCAGCCTCTGGAACCCGCTTACTAGCTGAATCAGGTTCGGTCACCTGAGCTCGGAGCTGCGTGAGTGCTAATGTTTGTGCCTCAAACAATAACCGCTTCAACGATGCAAGATCAGCTGCTGATGCTGCTGGCACATGATTTCGGCACCAATCGGTGAACTCAGCCTCCGGTATCAACTGGCCTGGTTGGCCCACTGTGTAAGCGAGCTGCCCCAAGGTCCTGAACCCATGGCGCCGCAACGCCTGAACTGAAGCGTCTGACAGCCGCACCTCAGCTGCACGCTGCACGAAATGGGCTTCTGATTCCACCAACGAAGTCATAGCGGCGCCGCAGGACCTAATTCATCCACAAGTGTCACATTCCACTGAACAATCAGACATGACAGTACTGGTGCATTCTCGGTGAAGCTGAGAATCCCAAGATCACAAGATGGCACATGCCATTTACTCGAGCCCACGGCGACTTGACAAACCATTCGACTATGTCGAATCTTTGGCAGGGCCATGCCCACTTGCCGAGGAGGAGGGCAGCCCACATAAGGCACTTGCCCTCCACTTCCTCCCGATCGCATGTTCGCTCAAGAGGCTCGTAGCCCACAACAGCACCAGCGGCGCATGCCAACTTCAGGTGCACAACTCACACACTCATGCGCAGCCCCTCGGCCATAGCTCAGAACTTTTCTCTCTCAAGCCGAGTTCCGCTCACAGGTCTTGCACACGAGGTTTCCCATGCGCGTGATGTCCTCTACCAAGTCATAAGCTTGGGTTCTGGGCCTTCCACACATCAAAATCTTGTCACGATAAACACGGTGCAAAATGTGGGAGCGACGATGCACTACCCACCCACCTTCAGGCTCGACACGCTTATCATCCGCAAGTGCTGCTCTGCGTCTTTTCATGGGGGACCCCTCTGGTTCTCCATCAGAGTCCGACTCACTGCTACTACTGGAACTCGAAGTGGAGCTGCTACTCTGGCCTTCATCCCCAGAGTCCGGTTCCACAGCCCCCGACCGTTCATCTGCCAGCGGTACGCTGGAAGTCTCCACGGGCACCGTGAAATGTCCTGGCGAAGCAATCTCAGCAGCTGGCGGCGGGAACGCCCACATCAATGCCCTTGATGCGTCTGGGGCAAAGGATCCGTTCACGATGAACTTGATGAGGGCCTCAAGCTTTTGCACATGCGGCAAACTAAGTTCCACCGAATAAATAGCCTCAGTCCCTTCAGTCGCGTAGGCGTGCCTTCCTAGGCAACTCCGAGTCAGGCGGTCAAAACCCGCCTTACTGGCCCAGGAAAGGCAGGTCCTTTTCATGCTGTGGCTCGTAACTCGATCCCCTTCACTAGGGGCATCTCGGCTGAGGCCGAGCAAGAGCCGAACGAAAACTGACACTTCGTCGGATGTGATGCTACGTCTGCATAAGCTGAGGGAGTCAAAACTCCGAGGCGGCCGAAATAACGGACCGCCAACCTCGCCCCTCAAGGTTAAGTGCACAGCCACAAAGGCGTCCTGGGCCGCGTGTATCCAAGGCCTGCTGTGGATTCCTGCAACTGGAATAACAATGGGGAGCAGCCGAAGTTTCTTCGCCGTGGCCCTGGATGTTTTATGGTGCTTGGTATAGATGATAATGTAACCTTGGGAGCCTTGCCGTGACCGATCGGTGTCCTGCGGCACATCCCACTCAATATGGGAGACCCTCTTCAAGTCACTATGGCGGGCACGGCCGTACAAGGCAACCAAGCAGTAAGCACAGAAAGCACGGTCCCACCTGCTCGTATGTTCACTGTGTAATGCTTCATGAATCACGAGGATTTGATCCACCGTCAGAGGCGCTGCCTGCCTAACAACCCCAGCCTGACCAGCTAATTTCTCTGCGAGGCCGACACACTTGCGGCTGGGCTCCTCCACGCGGGACAACCCCAACACAAACTTGCAAAACCTCACGGAGGCCAAAAAGGATGTGGCACTCGAGGCAGCCGCCCCGGACGATTCCAAGAACTTCAAGTACTTCCAGTAAGCTGCATCACAAAAGGCAGACACATTGGAGTTAGACACAACATCCAACCACCTCAAGTAAGCGGCAAACGTGTTGGCACGCTTGGTGATAGTGTGCACCGACCTGGTACCAAAGCAAGCAATGATCTCCTCCTCAGTCTCAGGAGCAAGGCCGAGCTCCCTGGCGTAACGAAAAACCACCAAAGCCCATTTGGCGGTTGCGCGGTGCAGCAACCTTTCCTCTTTCAATAGATCGTCATCGTCACGGAATTTCCGAATGGCATGCTCACAAATATTTCCTTCAAGCTTCAAAGCTGATGGCTGCTTAGCCGAGCCAAGGTCCGCACGCGAAGCCCCTGGCAACGGAGGAGGCGTCCCCTTTAAAGCAAACGATGCCGGAACAAGATTTGTGAGTGCTGCTGCATCATCTTCTGAAAATATCGCTTTCATGAGAGGGGTTTCCCAAGGCAATGGCAAGGCTGCAACCGGATCCTCAGCAAAGCGGGCCACAGCCTGCTGCACAGCTCGATCCACAGATACCTGAGCAGGCACTGCCGATGATGACACTCCTACACCCTTTGAAAGCTGATTTCCTGACTCCGGCGTCACCACACACTGCCAGTCACTAATGTCACTCCCTTCTGCAATGCCCGCGGCCTCCGTGGCTGCATCCAAGTTTTCTGAAACTGGTCTGGGCTCCTCTGCTACACTGAGTGACGACACACTCAGAGCGTCCCAGGGGCAAGGCTCCGGGCTGCACTCAGCCCACTTATCTAAGGACCCTAGATCATCTACGTGGGAAAGGGAGGTGGCGTTGCACGACGGCTCGCACTCGGCGTCTGAAGCTGGGGGAACCTCACCGAGTAAAGCATCCACACCAGCAGTTGACCCCACAAGCGAACTAGCAAAGCCCCGAGAAACCGAAACCGAACTAACACCCCCCCCTTTAACCATGGTCTGTACTGGAGGAACTGGCGGCGCCACGGCCGCAGCCGGCAAATCAGAGGGAGCCTCTGCTGCAGGGCTCTGTGGGACCTCGTGAGATAAGGCAGCCGCAGCACCCGAAGGCGCGTCGTCCTCGAGCTGTTCGCGGGTCACTCCGGCCAGTTGTTGTAAAACGGCAGCGCTGAAAGAGTTCATGAGCACAGGCTAGGACCCCTATTGAAGCAAAGGCAGGCGCAAGGCCAGGCGATACAATGAGTGCCGCGCAGGGTCGAGAATGTCAGGCGAGCTCTGCAGGAGCTGCACGCGGTCTGAGCAAGACAAGAGTTCGCACAGGACTGCACAGGCGCGAGGCTGATACACCACGTCTCCTAGGTCAACAGCACCTAGGGCAGAGGAAGCGGCAGTGCTGGATGTAGTGCTATGTTGAGGCGACTGGGCTTGCAGCAACACTCGAGCTTCCAGTCTAGCCAAGCGCACAGCCACTTGATCCTGAAACTCACGAACCTCGGCTCGCAACTCCGTAAGAGCTGCTTCCATGGGCCGGCCCAGCCGGCGAACTAAAAAATTTTTTTGCAAGTGCAACACCGATGTCATGAGAGCATTGCTGTTTCATGCAGTAACATGCAATGCCTGTCTCAAGCTTGAAGCCAACAGGCAGCGGATGGCTGAAGAGTCCTTTGAACAAGACGCAAGCTGCAATCTGCGAAGTATAACCTGCCCAAAACCCAGTAAACCCAAAAGTCCATTTTGGCTTTCCCCCTTAAATCAATACGCTTTGTTTAGCGTTTACATACCCTATTTTAACAATCCTTAAATTCAGTGTTTTCACATGCCTTATTTAAAGTGCTTTTTCTTGTATGGTTTGCATGCATGTCGTGGCATGCATTATATATATATATATATAATATGTATATACAAATTATGTATATGTATATGTATACATGTATATATATATATATATATATATATATATACACACACACACACACACACACACCCGCCCACCCACCCACCCACCCACACACACACACACACACACACACACACACACACACACACACACACTCACACACACGTGTACACACGTACACACACACACACACACACACACTCGCGGTCGGCTTCGATCCAGGAGGGGTTCGATATAATGCTCTCCTGTCGACGTGCGATCGCGACCTATAGGAGGGGTTCCATGCAATCTCTCCTGCATGGCGATCATGGCATGATCATGCATCGGCTGCCTGCACATGCATTTGACTCTCGATCCTTGATCATCATTTTGGCTCGATCCCTCGATTTGGGACGTCGATCGAGATTCGCGATTCATGCTTCCTGGCCGGATCCCCATCGATCATGACCCGTGCAGCTAACACAGCGACTGTGGAGCAAGTGAAGAAGATGTTGAATGCGAACTACAAGAAATTGGGCAGCCAGTATACAGAGTCGCATCCTGCAAAGGTAGCCTGTGCTTACGAGGCCTTCATCTTGGATTACCTCAACGTCTCCTCGCGACCGGTCAAGACTGTGATCTCCAAAGCTGCTTGCTTGGCCTTTGAAGGACTTGAGCAAGCTGAGGCCGACCATTTTGGCCGCCAGATCGCGAATGTTGTGCAGTTTGCTCGCTTGAAGAGGAAGAGCATCTCCAGCGGCAAAAGGACGGATCCTGCTGTACTTCGCATTGTTGAAGCCCTAAGCAGAAGAGAAGCCCGAGAGGAACAAGCCAAGATGGGGATTGCACCTCCCAAGCCGAAGTTGTGGAGGGGCAGGAAAACATTGACAAAGGGCAACTCCGATCCCAAGCCGCCTCTGCCCGTAGAGCCTGCTGGAGAATCAGAGCCTGATGGAGAACGGCGGCCTAGGAGGAGCACATCCTCCTCGTCGGACATCTATGCTAGGTATGGGCTTTCGGTCCCCCGGGCGCCGATCGGGCATGCGACGGCGATCGATGTGATCTCGAGCAGTGGTGATGAGGCTTTTGCAGTCGAGGAGGATGATCATTCTCCTGCAGATGCAAAGACCGGCTCGAAAGCTAAGTCTCACTCGAGCACTGCCGGACCATCGTCCAAGGCCAAGAGGATGAAGTTGTCTTCTGGCGAGGCATCGAAGCCTTCCAATCCTGGAACTTCGCAGGCCAGCCATGAAGCTCGTCTAGATCAGCCCTTGAAGCAGCCCATTTTCACGTACACGGATCAGCATGCCTGCAGGAGCCGGACGATCCTTGCTGATGGCAGTGAGATTTCCACTGACCTGCCCGAGGGTGCTGTTCCAAAGACGGTGATTGAGCATCATAATGCTCTGGCCAGTGCGGCGGCAATGAAGAAGCCAGCTTCTTGTTTGGCACCGAAGAAAAAGCCCAAGAAGGCCAAGGCCAAGGCCAAGGCGAAGGCGAAGCAGACGGCGGTTAAGTCCAAGGCGAAACCGAAGGCCAAGACCCACGAAGCGGCTGCACTTCCGAATGATCCTGCAAGTGATCCTGTCCCTACAGCTCCTGCTGCACCCGCAGCTCCAGGTGATGATCCTGCTGTTGTACCAGCTGCAGACGACGATCCTCTCCACCAGGTTCGCATTACTACGACCATGACGAACCCAAGGGTCTACATCACGGGCTGTCGCTGCAAATCCGGCAAGCACAAACGGGAGTTGTTGTTGGAGATCCGTCAGAGGAACTTTGCAAACTACAAAGACTTGGGGCAGGAGTATCTCAAGAAGATCCAGGACGGTAGCCTCACCTATGGGCAAGCCCGTGCTCTTCGAAGCGAGCTCCATGCAGAGTAGGGGCTGCAATAGCAGGATAGGATCCCGATCGCGAATCGCAATGCCAATTTTTTCGAGTGCCTAAAATGCAAATCCATGTTACTTTGCCGTGCCCTGCTCGATTTTTCATGCTCGCTAGGCATGACATGTTTCGTAGAGCTTTTTGTTGCCGATCGGTCCATAATCGATCGTCGCCATGGCAGGATCTTGTACAAGGACTCCGGCATTAAATTCTGCAGTCGACAATAACCTTGACCCTATTCACGTGTGTATACCTGCAGGATCAACCATGGCAGATCCTCGACCTCGAGGGCAGGCTCTCCATCTTCGAGGTGCTGTAGGCACTGCTTCTTTTGGCAATATCATACATATATATATATATATATATATACACAAATAATAACCTTCTATATAATAAGATGCACTTTAAATTCTGCATCGCAGGAGGGTACATACTCTCCTTGACGACGTTAACAGCGAGGGCCATCGTGCTCTCCTTCTGCAAGGACCATTCGAGAGTAATGGATCGCGGTCAAGGTAGCTGCATGCATGCTATCACGCAGGCTGCAGCTCCTCACCCATGTTTTCGCAGCCTTCTTGCTTAAGGGACGAAAAGCATCCTGCAAGATCGCAATCGCTTGATCATGGGTGCTCACCAGTCGGTGGCCCGCGAGTTCTTGGAGGCCGCCAATCCGGATGGTCCTCGTGAGGAAGGTGACCAGGAGCTCGGCGATCTCCCGACGCCGGAGTTCCCACCGACGCCACCGCCATTGCCGCCACCGACGGCACCGCCGGCACCAACCACAGAAGAGCCGACTCCATACGGGTCATACGTTCGCAGATGCACTGTTTGTGGGGAGCTCGCCTACTTTCGCGAACGGATTTGTCTCAATGTCCGATGCCGGGCCACTTGGATGAGTTTAACATTGTTTTATATAACCCCAAAACCCTAAACCCGAACCCTTATGAACCCCTAAACCTCCAACCCTAAACCCTGGCAGTTGTCCTTCATGGGTGTGCCGGACCTGAACGTACGTGGCCAAGAACTGGGCCGGCCAGCCGCCTTCAAATCCCAAGAAAGCGGCCGAGTACATGGAGTACTATCGCCTGCACCCAAAGAAGAAGAAGAACAGGGGATTAAAGAGGAAGGCATGGTGGGCAGAACATTGCAAGCGAACCAAATCCTCCTGGAACGCATGGGGCTATCGCAATCGTGGCGAGGAACCCGACGAAGAGGAGGAGGACGAGGAGGACCCGGTTTTGTGCACGGCGATCTGCCTGTGGAAGCCGCCTCCTGGAGATGACGATGATGAGGATGGCGGTGATCGTGCAGGCCCGTCCGGCAGTGCAGACGTGCAGCCGATCGTTGTGTCATAGATCGAGAAGATCCACGGGCCGGGCAGTATGAAAAAAAGATGGATCGATTGTGCATGCAAGGCATGCCATTCGATCTATATAGTGTCTGCATTGCATGATCTCGGTGTGAAACTCCTTGCATGCAGGACCTCGATCGTACCGTGGGCTCCATCGCGATCGAGTCGATCGATCGTTCTCGCGAATGCAGGCCTGTACCCCTTAAACATTCAACCCCTAAACCCTCGTTCTGCTTGCAGGCTGGCCATCAAGATCGAGTCGATCGTCGTTCTCGCGAATGCATGCAGGCCTGTACCCCTTAAACATTCAACCCCTAAACCCTGCTTGTGCTTGCAGGCTGGCCATCAAGATCGAGTCGATCGTGGTTCTCCCGAATGCAGGCCTGTACTAATTAAACCTTCAACCCCTAAACCCTCGTTCTGCTTGCAGGCTGGGCTTCAGGATCGATGTCAAGTACTTCTGCAAGGCCTGGGTCCAAACCACGTGCAAACTTGAAGTGCTCTGGATGTGCTTTTGTTCAGGATATCGACGTGGAGATCACGATCCTCAAGGCTTGCAGTGCATGTGCCTCGAGCTGACAGCTCACATTTTGTCGCGAGGATCGAGGACTTGTTTCCTGCATGTGCTTTGTCTAGGTACTTCTGGAGGTTTTCGGTAGCCTCCACAAGAGATCGAGTGATATGAGTTCAACGACTCACAACATATTATTTTACAACCTGGCTCCAATTGTGTAACGGCGATTAATTTTGTTTTTCAGTTCATGTTCTTCAGGAGCCCACCCGGGCTCCTCACGCGATCGAGGAGGGTTGCACGTGTGGCTCTCCTTTGTCGTGGACCGGCCTCGATGCTAGCTGCTAGCTTTCCTAGGATCGAGACCGCCAATATTAACACATATCTATATATATATATAGATATGTGTGTGTACATGTGCACGTATGCATGTATATGTAGATTGCATCATGATGTACAAATATATCTATCTATCTATCTATCTATCTATCTATCTATCTATCTATATATATATATATATATTGTCTATATATATATATACACTATAGATATATGTTAAAATTGTCATGTACATGTGCATGTGTAGACATTATAATATATGTGTTTACATTGCTTAAGATATGATTGTATGTAATATATATATATATACATATAAATATATATAGATCGATATGTGTGTATGTATGTATGTATGTATGCATATGTATGTATGTGTGATATATGTATACGTATATGTATATGTATATGTATGATTCTGATCGAGTTTGTAAAGATAAAAAATACATGCATAGACACATGGATGCTATAAGCATATATGATGTATGTCTATATATATATGTATATATAATGCCTGTGTATATATTGTGTATGTGCTAGGTATATGTGCATACAGAGATTACACATGACATGTACATGTACATGTGTGTACACTATATAATTTAGGTGAATTACTTTAGGTTATCATGATTGTATGTAAGGTATGTATATGTTAATTATGTATATGTCTCTATGTATGTATATATGTATGTATGTGTATAATCATAATTAACTATGAGTTTGTATATATGAATTAATTATACACACATCTATGCTAGAAGCATATGTAAGTGTATATGTGTATATATATGTATATAGATATATAGTATAACTATACATAAGACATATGTATGTCTATCTCTATATATATATATATAATGTCAAAATATGTATTCTATATGTATATACCCATAAAACCTTAAACCCTGGACCCAGCCTGGCCCAAACCCTGAAATCTAAACCTTAAACCCTATACCCCTGAACCCTTAAAGGGCTATAAAAACTGTTAATGGAATATGTAGAGTGCATTAATATTCGTTTTTTACCAGCCTCCTCGAAAGTATAGGAGGCTGTTAGAAAAAATATAAAGTTAAATTGGAGTTAAATTTAACTCCAATTTAACTCGAATTTAACTTAACTTAAAACATTGTACGCAATCAAAACCAACAAGTTAAATTAAAGTTAAATTGAAGTTAAATCTAACTTCAATTTAACTTTTGGTCTTTCTTGGCTTGTTGTATATAGATTCGAACCATGCACACCTAAAGATCGACCCCAAACTTTTGTCCACCGATATTGCATCCTGCTTTCGTGGTGCAGTTTGCTCGAGCGATATATATCGATCGCACCAGTCGATTTCAAGGCTCCCGTTTTCTCTTCTTGTTGCCACAATGTTCCTTTCGTGGCTGGCAACTTGCTTCCCATGCCTGGCGATTGCATTCATGCCGCCTAAGAAAGCTACGGCAACAAAGGCGGCTCCGAAAGCAGCCAAGGCCAAGGCTAAGGCGAAGGCGAAGGCCGTTCCGCAGATGCCAGTGAAAACTGAGCCGGCAGAGCAGGCCCCGCTGGATGGGGTGGATCCAGCCGAGGTCAAGAAGATGCAGAGCAATTTGTCAACCCAGGGGAAAGCGAACTTGAAAAAACTCAAGGAGTACAAGGAGGGCAAACTCTCCTTATCACCGAAAGAGCTTGAGACCTTGGAATCCAAGGTTCAGTTTTACAACGAGTACGGGAATCTCGGCCGGAACCAGCACCACGAGAGAATGATGATGCTGGCCAGCTGGAACCAGGATAAATCCGGAAAGGCTTGGGCACAGAAGACGAAGACCTTCGAGACACAGACGAAGACCACAGAGGGGACCCTGGCCGGGTTCATGACCCGCACCTTTTCTGCATTGCTATGCAGGCATGCATGTAGAAATCGATACTAGATATATATAGTATATGTATATACATGCATATATATATATCTATAGGATCCTAGGAGTCGATCATGCATGCACTCGATCGTAACCTTGGTCTGCATGCCTCCTTTTGAACACATGAAGTTCAGGATTCGAGATCGCTCAGCATGAAAACATGGATGTGGACGACAAGCTGCTGCTTGCGATTTTGAACGAGACCCCCTTCGACTACGACTGGGACGAGTCCTCAGCGAGGGAGAGGGCATTGAAAAAACAGAAAGAGAAGCGATATCACTATGGCAAGAGGAAGCATGCCGAGACAGACTCCGTGACTTTGGAGACGGACGCCATGCATGCCGGTTTCGACTGCAATGACAAAGAGAAGCAGAACATGCTCCTCAACGAGGCCTCGGGATCCGGAGGGAACCCCACCGTCACAGTCGTGAACCCCGAGCTGGTGGAGGTCAAGGGTCAGCTCGGCATTTTGCAATCTGGCAAGATCAAGCTGGAAAAAATCGAGACGCAGCTGAAGGACTTGTCCGCCAGGGGAGCACATGCCGGTGTTACCGGGACCACGGCCACGGAGATGGACAACGCACTCAAAGAGCTGGACACTTGGCTCAAGGATGCTCGCCTCGCTTTGGCCACCCTTGACTCGATCCAGGCCCCGAGTGCTGACAATAAGGCCCAGGTCGCTGAGATGATTGCTGAAGCAGTCGTCCACCAGGATGCTGCTGGCAAGATTCTAAAGAAGGCTAAGGCCATTCTGTCCTGATCGAGCAAATCCCGGGCCAGGCCGAGGAGGATCGATGATCCTCCTGTGCCCGAATTGCATGGTTTTTGCAAGGAGCCTCAAAACAGCTTCTCGACTGCCAGTCTTTTTGTGGCTTGCCTGCACGTGCTTTGCATGGATCGTTGCAATTGTTTTGCACATCTGCAGGTGTATGTATAGCTATAGCTATACGGCTCGAGGCGGTTCGAGCTAGCTGTTTGCCATGAATTCCAACAAGAGGGCTCAGATAGACTTGAGCAATGTGGAGCCCCCAAGAAGATTAGCAAGAAGGTTGGGGAATTTGTTCCTGACCAATGCAGTTCCTGCTGCAGAGGCTGGCCGTTTGTTTCGGGATGCCGAAGCCAGTGGCAGTGCACACATGGATCGCCTTGCAACACTGGGCTCCCGGAGGGCGGACGATCTAGCTCGACACAGGGATGTCTTGCGAAAGATGAATCGGAATCGCCACTGGCCTGGTCAGTATATTGTGCAAGCACCCTTGTGGAACCACAAGGAGCAGAAAGAGGAACAGGGAGACATCGTCATGTGGCTCCCTCATGAGATCCTCTTTTGCTTAGACGCCAAAGCAAGGAATCCTTCCAATCTCCGGAAACTGGAGGTTTTGCAAGAGCAGGAACGACAGTTCCTGGATGTCGCTGCCTCCTCGCTTCAGGTAGGCAGCGAGGACCTCATGCTTGTCGGCATTTGGGGGGATGGCACCCCTTTGAACAGGGACAGGAGCCAAGTTGCAGAGGTTCTCTCGATGAATATCCTCAGTTGTGAAACAAGATCTGATACTAGGTTCCCGCTGTGCATCCTCCAGAAACACCTGATGGTGAAGAACCAGACATGGAATCTTATCCTAGAGGTGATCTCCTGGAGTTTTCGTTTCGCCGCAGCAGGTGTGTTTCCGAGATGTCGACACGATGGCTCGCCCTGGCATGCTTCAGACGGCTATCGAGCCGGGAAGCAAGGATCCGCATGCCCTCGAGCTGTCTTAGGCCAAGTTCGAGGTGATTGGGCTTTTTTCAAGCAGGTGCTATACCTGCCGGCATGGTGACTACAGCTGCAAAATAAGGGTTAAATTACAGGAGGGTTATTTGCACTCGATCCCTCCTCGATCGAATAATTTCAGGGTCCTTTATGGACCCTAGGACTCCCTGGAGGTCCTGTATATGTATACTATATAGCATGCATAGACATATACATTTTTTATACATGCATGCACAAATATAGGACCCTTTGTAGGTCCTTTCCATGCAGATCTTGAGCTCTGCAGCCCAGGAACGAGAACCATGGTTGCTGCTGGTTCTGCAACATGACACCCGATCGTGTTGCCGAGGTCGGGATGACCGCTTCTTGGCTAAGACCCGAAAACCGGCACACTCACTGGTCGGCTCTGTGCTCGCTCCAAGAGAAGTCGCCTCTGCTTGGATGTCCTTTCTTCAATCTAGCCATGATCCAGCTAGATTGGCTACATGTGGTGGATCTGGGCATCGCTTTGGAGTTTATCGGGAGCTCACTGAAATTTATCGTCGATCATAAGCTCGAGGGCGGCACTGTTCACGACCGCTGCAAGCAATTGCATCGAGAGATGGTTGAGTTTTATGACTCCCACGATGTTGCCAACCGATTGCCAGAACTCAGGCACACCATGATCAAACAGGACAAAAAGC
>CAJNDT010000754.1:0-45000 GCA_905221615.1 Symbiodinium sp. CCMP2592 | reverse complement strand
GAAGCTACCATCCCTGGCCATGGTGTTGTCCAACGTTGCCTGATCGGCGTGCTGCCACTGCGCAACAATCTCATCGATTAATAGCCACCACCACACTTGAGGTCGTGCGAGCTCCCGCCAGCACAAGTCATGCGCCTTGTCATCGGGTAAGTGTTGCAGAGGCTCGCACAGCTCGGCAAGACGCGCTGATGGCAATCAAGGGGTTGACACAGAGCCGCCAGGCCTCCGCCTCAGAGCAGCATCGTAGCCGCATGGCTCTATCCGCGAAGCACAGATCCCAAAGCCAAACTGATCGACGTTGACGCGAAGCGATCCTGCGGTCAGGGACATTGGGAGCGACAGGAGCGTATCACAATCAACCATGGAGGGCAAGAGATAGCGCAAGTGGTCGATCTGTGTGTCCGCTGTCCCTGGCGGAGGGGGAGCCCCAGCTCTTTCCCGCCATTCTTGAAGAATCGCCCGCTGCACCGTCCGTGTAGAAGGGTCATCGGTGGCTGCAACATTGCTCGTGAGTCCAGTCAGATCAGGGCGGCGGCGAGTGGGCTGCGCATCAACAGCTTGGATTAGAGCATTAAGGTCCTGCCGCCAGTCTGTAGGTTTAAAAACGCGGGGACACCCGGCGCTATAAAGCTCATCCGCGAACTGCGGGTCCTCCTGGACACCTGCGCTTGCACTAACACCACGTCGTAGGACAGCATGCCCTCGCCTGTCATATTCGGCAGCAGCCAGTCCGCAGGAGAGAGTACCGGCATCGCTGAATCGAAAAGAGGTCAGGTCATAGGTGGGTCCCACGAGCGCTCGCAACCTGTACCTGAGATAGGCCATGAGCTCTTGCGTGGTGTGGTCAGTGGCAACATGAGCCAGATAATAACTGCCCGGAAGTGAGGCTACCGCCCACATCGTCCCGTGTGCATCAATATATAGTTTGTTCTGTGGAGTCAGGCGAGACTCTCATGCGCCCCTTGACGCTGCGAGCGTGCGTTTCGGCAAAGGCCGCGTACAGCCGAGATGGTGGGCGCACGCCCCTTCCTTGCCAATTCCGTAGGGTGTACAATTGAAGACGCTGACCATCATCATCGACATCCAACGTAACGGCAAAAGGGTCGGTGGTATCGAAAAGAGGATAGAAATACGTGGGCTCCTGGGGCCGACCATGTCGACCTGTCAGGGCTTGCTCAGGGCCTCGCAGATGCAGTTGAGCTCGGTGGCGACCGTCAGTTTTGTCAAAGACAACGACCAAAAGGGCCGTGGCTTCAACCAATGGCGGGAAAGACGATAGGTGCCATTGGCGATGGAAGGCCTTAGCCATGGTTTGGTCATCCTTGAAATCCTGCGCCCAATCCGGGGGAAGGCCCCTGCGAGCGGTGGCGTCTGTCCACTGTATCAAGGAGCCCTGCAGACGTGCGTGCATGCGGGCCACAGCAAGTAAGCCGGACGTATGCGGGGGCGAGACAACCAGGAGCGGTCCCGTGCCACGCGTAAGTGCTGCTGTGAGTCTTTGATGCGCCGCCTCGCCGCTCTCCGTGAAGTCGCCCGCCCGGTCACAACCATACACAAATTGACAGCACCGGTCGAGCCCGCACACGGTAGCAGAAAAGAGGTCTATGAATGGGCCCAGCTCCGCGTGCCTGCGTTCGAAGAATCGCAGCACCGCACGGGCGTGTTGGACCGTGGTGACTTCGACCGGCCGCGGCAGCTTAGGGTCCTGCTCACAGGCCCATTCCTCCAGCAGCTTGCCCTGCTGTCCATCGTTGGAGTGTAGCTGGTCATTGTGGTCCGTCAACCCTGCATTGCTCAGTCCCACAAACGTTTGGAAATTATGGAGCAAGCGATTCGAGGGGTTGAATCGCTGACCTCCTTTGGCACGGATCCTGTGCCCCTGAGTGATGTAGAGGTGCGTTAGAACAACCAAAAGTAGGTCTCTCAAATCTTCCGGGGCCCATTGTCGGCCTCTGGCATCCGACTCGGGGATTTCCAAGAAACGCAAGCCCGGCTGCCACCGGCCCCGGGGGTCACGACAGGCAGCGTCACGTGTGCTGCTGGTTGCTGCCAACCTGCCAATGTTCGGCAGGTCCGGTCTTTCGCCAGGAGTCAACCGCCACTGTACTGCTTGCGGGTATCGCACTAAGGAGGTATACTTCCGTAAGCAAGCGTGCAGAGCTGATGAGGCCCAGATTGAACGCGACACCCTTGATCCCTTTCAGTCCCTCCGCGTGATAGGCGTTCCCGGCCTTTTAAGCCTAGCCCCCATGGCGGCTATAGGTTGGCCATATACGTGAGGGTTCCGCTCGGTCCCAGGTGCTCCGCAGGCGCGACAGCGGCCGCGATGTCACCCTCAGCCACACCCTGGCAAGGGAAGCACGGCCGGCCTCGCACTCGCAGCAGAGCCACGTACGGGACTCGACAGATCTGGTCTCCAAAACGCACATCACAGGCACCATCCGCCGGGGCGTCCCTGAATAGGCAGCCCCATACAGGCGGTGTGGGTGACAGGAAGAGCCATCGCGCCCACTCTTCGCGTAGCTCGATCGCAAGCTGATCGTCACTGTTATGCTGGCCGGTCTCACCCTGTACCACATCAGCCAAGCTCTGAAATGTGCCGACTCTGAGAGGGCCCAGCCGGGTGGCGTGTACCAACCTGCTCGTTGCACGCGCTACGGTGAGCGGTTGGATCAGCGGGAGCCCAGTGAGGGCCACCCCTCTGATGCCCACGTGCTTCATAAGCAGCCTGTCGATAGTTTCAAACTGAATATCGTTGGCGCCACCACCAGTTGGCTGCTTCGGGTCTCCCGTGCGAATGAGGAGCACATCATCTGCGGCCTCAGTGACATTGACCATAGAGGCGCATCGGCGAGCACGTTATGAGATATCATAAGAACGGCGAGTAATGCAGCATGCTGCTGCGATGTCCATACTACCGGAAAATCCAAAACCGCATCGATACACATCACAGCTAGCAGGAGGGAGAACGTTTTGGAGGCACCAGGGCATCCTAAAATGTTAAGGGAGGTGCGGTTCGTGCCTCGCGCCACAAGGATCGCCTATATGTGAGCTATGAGAAGGCCATCGGGGTCCTCAAGCAAATTGCTGATTAGTTCACAAAAGGCACGACCGCGGATGTTGGCGGCATCGAAGTAGACCTGTGCGATCTCTTCGCGCGGCACTTCCCAAGTCCTCCCTACCTGCCTTGTTGACCTTGACGATTGAAGCTTCTCAATGGCCGCCTGGAGTTCATGCCGATGAGAGAGCCAGGAGACAGAGTCGGCCTGCGCAGGGTCGAAGAGTCCCTCCCACGCCGTGATCCGGCAGGCCTGTAGAAAAAGAAGAACCATGTCAGTTTCCACTGAGAACGCAGCGCCGGAGTGTGTGATAGGCCTGGACGTATTAGGGGCCGGCACACCCAGCGTTAGGGGGACACGAGCATTGGGCAACGCAAGAACACGCTTAAATAGGTCGAGGCCACCTCCCGACTTCAGGCAAACTAGTCTGTGGTACGGCAGGGTGACTGCCGGAGCATGCTGCATCGTTGGCGGTGGCCCTAAAAAGGCTGGCCATTCACGGACGAGCACCTCCACATATCCTGGGCTGAGCTTCCGTAGATGCCTGGCATATTTGTCCTCTCGCTTACGTTGCGAGATGTGGAGCTCCGTAAAAATCCCGACAAGTTTGTAGACCGGCGGGCCACCTAACTCGAACACCACTACCGAGCCCTCTAATGGAAACTGCCGATCCACATGGGAGAACCAATTACGCGCCACGCCTGTCGGGGAGGACGCAACAATCCTCAGAACATACGCACCAAAGCTGGTGCAGGTCGAGGCCGTGACTGTGGCAGAGAAATCTTGAAACGTTCTGCTACCTGCGAGGCGCTCCTTAGGGGCTGCCTGCCTGTGTGGCTCGCGCCGTCCCTCTTCTGTCGAGTCAGCTAAGGTGGCACCCTTACTAAAGAGGTGAAAGTAAAGGAAATCAACCACTCGGTGCAAGGAGTGCCGCAACAGGACTTTGGCAACCGGCTCGGGGAGCCCGCAGGTTGAGCGATTTTCCATGGTGATGTCGTGTAGTTCAACGGTGCTCAAGAGCCATGACTTCAGGTCACTGAGTGCAGCCGCGGAGGGCGGCTGGTGTGCCAAAAGATCGGCAAGGAGACCACCTGGTAAGGCCTCCCGTAGGCTCTCGAGGGCGCGCTCGGTGAGCTCGGCCTGCGGAAAGATGGCCCGCATAACCTGCATGTGCGGCGAGTCACTAAAGACCGGGAAACGGAACAAGTGCAACTGCTGGAAAGCCAAGTAGAGTTCGTGGTTGTCGTTGATCAGTGGCAGGAAAGCCCGACAATGCTCGGTATTGACTTCCGAGGACAGGTATGCAAGTCGCTCGAGCAGATGGCCATATCCATGACAGTTTGGACGGTAAAGGTTTGCCGATGAGCCGCCGAGCAACCAGACAAACCCCCCTCCGGCAGCACGCAAGGCCGTGGTCAGCTGCTCCCTGCGTTGCGCAGATGGGCTGAAAGGGCACAGCCTGTCTTCACTTACATGGACGAGCCATAAGGTGAAAGGCAGCTGTAGAAGCTGCGCAAAAATAAAGTCGGGCATGCCCAAGGCTCCGAGCCTGACCACGTGACGGAGCGCACCACCCTCCAGGGCCACAGCAGAATTGCCGGTCCCAGGCTGCGGCGGGATGCGTTCCCACGCCCGATGCGCTAGAATTGCAAGCACCGCGCCTGTATAACTTCCTGCTGAGAAGCCCTGTATAATGAGGGGGCTCGGTCGGAGAGCCGCTAGAAAAATGAGCATGGCACTAAGGCAGCCACTGTGTGGGGACTGCAGGTGCGAACTGCGTGGTAAACGCTGAAACGGCCTATGCAGCATCGAGACTTCGGGTGGATTAAGGGGGGAGTCCAGCATAACATGGGCCGCGCGAATCACACACGCAGGGGAGAGCAGGAGGCTAGTGCGCTGGCCAGCAAACGATAGCCTGTCCGGCTCCTCAACGAACAATTGCCCCTTATCGCCCTCTACCGTGGTTTCCATTTGGCATCCCGTGGGCCCGTAGCACTGCTGCGAGCACACTACCTGCCAGTTCTCCGTTCTTGCAGGGATGTGGAAAAGCCCCGCTCCCGAACAGATTACCTTCACGGGGGAGTTCTCCACCGGCAGGGACTGGTCATGCTCCTCGTTGGTGCTTTCCCAGTGTGCGCGCACAAAGCGGCCCACTTGACATTGATCGAAGTAGGTGCCTAATAAGGTTGCGTCGCTGGCTGCAGTGCCTTGGCCCCCGTTAAGTAGGCGGACGCGAAGGCGTGTCAATTCTGCACATATCCAGCCTCGGGCGGTGCCAGTTAACGGATGCGCTAGGCTTCCATCTGCTGTGTCCAGGCAATAGAACTCCAAGGGCCGGCTGGCACCTTCCAGGACGGGTCTCTCCGGTCCAACAATTTCCTACAGAATCCTGGGGCTCCCATAAGGCCATAAAATCCTGACGCCCATCCTGGCGGCTTCCCACTCCAGCCCCAGAGGCATTCGGCAAGAGTGGGGAGAGCTCGCACTCCTTCAAGTGCACCTTTCCTCCAGCTCCATACCCGTGCACCAGGGCCGGTCCTACAACTGTGCCTTCAGTCGGAAGGCGTTTGCTCATGATAGACAGCCCACTCTGCAACGGACGCTACTCAGAGAGTAGAGCGTGGAGTTCGCGCATTGCTCATGGGCTCCACGTGCCCACGCGAGCGCCCCAGGGAACGGCGCTAAAAGCGAGGCGACAGGCTCGAGTGGGCGTGGAACACGACAGGCCGCCGTGTACGCGCCCTCGCTGTCAGGGCGCCAATAGAAAGCCTGGATCAAGAAGCCTAAGTAGGCCCATGCCGTCGCCACGTCGCCTGAGTGCCTAGCCTGTGCGCCCATGAGCGGGGTGCCCGCCAGCATTTCGGCCTGGCGCCAATCCGCCGCCACCGTGCTGCGCGGTAGCGTGGGCAGCGAGAAGCGCCGGGACCAGCTCGGCGGCCCAATCGTCGAGCAGTGTAGCATCCAATCGAAGGCGATCCTCATACCTGCGGAAGCCATGATCGCCGCCATGCTTCGGAATTCCGTTGACCGCCACACCCGAGGGAGAAGGCCTATGTCTTTAGGGGCATGGCGTCAGTGGAGGGTTCCGAAACAAAAACGACACCAATAGTGCTTATGTCGTGCCGCCGCTGCGCAAGGTCATATAGCCTCCAGGAGCATAGTCCCAAATCGACCGAATACGCGAAGCGGCCCCCAAATCTGCTTCTTCCAGCAAGGGCGCCTCTTGGAATAGGGCAGCCTCAGCAACTAACTCCTGAAGATCACGAACTTCAAAGAGAGAGGTGGGCGCCGCATCGTGGTCCGCAAGGAGGATGTGTTTGCCGGGGAGAAGCGTAGAGAGCAACCAGAGTGCATATACCTTACCCCACCATATTGGCGCATCCGTGAGGGCCGTCTCAGCATGGATGGGGACGAAGAGCGCTGAATGTCGTTCTCCGTGGCGGCCAATCCAGCGTCCCCGGTTGATGATGTGCGGCAACGTGTGCTGGGCATGCTGGTATGTGGTCACATCCGCGGTATCCGTAAAGAGCCACAAGGACTCGCACATGAGGACTCCTGGCTCCATAATCAAGGGTAAGATCGCCCTCGCAAGCCTTCCGAGAGCCAATGGGAGAGTTGCATTGCCAAAGGCCACGTCCAATCCACTGCGGAACAGTGTGAGACCCGGATTGACCGACATCGGGCGAAATCCATATACAGACTCGTAACCCCCATCATGGTTGTCAACGGACGATCGCCGCACTCGTTGGCGGCCCCTCTGGCTTGCCAGTATTGTCTCAACCGCGGCAACCCAATGTTCTCCAGTGTCCACGGACAGCGCCGTGACAACAATATTGCTCTCAAGGTGCCGCGCGACAAAAACATGCCCGCGGTTAAAGGGCCCAGGGATGCTGACTTCCTGGCAGAGAGCCGTGATCACCGGGACGTCATTATAATCAGGCGGTGCCACCCCACGGTGCATACCGCGGGACGAGGGAGCCCGCGGTCCAGGAGTGCCTGTATCACTAGCAGCCCATCGTACAGCTGCAGGTGAAGGCCACTCTCCGCCATAAGATGTTGTTGAACCACGGCTTGCGTGAGGGTCATGAATCTGGGTTTAGGCCATCGCCCTCCCGCGAGTCCTGTATGATAGAGACGGGCCACATCCTGCGGCGCCAGCTTGGTCGCTAAGGGAGCGGCCACTGCCATGGCGTCGGAAGTGGGTACTACGGTGGTAGGGCTACAGACGAATATGTCCGAGCCCCCCCCTACCCCCCTCCTATCTTTTCCTTTTTGAGCTCGGGCAAGCACCCAATTCAACATAAGCATGCGAGGGGCTCATCGGCAACCGCACAGCAGAGGGGCAGCGCGTTTTCGCCTCAGCCGCTCGAAGCCTGATGCCGGGTTCAGTCGCTCAGAAAGCACGTAAGGTACCCCTGACGCTGGCCAAAGTCCACGTCGGGGTGGTTGCGAATGTAGTTGCGGACATCGCTGACCTGCTTGAACCAAATTCGGCATGTCATATGCTCGGGGCGCTGCCACCCACAGTAGGTCTCGACCACGACCAAGTTGCACCCGGCCGTTGCCGCGAGGAGAAGTGTGACCTCCAAGGCAGCCTCAGTGAGGGTGAACGTACCATCTTGTCGGAAGTCGTAGTGGAAGACGTCGCCCCCTCGGACATTGATGCCTGCATCCAAGCGCTGCCAGAGTGGCACAGCCATCGCACCGTGTGGTGCAAGGAAATGCGGGAGGGCCCTCTCCAATGGCTATGCCGGATTGCGCAGCTCAGGCGAATGCCTGGCTGCTATAGAGCAATAAAGGCTACATGAGTCGCACCTTTCAGATCGGCAGCAAGGAACACCACGTTTCTCTGGTCTCCTTGCAGCTTAAAGAATCCTCAGTACAAAACGAAACGAATATGTATAAAGATATGTGGAGAAATTTTTCAATCTCCAATCAGAGGAATAATAGTCCAGCAATCCTTATTGTATTGCAAACAGAATGGCTCCACTCGGACAGGGCTTCTTTTTCGCACTCCGTTGCAACGGGGGTCTGTTACCGGGTTGATGGCGAGAGACATGATTCAAAATCGCACAAGATCAACCGAGGCATCATGCTGGAAAACGTGATGCGAAATACAGCATCAAATCACATGAAAATCGGAATCTGTTGTAAAATCGCAACAAGCTAAAACTTGTGGTTTAAACTAAGTTGTTTGAAAACTGCAAGTGCGCTTCGCCTTTGGCTTCGCTAGACCAGGATAAACATAACTGCGCTTCGCTC
This sequence comes from Symbiodinium sp. CCMP2592, assembly GCA_905221615.1. Lineage (NCBI taxonomy): Eukaryota > Dinophyceae > Suessiales > Symbiodiniaceae > Symbiodinium > Symbiodinium sp. CCMP2592. Next base: position 36,679 of record CAJNDT010000754.1, on the reverse strand, counting down.
CGTGGGTCGTTTCTCTGGTCTCCTTGCAGCTTAAAGAATCCTCAGTACAAAACGAAACGAATATGTATAAAGATATGTGGAGAAATTTTTCAATCTCCAATCAGAGGAATAATAGTCCAGCAATCCTTATTGTATTGCAAACAGAATGGCTCCACTCGGACAGGGCTTCTTTTTCGCACTCCGTTGCAACGGGGGTCTGTTACCGGGTTGATGGCGAGAGCGGGCGAGCACAACCCGTTTAGAGCAAGGCGAGAATAGCCAAACTGAGCACGGCTAAAGCAGCCGAACAGAGCAGCCATCTTCCCCCGGCCCCGCGATCGGAGGATGCATCGATGATCACTGCAGCACTTCCTGTGCCCAATCAGCTTCCAGCCTAGCCGATGTAAGAATGGCCTGAGCCAGCTTAGGCTCGTAGTGGGGAGCACGAATGAAATCCATCATCGTATCAGTGGCTGCCACGTCACCTTTGTTTATGGCCCGAAAACGCTCACAAGCTTCTGCAAACTGCCCCCGCGATGGGAGGTCCGCCGGGTTACTCTTTGAGGGGACCCGCTCAAACCAGAGAAGCGCTTCCATGGAACTCTCCATCAAAGCCACCAAGGAGATGAGGCGCATCATGGAGGCTGAGGGGGAGTATCTTTTCACGAATCCATAGAGGCAGGCATTGTTGTCAATCCATGCCAAGACTGAGCGACCTTTCAGCACTCCGCGGATCCCGAACAAGGTTATTGCCAGAGCATAGGCCTCAACCTGGCAAATGACTTGTGTCCCAGCTTCCTTGCCCCAGTGACCCATTAGCGGATGGTAGACTTCCCCCCCGAAGACCCATCGGGAGCCCGTGCAAGCATCTACTAGAACCGCGCCCCAGGTACCTCGCCCTTTCTCGAAGGCTCCATCAGTGTAGAGCACAATCGGCGGCAGAATGGTAGCTGGGCACCTCTTTGGTCTGCACTGCGCAATGACATCCAGAGCTAACGCACAAGCCAGTCGAAGTTCGAGTGTGCTGCCTTGAAAGGGTCCCGACAAGGCCCGGGATAGCATTCTCGACGTTGGCTTCAACTCGAAGCCCATAATCAGCCCACCTGCGAAGTTGATCAAGCCGCGCAGCGAGGCAACATCAGATCTCGTCACGGCTCCGCCCTGGGCGACTGTTCGGAGGAGCTCTGCAATCTTTTCAAGACGTCCCGCTTTGTTCTCGACTTTGAGAGTGCCTTCCCAGATTTCGTCAAGACCTAAAGAAACGCCCAAAGAGACTACCTTGTTGTCAAAAGGCACAAACTTCCGCCCCGACTTCGCGTAGGTCCACCCTAGCAAGTCCAACAGCCTCATCAAGACTTTGTCCAGCAAGAAAGCAGCCGGGCGGAATTCGTAGACAGTGTAGTCGTCGTAAAAGTCCGTCGCGATTGCGGCGAACTTGACAACCATGATGTGAAGGATTGCAAGTGCCACTTTGTTGAACCCGTACACGCTGGCAGCAGCACCAAAAGGCAGACTCTGTGCTATGTAGAATTCCCACTCGCCCTGTGGGTTGGGGAAACCAAGCACGGCGTGTTCCCTCGTGGAAGGATGGATGCTCACCTGGCGATAGGCCTTACTCAAGTCCAGCGTCTTACCGAGCAGAGCGGGCTGGCGAAGCATCTCAGGATGCCAGTCCCCCTCGAGCACGGTGCCATCAGACAAGGGGACCCGGACCTTGGAGCGATCCTGCAGCACACGGGAAAGGAACCTCAGGAGGCCGACCGCGTAATCCGTATCCTGAAGCTCTAGGAAAGACGAGGAACCAAAGGCCCGGTTAACAGCCGACATTTTAAAGTCGTCAATTATCCTTATCTTGGCTTCTTCACCCTGCCTCAACAGGAAACGAGGCGAGAGCGACCAAGCCTCGGTCTTCAAGATGTCGCTGACTTCCTGCTCCGAGTGGTATGGACCCGTGAGGAAACCAGCTGCCAGTTCCTCGGAAGTCTCAGCTTTCATCGCCTTGTAATCCTGCTCGGAGGTAAGCCCTTTCATCTTCTGCAATGCACGCCGCCGCAGTTTGGCCTGGGCTTTAAGCTGATCTGGCTCAAGGTCCATGGGCTTCGGCCGCTTTGCAAACAGAGGGGACTCGGCTTCCTGACCAACTAAGGGCACACCGTCGGTAAGAAGGTCGACCACTGACATGTCGGGAAAGCCTGTTTCCTCAAGAAGCTCGCGAAACAAAGCTAGGGCTTTGCCCTTCGTGACTCGCTCCACATCCGGATGCATTTTGGCTCGAAGTTCTTTCTCAGTGGCGGACAGCACCGCCATCCGGTCATTCAATTTTTTCAGTTCAAGCATCCGCTGCTTTGACACAGCCACTGGGCCTTCCGTGAGAATGGCAAAGATGTTGCGGCGAACAGCATCGGGCAAACGAGCGCTATTGTCAGCTGGGCAGGTTAGCCCACATGCACGATGCAGGTGCTCCTCCATGGAGAAGTACACACCTGCCAGGTCTCCGGCTCTACCATCTCCTTGCATCCGGACCCTCTTAGAAGGATTGGGCTCATCATTATCCCCCGGCTCATCATTGTCCCCCGCACTAGAGCCGCGGCCTTTGGAGAGAATTTTGTAATCAGCGCCATTGGGTACTTGTGACAAAGGAACCCTAACCCGAAATTCAGGGATTAAGGGAGGCATGTAGGTGGGTTGGTTGGCCGCTGCCGCTCGCACCTGAGCTCGAAGTCTGCGGCTATGCAGGAGGTCGACTCGTTGGGCCTGGAGGCCCTGGCAAACGGCGGTGGCGGACTGACACAGCTTCCGACACAGCTCAGCAGGCAGCGAGGCATCACTGAAACCCTTTCCTGCAGAAGAAGGAATCCAAGGCATGTGTTTATGGGACTTATCACAGGGACGGCCAAGGTTAGGGAATGATGCAGAGTCGGCTCGGATCCGCAGCGACGTCAAGAACGAGGCACCGAACATGCAAGTATCAAGCTCCTGATCGGCCAGAGCGAAAAACCATTGCAGAAAGTCCTGATGGCGCCTCCACTTGACAAAATGGGCTAAGAGGCTCCAAACCCAACTCCGGGCCGGCCCGATCAAGCTGACCAGGGCCCGAGTTTCGAAAGCTCGGAACAGCAGGTCGACCACCGCCTGCAGTAAGCTGTTTTCATGCTGCACCAGCGAATCGGCGCGGGCAGGAAGGCCTTCTCGCCCTAGCAAGTGAGAGGCGTCACGAAGGCTCGCACGTCCTCGAGAATCACTCCCCTGATTGCAAGATTTCATGAACAGATTGAAATGCCACCAGTCGACGAGTGTGTGGCGATCGAAGTCAAGCAATGCTTTCAGAACGTCTGCAGCAGAGAGGTCAATCGGCACTCGGGGACAGCACTCAGGGGCACCACGTTTGTGGCCCAATGGCAAGGCATCCCATCCAGCTTGAAGGGCGGCGGCCGATAAGGATCCCGAGACAGCGAGGCAATCGGCAAGCATGGGCGGACGAGGGACCGAAGAGGGGCCCTGATTCGACAGGGTGTTGCAGCCCTCTGAGGTCTCGAGCGAGGCTGAAGCGGCACTTCGCTGATGTGCACTGGGATCCGGACAAGCAGGCACACTGGGATCCGATGACACCTGGACGGATCCTGAAGACGCAGACGAGGGGAATGATTCTTGCTCGGAGGCAGGCGGAGCGGGCTCTTCCAGGGGGAGAATCCGACGCATCTGATCTGTCACTGGAAGCTGTCGTGAGGAGCAGACCTCAGTTGAAGCTAGCTGCGAAGCACTGGGCAACGGGAAGCCCAAATCAAGCAAGACCTGTTTGTCGGCTCCTGAGATTCGCCCTCCTGCCTGCAATGCAAAAAGCACCAGAACAACTCGGCGCCCCGTGGCTGGCAGAGTGCAGTGTTCATACCCTCGCGCACAAAATTTAATGGGCCCGCGAGACACTTCCAAGTCCACAGTCTGGCCTGGCTCGCTTACCCTGACAGCTCCCCCTTGGAAAATGGTCAAAGGAATGACATAATTCGGAGAAAAGGAATTCTGACTGTCTCGGTGTGACCGAGTGCGTACCTGATCAAAAATGGCGAAACTGGTGTAAACGGCACCATCAAGCAAAGAGGCTACAAACCTGTTCACCACACGCACCGTTTGTGGAAAAAGCCTACAGGATTTCCGAAGGCTCACCTTAACTCGAGAGTACATCCCTGCCGAAAATGAGCGCCCTTCGGCGTCTCGGTCGCACTGCTCATGCGGCAAGGCATCAAAAAGCCTCATCACTTGCTCAGCGGTAACAGGTGTGCTCTGAGCTAAGATTTGCCTGGCAAAAGCCTCGGGCGAGGGCGAGGCTAGTCAATGCTTGCACTCACTGTAGGGCCTGTCTGCCCCGCACCCCCTGAAGTTGCACACGTGCTTGCCGAAGCGGCACGACTTGCGCTTCTGGAAGCGACAGATCCCCTTGTTGTAAAATGGGCAGATGAAACGCCCATCATCGTTGGCCCGCACGCAGCCCTCGGGCAACGACTCCAGCAGCTCCTTCAGGGACAGTTGCGAGGAGGCATCAGCCTGGCCCTGGCTGTGATTCTGCTTCCCTTTGCCGCGGCCTTTGCCCTTGGTACCCTTCTCTCCCTTCTGATTGCCCTTGTCAGGTCCCTTATTCGGCTTCCACGGTAGGGCCTGGTTCTCGGCAGGCTTAGGAAGGTGTGTCAGGCAGGATACCACAAACTGGTTGGTTGCAGCAGCGGCTATGTGCTTATCAAGAGGAGCCGGGGCTCCGACTCCGACGACGATGTCACCTCGGCTCTCCTGGGCCACTACCTGCCAAAGCTTCTGGTCGGCTGCGAGCAGCTGCTGGACAGTAGTGTATCGATAACCCGGGAGGCACATCAAGCAGAGCCTGGAACATGCGGTTGTGCCAAGACTCCATTGCAGTGAAGGAAGCGAGCCCTACTTGATCGAACGCTAAGGCTCGGCGCAGGAAGCACCGGCGAAGCTTGAGCTCGCCGGTAGTCTCGCACCGGAGACTCGAGGCTTGCTTCGTGATCTTGATGTTCCCGTCAGCTCCCAAAGAGAGCTTTTGCTCCGTCTTCTCACCCAGGATCTCGTCATGGCGGGAAATGCACTTTTCTGGTGCGATGTGTAGCACTTGTGCGGAATCGAGCATGGCTTGGACGCGGTCCACAAGGCCGTGTCCAGGCTCTGTGTGGATATCCATCTCGAGGCCTTTAAGCTCGCCCCTTTGGCGTTTCAAGCGTGTCAAGCGTTCTGCCAACGGAAGCTCGCGGGGGCTTGCATCACTTGTTCTCGAAGCCCTCGATTCTAAGTCCACCAGGGCGTGGGCGTGGCTCTCGTACCACAATCGCCTGATCACCATATGTTGTTCCACTGGAACCTCACTCCCAATCAGAGTCTTCAGGGCTTCGAAGAGAGGAGTGTCATCCCCGCTGGAAGGTTTGCTCGAGCACACGAAAGCGAGCTTGCCGAAGGTGTTCAAGTTCTTAGCAAGGAGCTTGTTCAGAAGTTCCTCGCTGATGCCGATCTGCTTTGCTCGATCGGTGAAGGCGGGCACCGATTCAAGTCCGGCCATGAGACCTGGGCAGGTGAGGATACAGGTTTCGAGGTCTCACCCACGGCGAAGTCAACCGTGGGTCGCGTTTGTCTCGGATTCACACTTCTTTGCCACCGATCACAGGCGGCCTTCGGGAACCGGCGATCCCAGCCGGCCTCGTTCCAATCGTTTTTCATGACTCAGGCCGGCAAAGGCAGCCGACCACGGGGGTTTTGCAATCTCAAGGCCCCCAATCAAACTCCCGCTAAGTTCAAGCCTGGGTGCTCACCAGGCCGTGCGGGAGACTCGCCCCAGTTTGGCAACTCCCAGCCAAAAAGACTGCGGACACTTCTCAGTCCGGTTTTGTGCTCCGAAGCAAGAAACACTCCAACTGATCTCAATCGGCCCGAGCACCTTCATCTCAAATGGCATAGGCACGACGTCGCAAATCAGCAAACGATCAACTGAGCACATCCTCTTTTCTTCAAGCTGCGCACTGCTGGCAGACATTCTCCTGAGCCTCCTCAGGCCCCATCAAACGCATGTTTGCCGTGACCTTCCTACCGCACTTAAAAATTCCGGGGTTGACCAACTTATGCACCACTCCACTCAAGACGTGCATGTAGGTCTCTCCCGAGAACGTGCAGCTGAGCCGAGGACGGACCTCCTCCGGGGCCGGTGCCCCCAGGTCCACTTCGAGACCGTCGAGGTTTGTTATGTCAGACCCGGCCTCGGAGTTGTTCTCATCTTGAGGCTCTTCGGCCGGTAAATCCTCAGCCGTCGTCTCAGGAAGATGTGCAAAATCTGCTGGATCGCCATGCAGAGCTCTTGCGACCCTCTCGGCTCGCGGGAGGTCGGGACTAAGCACTCCCCTGCTCACAGCACTCACGACCTTGGCTACCTTCACTATGATTTCTGCAAGCGCATCTCTCGAGTACAGGAGAGCCATGCCGTGCTTTGGGCTGCAATGATGCCCCTGGGCGAGGCGCTCCTCGTAGGTCATGGTCCCGCTCTTGGCCGTCCAGGACAAGGCTGTTGCTTTCAGGCTGTGCGAGCTGTACTGTTCAAGATCCCCCGCGAAACCCTGCAAGTGCAAAAACTCACGAAGCCACAAGGAACCCTCCGCAGCCGTCATGGCCCTTCCTAGAAAGTTCCCTCCCGGCGACATGGCCGGCATGATTACGGAACAGTCCGGTAGCCCTGCCAGGGCCCTCTTGCGCATCCAGACACGTCCCCATGAGGGCTGAGTTAGGCCGCTGCCCAGTGCAATCAAAGGCAGCACGGTATCCTTTCGGTCCTTGGCCTTCGTCTTGTAATGCTTTGTCGAACACTCAAGAAGGACAAGCCCGTTACCTGCCACGTCAATGCTCAAGTGAGTCCCTCGAGCCGCGTCCGACCATCGAGCCGAGGAGTAGAGGCAGAAAAGAATGAACCCTGCTATGCTGGCCCTGGCATAGTCCTCGGACTCGTGAACCAATTCTTCCAGGAGCCGCACTGCCTCTACCGGAAGGGGCGGCGCTTGCCAGAGCGGCCGTTTGGCCATGGACATCGCCTTGGCTGCTCCGTGCACACGAGGGAAAATCCTGGAGCCTTTCTCTGCCCCGGTCAAGTGCACAAAGAACTTGTAGGCCTTGAGAAAAGACTCGCCGGCGGTGGCTCCGGCTTTCTCCCGTCGCAAGTGAAGCATGTAAGCATACAACTCGCCTTCGGACGGCGCCAGCGGGCGCCCTTTGTTAGCTACGATCCACTTGGCAAACCTTGAGAAATCTGAGGCCCGCTTCAGAAGGGTGCTGGCGGCTCTGCCTGAAAAAGTGTCCTCGATGGTCGAGGTCAGCATGGATTCCTCCACCAGGGAGCCTGCAGAACCCACGAGGTTCCTTCCAAGCTCCGAATCATCAGGGAAGAAAAGCACGATGAGCCGAATTTTCTTTAGTGCGGTAAGCCTAAGCATGTCATCGCTTTTGGCAAACCTGGCTGCAAGAAGTCGCCTGGCCTCGTAAGTTCCTTTGGGCACCCATGCCCACGGCCCTGCTGCAGGGGCGGGGATCGCCGCCCTCCTAAGACCGTCGAAACGACCTAGCAACGGCTCCTGGAACATGAAGCTAGGCCCCAACCGGGGCCTCGTCACTCTTTCCCACGGCATCGCCTGACGGGAATGCCTTGCAAGAATGAAACCTGAGTTCATGGCATGCCAATCGCCTGCGCTGCCGCCGTAGGCAATAAAGCCTGCAAGCTGCTGTTCCAATCGGTCCGCAGTCGGGTCGTCGTCAGGGGGAAGTTGTGTGTCCTCGCAAGACATCAGGCCCCCCAGTTGCTCCTCAGTAAGATCATCGCCCTCGGAGGGGGTTGCTCATGGAGGCCGCTAAAGGACTGTGATCAGGTGTGCCCTCAAGCACAGCCGAATTCGGTGATATTGGGCTGGCAGGTATGGCAGACAGAGGGACTTGCTGACCTGATTCAACAGACTGCGAGACGGCCCCCTCATCCGGATAAAAAGCTTCAGCACTCATCCCCCGCAAAAGAAGCTTATGCAACACGAGTGATGTCAAGAAAGTCGCCGGCAACAAAGCCGCAAGGCTCCAAGAAAACGCTCTACGAGGGAAAGTCGGGCAGAGACGGACTCGCCCTGAGACTCAAGGAGGCTGTAGCGGTCCTCCAGCACCCGGAGGCGAGATTCGAGAATGCTGAAAGAAAGCTGTAGCGAATGCAAATGGGCACTTAATGCTTCGAAATCAGAGCTGGAGTCCCCAACGCTCGCTGTCGCAGACACTGACTCTGAAGCAGCCTCCGGGTCCATCGGCTGCTCTATCCGAGAGCAGCTTGCACGACGGGCTAGCCCCAAGCGTCCGCCTGTTGAGTTTCAGGAGCCTGTTGCAGTTAAAGAAGGACCTCAAAGACCCAAAGGCTCCTTTGAAAAATTTCCGGCAATCTCAGCCTTGAACACACCGCCGGGTGACATGATTCAAAATCGCACAAGATCAACCGAGGCATCATGCTGGAAAACGTGATGCGAAATACAGCATCAAATCACATGAAAATCGGAATCTGTTGTGAAATCGCAACAAGCTAAAACTTGTGGTTTAAACAAAGTTGTTTGAAAACTGCAAGTGCGCTTCGCCTTTGGCTTCGCTAGACCAGGATAAACATAACTGCGCTTCGCTCCGTGGGTCGCACCTAAGGGCACCGCTTTCCCACTCCGCACCGACGAGCAATTGCGGGGTCCATCCAGCTCTATGCGCCGCGGTCCTGCGTTCCTCAGGTGTGGTAGAAGGCCTGGTAACCGCGGTGTCCCTGGGAGTCATGATAGGAGGTGATGCCACTAGCTGCCACGCGAGGGTCACCAGGCACCGCTTTGAGCCAGGCCAGGCGACGGCTCGCTTCAATGACCACCACGTTGCAATCGTACAAGGCAGCGATCACGTGGGCATACTGGACGAAGGGAGCGTCCACTGCCGAAGACGTGCTGAGCTGCAGCACATCATAGTGAGGGATGTTCAGGCCGGCTCCAAGCGCTTCCCACTTGCCCGTTGTCCCACGGGCCTGCAGCCGGAGGGTCAGGTCCGTGCCCGCTGCCAACGGAGAAGCGCCCACCAGCGCAGGAGGCGGCTGAGCCATGTCGGCGTTAGCCGAGCAAGGCAGAACACAGGGGTTCTCTGGTGCAGCGGAATCGCCGACCAGTTGGCAGTCTCCTAAAAGAATGTCGGCTGAGCCAAGACAGGCATCAGGACGAGCCGAAGTACAGGCGCTTCCCAGTAAGGCCCTTTGCACAGCCCCCTTAGCGCAGCAAGCCTTTGTCAGGTTGATGCGCAGGTCACGATAAGGCGTCAACGGGGCCGTCACAGCCAAGTGGCCGGTCGGTGCGCGATCGAGTTGCACAAAAAGAGCCGGACTGTGTCCCACATGCGGTTAAAGACTGCTAGCCCAAAAGGCGTGTAATCGCTATCATCACTCTGTGGTTCCAGGCCTGGGTCGGCTCTGGCAATCAGCAAAAGCCTAGAAACGGCGAGCGGAGCTGTATGCTCGACTGCCTCAATCAAGGCACGCTTCAGCAGGGGTCCTTCAGCCGGATAGCCTGCGGCCAGGAGTTCATAGACGGTGGCCGCGCTCCCCGCCTGAACCGCCGTTAGCAGCGCAAGGTGAACAGGGTCAGGCTCAGCATCCTCCTCAGGGTCCATAACCGGCCGCATGCGGAGATAACGGACCAAGATGGCAACTTGCAAGGTATCGCCGCGTTGGGCCGCAAGGTCGAGTGCCTCACGTAGCCGGCCGCCTCCGGGTAGCTGACGTTCTCTGGTCACCTCGAGGACCCTGGTGAGCACCACTACAGGCTGGTCCAGCGCCCATGCCACCGGACACAGGTGAGGTCCCCAGACCCCAGACCCAGCACGTGGCGAAGCCCCCTGTAGCCTCGACAGTCCGTGTAAGCGAGGGGGGATCGTCGCGAAGCAACGAGTCGCGCAGGAGGGTTTGTTGCTCAATGACTGAACCCTCTCCAATTGGGTTCAGGAGGAGCAACTGGTAGTTCCCGCGGACAACGATGCCGTTGGAATCGTTGGTAAAGCCGTCGCGGGACGGCAGGCATTGGACAAGCCGTCCCCACTGAGGTGCACCTCAGTGGGGACAGTGGCTGCCCACTGAAGGTCCGATGCAGGACTGGTTCATCGACAGAGAAGACCAAGCAGCCATCAGGACGGTACACATTGACTGTGCCCCCCCTACCCCAGGCGCGAACTCCTAGATGAGCGGCAGCATGTTTGGGCATGACGGCCGGTTCCTCCCCGGAAGCTGGCTGCCTCAACGAAGCGCGGTGGCGAAGAACCGCGTCATCCGCCCCCGCGGCAAGCAGCCATCCGACGTACTGGTAATGGCCCTGCCAAAGCATGTGTGTGGCCAGCACCGTGTAGAGTTTCGGCGGCCAAGGGGCGGCTCCATACCACATCATGTCTACGAGCCAGCGCGGTGCTGTCGCATTGATGCCCTCAAGATCCTGCATGAGGATCTCACGAAGCTGCTCCCTCAGCTCGGCGTCCAAGCAGGCCAGGAGATAAGCGACCGTGCTGCTCGCGGCCGGCGGAGCCCGAACCCCTTGCATCCAGGTACGCAACAAGGGACGAAGCAGCTGGCTCCTCCGTGGGCTCCACAGAAAGTGTCGCAGCAAAGCGGGGAGGGCAAGCCCTGCATGCGCGACAGCCCAGACTAACGCATTCGCATGGGGCTCCCACCCCATGCGACCGTCCAGGGGCCAGCCTTGCTCTTGTGCAAAGCAGGCGAGGGACAGGTCCCCCCCACAGAGTTTGTCTTGAAGCCATGTAATGTCCGGCCGAGTAGCTGGCTCCACACGGATGAGCAGGACAGTGCGCGTATACGAGCGCGGGTTGTCCACCACAAGGCCCCGCCCCGTCGAGTCCGTAACCCGCAGCATACTCATAGGCACACCAACGAGTGGCTCAAGGAACTGGAGAAAATCTCGGTGCCCCAGGAACCCTGGACATCGCGCCAGAGGCACTGGGACGGGCCACATCCTGGCCAAGGTTCGCGTGCCCATGCTGAGCCAGCGGCAAAACAAAGAGCCAGCAGGATCTGCATGAAGACATAGACCCGCCGACCGTACATCCGCGAGTGCCATGGTGGTAGGGCGTGCGCCTTCCAAATCAGTCTCCTCGAAAGGCTGCATGGTGACACCTGGATGCGTGGGGACAGGGATCGCCAGAATTGGCGTCCCAACCGCCTCGAGCCTGGCTGCGGGGATATGCTGACACAGCGAGCCCTGACACCTCCGCAGACTGAATATTAGGTGCACCAGCAGTTTACAGGCACCGGCAAGCAAGATGCTACTTTCAGTACTCAATCCTAGACTAACGGCCATGCCAAGCGGGGAGACGAGCCCAAGGCGCTCATGCTCTATCATGGACACATCCGCGCGGGCTTCCAGCAGCTGCCACAGCATAGCCGCCGGGATGGTCGCCATCCTGACCAATAGATATTCAAGCAGTCGCAGGTCCCCATCCATCGGCAGGGCACAACTCGCCCTGGCCACTAAGAGCGTGTGCACCATGCCCTCGAACCGCGCCGGGGTTGGGTCCATGCTGAGGACACGGCCGAGTAGGGTTTCAGTCGGTCGATCCCCATCAACCTCAGCTCCAGCGGCGAGCAGGACGTACAATGAATCCACACGCCCGACCTTGACTGCGTAGCGGGCCCACTGCTTCGACGATCGGTTGTTTAGTACTTGAGTAGCAAAGTTGAGGGAATTATACAAATGCGATAGTCATGGTTAGCAAGTTCGCTAAGTCATATTTAGTGGAGTTAATAAGACCTACATCTATAGTAGTTGCATTACAGCAATTAGTACTTGTGTTGAAGCAGATACTGTTTGAATACAATGTAGGCTATCTGGATAGCATGGTTATGCTAGGACTTCCGTGAGTTAGCTAAGTCCAAACCAGCACAGATAGTGGAGATAGGATAAACATTCTATGTCACATGTGTACTTGTGCTAAGTGCAGTTATGTGTAGAATATATGCATGTCTAAGAACAGCATTTTATCATGTCCAGACAGCACACTATTGTTTGAATGCCACGGACATTGCTGTGTTTGCAGACTTCAGAATCATTTTTTTGATGATTGCCTCAAACATATCTTCATGATTGTAGCAGCTCGCCGGCATTTTTAGCCTGGCAGGGCTTATTTTTGCATAGAAACCCATGGACTGTTTTTTGCAGCTTCTGGCTGAAGACTTTGTTTGTTTTGGAACCGACACTTCCCGATGTCGCTGACACACGAAGTGTCGCAGCAGATCCAAGCGATTTTGGATCGGAGCAAGGGCGGGGACTTCCTCGTGAAGTCGGTGCAAGAGCTCTTTGGGCTCCTTCGCAAAGCTGGCCTCATGACCAGCATGACCTTGCCACCCCTTTCTGTTGGAGTGCATCCACAGAACCGCGATGGGATTATGCTCAACCAACAAGACTGCCATGAGCTGTTAGACTCCATAGCCCAGGTGGGCTTCGTGCCAACCAGGGTCGAAGCCATAGGTGTGGAGGTGTGCAACGAGCAAGAGAGGTCGTACAACGTCCAGCTGTGCACGGCGGCAGCGGGGAATCTGGGCTCGATGGACCCGGGGGCCCTGAAGATCCTCAGTCTCAGTGCCTCTCACACAAATTTTGCACTCAGGCTGGTCGCCAGTGCGGCACCAGCTCGTGCAAGCCAGCCAGAATGCGACATTACAGAAATCGGAGAGCGAGATGCAATTGCTGAGGAGGGTCTCTAGCTTGTGCAGTCGCGAGAACCCTCCAAACTTCCAGCAGGTCAAGAGCATGGCCCTGAACTCAAAGCCCCCGTGCGCGGAGACATTTCCTGCTTTGTACACATTCGCACTTCGGTGGCTGGGCTTTGATATAGATGCTAAATGTTTCTCTTTATATAGGGATTTGGGTGCATGCATGCATGTATGAGGTATTGCGGCGGCTCTGCGGGGAGATTTCTCCGTGAGACGGAGGTGTTCATTCGGAGTCAAGGCAATACCCGGTCTTTGGGCTTGGGGTTCTGGCAGCTGCTCGCCCAGGACGTCATGAAGGGGCAGCAGCAAGTTCCCCACATGAGGCATGCAATCCTCAAAGTTGCCTTGTCTGCTACTGGTTTGACACAGACCAATGCCAAGAAGATGTTTTCTCGGGATTGCAGCACCAAGATCTTGGAAGGAGAGAAAGTTCTGAAGGAGCTTCGCGAACTCGTCTCCAGTGCAGGCACTGACATCTTGCAGGATGTTCGTTTCGTCAACATTCTCGGCATCGTGGATATGACGGTGGCCAGGTTTTGCCTTGGACTTCAGGCAGAGGACAAAGACACCGGCAAGGATTACAAGAGCATCCAAGGCATTGCTCACGGTGCCACCATGGTCTTCGCAACCATAGGGGTGGAGTTGACTTCTCCGCGGCAAGCTTGTGCCGAAGCATCGAAGGGAGGGCAATCCTCTGCACAGGCCGCAACGGAGAGAATGCGGGAACTGATTGCCGACGGATCCTTGCGGAATGCATCAGAACTTCTTGCAGACAAGGGTTTCAAATTGCAGGCATTCGTCCGCCGAAAGGCAGACAAGCTAGAATGCAGAATCGATGCCTTCCAGGGCCAGCATGTGCATCTGACCGAGCTCGGAAAGAAGGGAGTGATGAAAGTGCCTTTCGAGCAATTCATGGGTGGGGCCTGGGCTACATTCCAGCCCAGGAGTGAGCCTGAGATGATCGAGGACCTCAGTGTCTTCCACCCGTCGGAGTGCCATGACTTCCAGGCGGCTGTGGTCGTGGCATGCATTCAGAAGGAGCTGGCCACATTGACCGAGGATCACAAGGATGTCCTATCGCAGCTATCCATGCAGCTCAAGCCGACGAAGGCCCTCGTGACCAAGGAGAAGTTCAATAAGGGGCAGCTCGTTCTGGTCCCATCTTCCTTCAAGATCGTGCAGAGGCCCACATCCCAAGGAGATTTGCCCAATGGTGTGAAGGTCCAGGTTGATTGGACTTTGGATGAGCGATCATTCTGGATTACGGCATCCAACAGCATGCCGAAGGAAAGCGAGACCTTCCAAGTTGGTAGGTATTGTTTCGCTCCCTTCTTCATGGTGCCAGCTTCAGAAGAAGTCGATTCCGTGAACCTCGTCTTGTGCAATGCAAAAACCAATGTCGCGAAGCTGTTGATCCCCATCTTGAAGAATACCCACGCAATCCCCAAAGGCACCTCGTTGCTGCAGGCCCCGATCAAGAAGGACAACAAGAGGGAGAACTTGGAGATGCCGAAGCCCGTGAAGCGGGTGAAAGGCAAGCACTGAGTGCATTTGACCGTGCCGGAGTTTTGGTGTCAGACAGAACGAGTTTTGGCGCACAGAGCTGTTGAAACGGGTTCGTGCATGCCCGGATGCCATCACCGCCCTGCAGGGCTGCAAGCTCGCAGGCAGTTTCTGTGCAGATTGCATGCATGAGCTGATTCAAACCTGACATGAAACATGACATGTACCCTGCATGAACCCTGTGCTTCGAAGCTGGCAGAGAACATTTCGAGCTTGTGTCTTTTGTGTATAGGATATCTCTGCCATGGCTTTGACAGTGAAGATGCAGCGGGTCATTTCAGATGGCAAGCAAGATCTTGTGCTTCCTCAAAAAGAGGTGTCGGGCTTGGAGTTCGTTTGCTTGGAGAAGTGGAACCGGCAGCTCGTGAAGGTGCTGACAGGAAAGGCCCTGGACCTTAGGCCGGGGAAGGCTGCAGCATCCGGCAGTCTCAGCTCGAAGGTTTGGGGGGAGATCGTGGAGCAGCGACAGAATGTCGCCAACCAAAAGCTCCAGGAAGCCCTCGAGGTTGAGGTCAAAGATAATACTGCCAATGGTGCCCGAAAAAAGCCTAAGGCAGTGAGGGCAAACAGCAAGCACATGATTATGCTGCCAGAAGTGCTCGACATCGAATGTCGCGAACATAGCCTCAAAGTCTTGATTGAGGGGATCAACACCCAGACCATTTGGATGCACTTCACAGAAGAGAACATCAACTGGTTCAAGAACGAGCTGGATACAGAGGAAGCGAAGCCTCGGGTGGCACGACGATCCGGCAGCAAGAAGCGAGCCCGGGGTCACAGCAGCGACGAGGAGGCCGAGGACGGCGAGGTTGATGGGGAACAGAAGGACGAAGACTATTGATCGGCAGCATGTTTCCCATGTCTATATATTACATAGACGATTTTGAGGGGCCACTTTGCATTCTTGCGAGGGAAAGAAGAAATGTGGTATACAGCTTTGCTTCTTGCCATATCATACAATGAATGATGCATGCCTTTTCTATACACACACACACATGTAGCATGTTTGAATATACATATGACACGGGGAAAGGGAAAGTGTTCCAAATCGCAGGGGTGAAAGAAGGGGCAGGAGAAAGAGACGGTTACGAGAGAGTGTATGCTTTTGTTGCATGTGTTGTCACTGCTTCCTGCATTTGCCGCCCCGCATGCACGAAGGCTCTCGCAACAGCATGCACAGGAGGATGCATGCAACAGGCATACAGCCACTGAGGCCGGTGCATGCATGCGGCAGGCACACAGCCACTGAGGCCATGAACTATCGGATCGAAGTTTCGGGGTTTAGGGCTTGCGACATAGCCATGGCTTGCTATCGCCTCTTTTTCAATGGAATGCCCGAGGCATGTCTGCTGCACTGCATGCCCTACATATTTGTAAAAACCCCTAAACCCTCAACCCTATATGCAGGCGGCGGAGCACGACTTGCAAGCTTCGATCGGAGACACCTTCACGAAGGCGACGGCCACAGGGGTTGTGCACTTCTCCAGGTTGAAACTTTGCAGTCTGTGCATTGGACGAAGGACAATAAGAAGAAGTGGAGGTGGCTTTCGGGGCCGGCTGCAAGGCCTTGGGGAAGGCTGAGGTGGACCAAAGGAGGTGGGGTGCATGTGCTGATCATGCATGGAGAGAAATGATTTTTTTGGTCCAGGCTGGCACGTGGACAAGATGGGGGACTCCGAGGAGGTGCTCTCCATCTGGTTCAATGCCTCGAAGTCCCTGGAGCCTCCTGAGAAAGGCCTGTGTGACACCCAGCAACCCAACACACCGATCAGGCTGGAAGTTCTGGTGCTCCAAGAAGGGCCGGTACAGGAACAGCCAAATCTACTTCGAGGACCTTGGATGTGTGTCTGAAGTATTTCGGATGGAACATGCAGTGTTGTTTGATACAGGAAGTCAGATCCGGCGAGGAGCCAGCCGAGGCACTCGATCGTTACAATGGTTCTTCTTGTCACCCGATGTGGTGTGAAGAGGCTTCGAGCTCCAAGCCTCCTCCGGAGCCCATGGAGCCTCCGGTCGAGGCCTTGCATGGCGGTCATGGTTCCATTGACGCTGTTTCCCATGATGGTTCCTGATGTACATTTATATAAGGTCTCTGGCCATGATGGGGAGTTCCAGGCTGGAGTGGCCACGGAAAAATGGAATTTGTTTTGTGTGCTGTCTGCGACAGGACCCATGGGCGGATCAAGATGATGGAGAATACCGTTTGGGAGGGGAGGAGGTGCCACATTGTATACATATTGATATTATACCCAAAGTATTGTGACTGCAGGAGGAAGCGGAGCAGCACTTCCACGAGGATCAGGTGCTGCATTCTTTTCCTTATAAGGAAGCAAAGGTTCAGCTCGATGTTGAGTGCAGGAGCTTTTGATGGACCCGGAGCCTGCCTTGGAGGAGGACCAAGTGCTGCTTTGTTTTTAGAAAGGAAGCACAGGTGCAGTTCGATGTTGTGTGCACGTGCAGGAGCTCATCGAGCCGATCATCCACGAGGATGATGACGAGCAGGTGCTGCATAGATTTCACACAAGGAGCATAGCTTCAGGCATTGTGTGTGTGTGTTCACGGAGGAAGAAGTTGCAGTGGATCCGCTGCCCGAAAGGACAGAGGTTCGCAAACACAGAAAGAAGTGAGAACCCATGCAGTTATGATTCGTTGGCCTTTGTGTTGTTCAGACTGCTGTCGATCTCACGGGCGAGCACAAGGCGAGGGAAACACTCACCATTAAGATTTTCGTCTGTGGCCGGTGCGCAGGCTGTGGTGCCTGCTGCCAAGGATGACCCCTTCAAGGCCAATGAAGACACGAACCGCCGGAGTGAAGCAGCCCTTCTGTTATTGTCCTGCTGCAGGCTTTGACTGTGCAGGCAGGGAAGCCGCCGACCAAAGCCGGGCTCCAATGACTTCAAAGCTCGCTCTGGCATGCATGGACTTGCTTGTTTCAGGTCGCTACGGTGGAGATCGCTTCCGGGAAAGCTCCATGGGCAGTCAAGAAAGCCACCCCGGTGCAGGGCAGACAGATTCATGGCTTTCTTGATGAGAATGGAGTTCTTTGGCCGCCTGGCAGCGGAAGGCACTTGCAGGGTTCAGGGTGTCTTCTTTTTCTAGGGTTTATGGACCCTGCCCCGACTGCCGACAGGATCCGGTCGAGAAGCCGTGGTGGCCAGAGGGTCAACGGCCAGGAGTTCAAGGCCATCAGCACGATGGCTCAGACCCTCACGAACCAGGCCTCCTTCTCCACATGTCTCCCTCTCCCCTCCTTCTCTGCTCCTGCTGCCTCTGTGGCTTTGGGGTTTGTGCTTCCTTGCTTCCTGGCAGACTGAGCTCCAACGGGAGATGCTGGGCTCCCAGAGGGAGATGTTTGCCTCGCAGGCTTCGAGCTCTTCGCAGGGCGAGGTCTGCGACATTGCTCTGTTCGAAGTACATTGAGAGCCCCAAACACCCGACAGGACAAGTGTCCCGATTGCAGGATGCTGGGCATCCACATGGGCCGGATGATCGTGCCGGCTTTTTATCTCCAGGCACGGACCGGAGATGATGTGATTTTGTATCGGCTGGCGGTTGGCACCCTGTGGCAGGCCCATGCACTCTGAGCTCGGCTGCAACGGTGCCGGGAGCCTGGAAGAAGCAGGCAGCCAGAACAGGCACAACACAGCAACTCACACACCAGATCTTCCACAGCACACAGCACACACAGCAGCAGGGCGAGAGCCACAAACCAACACACAAACACAAACATATACAGCACGGCTGCCGATCATCTTCCAGGTGGCCCCAAATCCCTGTAGATGTACCTTGCAAGGTACCTGAAATTGGCCCCGGACCCCGGCCAGTTGTAGTCGTTCGACGGAGACACAGTTTGACCGGCTTCAGCTGAAAATGGCGATTTCGGCGGTTGTGCGCTGAGAGCTGCTTGCTCGGTTCCATGTACTGAAGACTTGTGACAGTTGTGTCCTTGAGGTCAGAAACATGTTCCATGTATCGATATAATATGCATATAGTCATGAATCGTTATATGAATGTATACATATATATATATATATTCATATGTATATATATATATATGTATATACATATATATATATACTTTATATATACACATATACATATACCTGTGTATATACACACATGTATGCATAGAACCATATGGACAAAACAACAAAAGAAACAAGCAAACCTTTTTTGACCATTGCACCAAACAGAGAAACCAAAAAGAGAAACAACATCATGAGCAAAAACAACAATGCACGTGTGCCTGCGAGCACAAGTGCCCTGCAAGGCCAAAACACACAAAGGCAAAGACTCGAATTGCCAGGCGAGGACACACACACACACACACACACACACACACCCCGACAACAACCCTCCTCGGCCCGGCAAAGCCCACCTTTACTGCGCTTTGCTTCCTGTCCTGCTCGTCGTGATAAATGTATATGTATTCTTTTACATATATACATGTATATATATATATACATATGTGTGTATACACATATTATTTGGTGTTGTATGTTGTTTTATACATTGCACATATTCGTATCTCCCAGCTATAGGTTTTACTTCTTCATGTACATTTATTATGTGTGTATATATATATATATATATCACAAGTCTGTCTCAGGTATCATCTGTAATGATTACTTTGTGCGGCCTCTCATTTCTTATATTTAAAATATAATGCTGTATATATATATATATATATATCTACACACATTATATATGCCATAGTATATACATATATATATATATATATATATAAGTGCATATGCATCAGAGAACTCTTGCTCTCTCTCTCTCTCTCTCTCTCTCTCTCTCTCTCTCTCTCTCTCTCTGTCTCTCTCTGTCTCTCTTATATATATATACATATATATATATATACATGTATTGGTACACATATTTCTGGTTGTGTCTATATATGCTTCTATACACATACACTATATATATATATACACGACACATCTATATGTCGAAACACCATGCACCCACCCCATCCCACCCCAACCCTCCACCCATGCACAGCATGCACACCGGCATGCATGGGGCATTGTTTGTATGTGAGGAACATGCACTGCCAGGCGAGCACAATGCCACCATTGCATGATTGTGAAGCATGGATGTTGCCCTGCAGTCTTGTGCATGGAGGAAGGGGCATCGATTTGCAGCATCCTGTTGTTGTACTCTGAATGCATGAGGCTTGGCTCTGTTTTCACATTATCGCCAGCAGGGCTTCTAGCTCGCTGGCAGCTCGTGTGTGTCTCGAACATGGCAGCTTCAGCCGCCGTGGACCAATTCAAGGGCGACCTCTCGGCGACCATCAAGTTCCTGGGGAGCATGTCTTCCATGCCCAACTATGCAGGGCTTTGCCTCGACCCTGAGGCAGGGGCAGCACTGGCCGATTCGTGGAGCACCGGCCCATGGTCTGTTGACCAAACCAAAGCCTTTTCTGAAGTGCTGGCCAAGGGTGTCAGTGCAACAAGTGGGAGCAAAGGCAGCAAGAATCGCAGGGAGAATCAAATGTGCAGCAGCTTCGAGTCCTACCTGAGCGAGAAGGACGTGGAAGTGCTGACTTCTGATTCCAGCATCCACATCAAGATCGACACTGCAGCAAGCAGGTGCTGCCGATTGAGGCTCACATTGCCCTCAGAGCAATGTGTGAAAAGTATCCTGGCCGCCATCGCTGCAAGATCCGGTGGCACATGCACTGAAGCCGAGCTCTTTCTCCAGGTGGCGGAGTTCAAAAGAGTGCTTCGTCTCAAAGCGAAGAAAGTCCCAAAAGAAGGGATTCACATTGAAACCTATCCGGTTGGTGGGCCTCGTGAGCTACCGGATGTTTTGTTCAAGGCGGCCTACGATGCCGAGGATGGGCCGGTTAGCACTCTGCTGCCGGCTGGGCAGGTGGCACTCAAAGCCATGGACATTTCGCTGAGACCGACGAACAAGAAGGTGAGAGGCATCTTTGCCACACCGAAGGCGAGCACTGCCTTGGTGCCTGCAAATTCTATGTCGATGCCTGGCATGCACATGGCTGGCATGAACATGATGGTTAACCCCTACATGCAGGGAATGATGGGCATGCATGGCATGCCAAATGCTTCGTCCATGCAGGGCCTCATGCAATGGATGAAGCAGCAGCAAGATTTGGCGACCCAGCAGGGAGGGTTGCAGAACCTCCAGATCTTCGCTCCCGGCACGGGGTCCTCTTCGGGATCGCAACAGCCGCCATCTTCTTCGACACCGGCATGTGCACAGCAGCTATGTTCTTCGACACAGGCACAGCAGCCATCTTCTTCGACACAGGCAGAGCAGCCATCTTCTTCGCCACAGGCACAGCAGCCATCTTTGCCATGTTCCGGCCAGAACATCATAGAGAACGGAGAAAGCGGCATCGAGACAAAGCCTGCAGACCCCTTCGCCTTCCAGCTCGACACAACTCAGGCCCTAGAGGAAGCTACCAAAGTGTCCGATGCATTGGACAACCGCAAGACTGGAGGCCAGGGCAAGCGAACGGCTGACGAGTTCGAGGGAGTTGCCAAGCCGAAGGGGAAAGCTAAGGCTAAAGCAAAAGCTAAGGCCAAGGCTAAAAGTGAGTCCAAGCCGAAAGCAAAGGCCCAGCCCAAGGCAAGGCCCAGCCCAAGGCAAAGGCCCAGCCCAAGAGCATCTTGAAGAAGCCTTCAGCCCATGCTGCCGGCAAAAAGTATTGGGCCTCGCTCCCCCTCGCGAAGCGAGTCTTGTTGAGGCCACACGGTTGCTCCAAATGCAGGTCCAAACCGGGCTGCTGCCCAAGCTGTTTCTAAACCCGTTTTGCCACGAGGGACAAGAAAATGTTCCCTCAGTTCCGCCATTTGTGCATCTTCGTCCAGCAACATCAAGCATGCCTGCAGATGGGTCTGCATGAGCATGATCGCGAGCCGAGACAAAAACATGCAGATTGCATGCCTTTGGCCGGAGCGAATGCATGCATGCACATATCGACATGAGAGTTGCTTCGTCAGCCGTGCATGTGGATTTGTTTGCAAAGCTGGATCTGTGCCAGGCCATGTAGTCAGATCTCATGAAGCTGCTTTGACACCTTATGCCATTCCAGGACTTAAGGGTTATCGTTTTGGGTTAAGTTATATAGGGTTGAGAGTTTATGTGTATGGGTTTTAGTGTTAAGGTTTTAAGGTTTATGGATTTAGGGTTTATAAATAAATAAATATAGAACATAGATAGATATAGGGAAGGGAAGCCTCAATATAGGTAATTATATGTCCTTCGCAAAATTGCTCGTAGTTATAAAAGCCGAGAGCATGATACTATACAGATTTTCATTGGGGCCCATCAAGCCGGCAGGGCTGCAAGCTCGCCGGCATTCAGAAACTAGCCATGTCGTTGGACGTGGCCAGCTTGGGCCGGAAGCATTATGTGAGCCAGAGTGGTTTAGCAGCTGTTTTGAAGGAGGTTTCCGAATCGTCTTCCACAGTGGCACCTTCCAGATCAGGCATCAAAAGAGCCAGAGAGGAACAGGTCGCCATCGACACACCATATGGCGCTTTGATCGACAATATGCAGATCAAAGACAAGAAGGGAAAGGAACGGAGTTTCCCAACATTGAATCTGAAAGCCTGGATGTGGTACGTCGTCAAGAACCTGCTTGTTAGTTTTTCCAGCAGGAAGTTCCTGGAACACCCGCCCAAGGCAAACAAACCTTGGCGGGTGTGTTTATATTGTGATGAGATGTCACCGGGCAACCAACTAAAGCAGCAAAACACACGGAAGATCCAAGCCTACTACCTTTCCTTCCATGAATTCGGGGCGGAGTTCCGTTGCCAAGAACAAATGTGGTTCACGGTGGCTTTGGCGAGGTCCCATCTGGTGAACCAACTTCCTGGCGGCCTCTCGCAGTTCACCCACCACCTCCTGCAAGCACTGAAGCTTGAGGACTTCGAGCATGGTTTGCTTCTGGACTCGGGCGGTGAACGAGTTATGTTCTTCGCCAAACTGGACACCATGGTGGCAGATGAAGCTGCCTTGAAGGCAGTCTTTGATGTGAAGGGCTCCTCGGGGACACTACCATGTCCTTTGTGCTCCAATGTTGTTGCCAAGACGAGCATGCTGGAAGGCTGTGACACAACTGGGACACTGGTACCTGTGCACGAAACTGCTCTGGAGAAGTTTTGCGCAAGAACGGACAATACCATCTGGCAGGGCTGCAGGTTACTGCAAAGCCGATGTGGCCAAGTCTCCAAGAAGGCTTTTGAGCAGCTGGAGCAGTCACTGGGGATGAACCATAACCCAGATGGTGTCCTGTTCCATGGGAGTTTGCCTTTGGCCTCCACTTTGATGTACGACTGGCTACACTGTTACTTGGTAGCAGGACTGATGCACGTGGAGCTGGGGCTTTTGTTCCCCATACTTTATACCCACGGTGTGACAGTGGAAAGTCTGAAAGACTGGATGTGTTCCCTCGAATGGCCCTACGGCTTGAGGACACACCGCAACGAGACACTGAGGATTTTCGACAAGAGAATTCCTCCTGGCGAGTTCAAGTGTAGTGCCTCTCAAGGTCTGAACCTGTACCCATTGCTGCGACTTTTCTTGCTCAGTCTTGCAACAGGAAGCATTCCAGATTTACTGGCAAAGGCGATGACCAGTTGTTTGAATTTGTTTCTCGTCCTGGATCTCTTGCTTAAAGGGAACCGGGGAGAGCAGGTGCCACCAGACGATTTGGAGGCCGCCATCCTCAAACACTGCCGGGCATTTCTCAGTGCATATGGCTCCGAGCATGTTGTGCCTAAATTCCACTATAGCCTGCACCTTGGCGCTTTTGCTCGAAAGAAACCGCTGATTTCCTGCTTCACTCACGAAAGAAAGCATCGCCAAATCAAACAGCTGGCAAACGAGATTCACAACCCTGGAGACTGGTTTGAGAAATCCGTCTTCAGAGACGTGTGGGGCGAAGTGATCCTGCAGATGCAAGCGGACTCTTTCAGTCTGCAGCCCCATCTGCTGTCACCCAAGAAAGCTACGATCTCTTTGCAGGCCATGTTGAATGCAAACTTCGGCGATCGAGCACGCGGTGCGACTGTTTCCTTTCAGGCCGTTTGCAGGCCGGGCCAGAGCTGCGAGAAAGGTGATCTCGTGCTGCTTTCTTCTGGCGATGTGGTCCAAGTGTGGCTGCATTGCCGCCTGTATGACGGGGACATGTGCACTTTGTGTAGCATTCTGAAGCCTCTGGGTAAGAATCGCTTCCTCCTGGACGATTCCACGGCTCGGTTTATTCCGAGTGTCCACATCCAGAGGGCATGCTACTATAAGAAGTGTCCCAAGGATGGCGAGGTCATGGTCACTCCTGCCTAAGAAAAAATCTGCATGGCGAGCTTGTAGCCCTGCCTGCGAGTCTATTGAGATTGTGCATACACACTCACAGTTATATGCACTCATATATAGAAACACCTATACATAACTCCGACACATAACTCCGCTATGTGTACTTAGCTAACGACACTACTCTACATATCGTAAGTGTAACTATGACACTATCCTAACTACATATACCTAACCTCGACAAGCCTGCTATTTATATACTAAGTGTGCTACTTGTTTAATAACCACCTTGATCATCGAAGTGGGTAAGGGCCCACGGCTGGGCGGGGGTGTCCCCTGCAGTGAGACCAGCAGGCAACCAATCAATAGCAGTCGCGCCGAGCGCCACAGCCAAAAAGGCCGCCGAACTCGCATGTGGGCGATCTCCCGCTTGCCAGGGGAGGTCCGATCCAACCGACAGCTCCGTGCCCAGGAACGGATAAGTCTCCAAAAGGCGCTGTGCGTTGAGATAGTGGCTCCTACTCAAAAAGGAGTCGAGGTCACGTCGTACCATGTCTCGCTCGCTCGAAGAGGCTTGTCGGACCAGGTGGAGCACGTCCACACGTCCGGACTCGGTGTTCCTTCCGGGCATCACCTCAAATCCAGATCCACAGAGGTGGTAGACCTGCTCCAGGATGTCGATAACGTCTTCCTTGGATGAGGTTGGCGGGGCGAGGCCAAGGCAAGTGCCCCCAAGCGTAGTCATCGGGACAAGCGCCATAGTGGCCGGAAGCGCGAGGAGGCCAAGGCTGCACACTACTTGGGTGCACTTGGAAAATGGACGGTCGGCACACACTTCTAAGCAATTGCTAGCAGCCGTTGGCGGGCATCCCAAGGGTTGTGTCGGCGACGCACGGCACGCGAGCAAGGTGGCCATATCCGCCCCTCGATCCCGCGCCAGCGTGTAAGCCAAAGCCGGCAAACAAGCCAGCTGTACTTGATCGCAAGGGCTGGCTCGCAGCATGAGAGCGATCAGGCGGCTAGCCTCCGCGCGAACGGCAAGGAGCATGACATTGTTGGCTCCACGACAGGCGTCCGGCACAGAGGCCCTGGCCCGCAGCAGCATGCCGACTCCTGGCTCAAAGTCCGAAACAACCGCTCTTTGGAGAGGCAGCCATGTGCCAAACTCCCCCACGGGTCCATTCGGGTCTGCTCGCATGAGGAGGAGGGAAGCACACTGCTCGGTAGCCTGCGTGCCACAAGAGTCCAGCCCAGTGCCGAGTGGGCCTCGCCCCACAACTCGTCACCCACTCTAAGCCCGGGCTCCTGCGCCCAGGCATATGCAACCAGTTTATGGTTCATGGCACTGAGGGCGGCCTTCAAGATACGCCCGTAGTCCACGGAGTGTATCCACGCCAGGCAATGTGCCTGCAGGATTTCTCCAAGGGTGACCAAAGCATCGTTTCCGAGGTCAGCTGTGGGCGCCGCACTTCGCGGGCGCAGCAGCAAAATGTAGTGCTCCGGCCAGCAAAACACGGCCGCCGCCTGCCGGCGGACGAGTCCCGCCGGGCCGGGAAGCGCATCTCCTCCCTCATGGTCTCCGGCGCCATCAACAGCGGCGTGCTTGTGCGTCTCATGATGCCTTCCTGACCCGCCGCAGCCAGCGGTCCCAATCCATAGAGATTGGCAGGAACCACCTGGATGGCGTGCGTGCGTATGGCCTTGCTGGTCTTCACTCGCTTGTGGCTGGGGGACGCCATGACCGCGGTAAGACAGCTATGCCGACGGGCAGAATTGCCCTCAGCATTCCCTCCTCCGGATGATAGAGGCCTGGAGCCAAAGTGCTGCAGCAACACAGAGCAAAGACACACCAGATGGCAAGCTCGACCGCACTCACACACACTAATTTATCTCACCTCCGTCAGTGCGCACACAACAGTTGGAGGCACAAAATGCCTGTCCAGTTCCCATGCGCTAGCAGAGAGGGGAGCATCGTCGCGGCGAGCTCCTGCATGTCTTCAGCGGAGAGCCTACTCCTGGCCGAGTGTGCAAAGACCGCCGGTAGCTGATCTGTGAAATCAGTACGGTGGAACGCCAGGAGCATGAGGGAGGCAAGGGCGCTGGTGCTCGGCCCAGGGTTGGCTCTGGCCGCAAGTAATAATCTGACCGTACGCGGCGAACCAGCCAGGGTCGCGACATACAACGGCGTTCGCAGCTGGGCCTGCCCATCGTGACTCATCATGTTGGGGCAGGCCACTGCGCGGAGCAGAAGCTGGACCGCGAGGTCCGACGACTTAGCAATAGCATAGACCAAGGGGCTACCCAAATCACTATGAACCACCGCTGAGGTATCATTGCGAATGGCCCAATGCATCGCCAAGGGCGGTGCTCCCCAGCAATAAGCCGAGGAGCGCAGCACCGTCGGGAATGACGTTGCCACATCCAACGCAATGTCGTATTTGCGACCCAAGAACAGCTCACGGAGCTGCAGCCCTCGAGCCGACTCCGTGTCACGAGCGATTTCAGACGGCAGTGTGTGGCGCCGGCAGACACCGAGGCCATCGTCAGAGGGGAACACGTCGAGGCCAAGGAGCGGCAGCCGCAGGTATTCCTGGAGTTCGTACTGTTGCAAGGGGCGGGACCCTCCAGCCGTCAGGAAGCCAATCCAGTCCCCATTAAGAGCACTCCGGAGCGGCACCAGCTCATCTGCGCAAGCGGCACCACGCGCTTTGAAGGCTCCTAGGGCGTATTCCATGTGCCATTGGACCGCCAAATCCCAGGCCGTTACTCCACGCAAAGTGGACTCCCTAGCGGCAAGTTGCGGATCGGCGCGATATGTCGCGAGGTAGACCACTGCCTCATCAAGCCGCCGAGCGGTGGACAACAGCAGGGGCTGAAAGCCCGTTGCCGGCATTGGGTCAGCCCGCACCTGTAACAGGGCCAGAACATTCACCACGGCCCGAGTAGATCGCGTAAACTAGGGGCACCTGCCCACCCGTGTCCGGCGGGTTGGCGCACGCACCATTAGCCAGCAAAAGCAGCACGAGATCATGGTCCTGCAGCATGGCCTGTGAGACCAATGGTGCGTACCAAGTAGGGGGTCGATCCCGTAACGGTAGCATGCGGTCAACGGCACAGCCTCGGTCCAGGAGCAGTATGACTCCTTGCCAGTGCTGCTCGCACAAGGCAGCAATAGCGTGGTCCCAAATACCGTCCTGTAAGGGCGGCGACAAAGGGCTGTCCAAGATGGCCAGCAGCGCCTCACAAGTTCGCCGGCACACGCATGGTGATAGGCCAGCTGCCCCCATGTGGCATCGTCATAGGAGCGAGTACGCCAGCGTACCTGCACTCGGAGGTATGCTCCCGTTCTGCTGTCCTGCGCATTCTCCTCGTGGGAAGCGCTAAGTGACAGCAGCGAAGGTGCAGTGTGACCAATAGAGCGCTGATGCGTGTACCCACCAGATCCCAATTTAGCGACCAGGGGGAGAGCGCAGGACCGGTCAGCCGCAGCGGCACATCCGCCCAGCCCGCCACACCGCGGAGCGCATCCCGGCAGATTTGGACTGCGTCCTCATGCACTTCCACGGAGAAATGTCCCCCTGGATACTCCATGGCACGGGTTCCTAGGGAGCGTGACAGTAAAACGGTAGCCTCGAATGAAGCACCGTGCCGCTACAGGAGCTGCGTGGGGGCGCAGGTCGCGTTTCCGGGACGCGGTAGCCTCGAATGAAGCACCGCCTAAGCCATTGCAGCAAAGGAGAGTGAAGAGCCAGTCTCCCCTGTATCCAAGCGACCAGCAGGAAAAGACCATGCCAATCCTGCCGCGCGAGAAAGCTGGGGAAGGCGCTGTAAAAAAGGCTCACTGCACGCCCCTGCGAAAAGCTGCCGGCACATAAAAGGTGCCTGAGAGAAACAGAGTCAGTTGCGCAAAGCGCGGTGAGGAGCCGGTCCGCCTCCACGTCTGAAAAGGTGCCAAGATAAGCCCGCAAATGTCCGAGGAGGCGCATAACACTACGCCTCGGTAAAGTAGGGGCAGCCGCCAAATACTGCGTGGCCAAGGCGCGGAGATCGATCCGAATGTCAGCCGCCGCCAGGACTTGAAGCGATGTTACACTACCATCCAGGAGCACCCCAGCGAGGAGGTCAACCGGCGAGGCGCTGCCCGGCAAGTGTGTCACGCAATCAATGCAGAGAAGGAGGTACGCCAAGTGTTGCGCCGCCAACCACGTAGCAACAGAAGTGGTGCCCCCAGGCGGCCATGTATCATGGAGTACGGCGGGGTACGTCTCCAAGACTGCCGCAACGTAGTCCAGACGGGATCGAGCCACGGCTGAGGCAATGGCATAGCATGCCTCCGCGGAAAACTTCGAAACCTTCACGACCAAGCTCTTGGGGTTCACAAACACCAAGCACTCACGAAGTTTGTTCCCAGTCACTCTAGCCGACCAAGCTGGACTTCACTCTCACAAAAGCGAGCAGAAAGCAAAGCGCTGCACACACTCGGACTTCTTTTCATTCCGCCTTGAGCCAAGACAGTTCGCGGTCAGTCACAACCTTTCTCTGTCAAGCTGGAAGCTTTCTCTACTGCTTGACCTGCACAAACACTAAGGCTGCGAAGCAAAGCTGAGCTCGAAACTCTAAGTGGCGAACTTCAAGGCTTCACTTGAGCAGTCGGGCACATCTTAAACGTACCACTGCACTTCAGAGCACTTCAATCATTCATGAAATCATGAAAACAAATTCATGCGAAGTCAAATCATGCAACATGCGCTTGAAACACTTTCTCCTGCTGCGATTGCTTTGGTGTCAACACTTGTGCAAAACAAACAAGCAAAAACTCAAGTTAGGCGGCAAGCAAGCGAACTCCATCCAACAATGCTCAACCACGGTGTCGAAATCCTTTACCCCCTCTTAGAGTTTGCTTGGTAGTAGTGGTCGAGGATGCCGTCAGGCGATTGATGCAATTGATGCACACACGATACGTCTTCAAACGGGCATTACGCCCCGGGCAGCTGGGAAAGAGGTGCAAGGTCTTGCCAACTGAAGAGACGTAAAACTTGCTTTCAACGCTCAAAGTGGTAGAAGGCGGTGAGGTCGGTAGCTCGGTGGGAAGTTCTCCCTCTGACTCACTGTCTTCGGCAACCACTGGCACCCTTGCTTTGGCTGTCCGTCTCGGTACAACCACGCACAAAGTGACCAACCAAGTAAGGTAGCTCGAAACCGCAGCGGAGGCTGCCATCACGGCAACAAGAAGCCAAAGGAGCTCGTCCATTGGAAAAGCGCAAAAGGTGAGAAAAACTCTGGCCAAAACTCTTCGAGAGGCAGTGGCTACGCGGCTGCGGCTGCAGTTGAAGTTGAAACAAAGAACTGAGGTCCTGGCGGTTTTGGGCTCATTTCAAGGATCGCAACACAATGCGGCACATGTCCAATGGATAGTGCTGCGTCTGACGCAAGTCAAAAGACTCAGAATGCACATGATCCTGGGTACAACGGATAGTATCGACACACAACGCAAGCGGCTCGTAGTCACAGTCAATCCTCCAACGCTTGTGGACAAGATGCCCGTCTGATCCAACCATGCCAACGGCACAACCGTCAACCAAGCTGCTGGACACTTCACGCTGGCGGCTGTTGAGGGTCTTCTTCACGTCTTTCCAGTTCCAGTACTGGCAGGTCTTAGGCCACTCAACCGCAAAGTAGGGCTGCAACTCAAGCGCAACAGACTCAACCGGAGCGATGAGGATGTTCAAGTTCTTCCAGAGCTTCCTCTGGATTCCCCAAAGCTTTCGGATTCTTGCCTCGTGTCCTTTGCGTCCCTTGTGGAGGTTCTGGTAAAGGCAACCCCCAGTGCAGGGAGTTGAACTCCTCAACCATGTGCACAATGAAGCACCTCAGCACGGCGATGGTCTCATCGCTCAGTCCGTTCTCGTCCTCGGTGACAGAGACAACCCTCAAGTTCTTGAAGGCCTCGGCAGCAACCTTCATGCCGGAATTCACCGCGGTACAGAACTCAACTACAACCCAACGGTTCTTCTCAACACTCACCTCGTCAAGCTCGCGACAGAATCGCTCAAGCACGGACTCAGCCAAAACTCTTCCAAGAATGCTGCACAAGACAAATCGATCAAAATCAAGGTCCTCCAACAACAGAGACTGCCGTGGGGCATGCTCAACAATCCCAAGTCTCTCGTAGTGACGTAGTGGATCTGAGGCTTCGACAAAGCCTTCGTGAAGACATCAGCTGGGTTCTGGGCTCCCGGAACCCAAGACAACGTAATCAACTTATCCTGAATCGCAGCCTGCGTCCAACACACGCGAAGATCAATGTGCCTGACTCGACGAAGCAAACCATGCATGGATCCAATGTTGATGGCGGCTTGCGAGTCTGAGTAGATCGCGGGTGGCTCCTGACAGGTGCGAAACACTCCCCAGATGTGCTGAACCAAGGCAACAACTCCCACGGCCTCCTTGGCTCCCTCGGTGATTGCAACCAACTCGGCTTCTGCGCTCGACATTGCCACGCTGGTCTGTGTCCGGGTAAATGCCTTGATGGGGAAGCCATCGACGAGGATAACACATCCCGACAGAGACCTCCGATCGTTATTCCGTTCGGGGGCCCAGTTCGAATCGACGTAAGCTTCGACCCCTCCAGAACACTCCTCGGCACTCAATAATTGTTTAAGGTGATCCACCGAGATCAGATACCGAAGGAAAGCGCGAAGGCAGGTTTCATGTACAACCAAAGGGGTTGATTGGCCTCGACTCAGAACGCTGATGAAGTAGGTCAAGTCTATTCTCGTTTGCCCCGCCCAACTGATCTTGCCCACTGCTGAGCGGTATTTCGTCGCCGCTTCCGTGGACAACGGTTTCTGGAAATCGTTTTTTTCCAGGGATTCATCCAATATTTTTCGAAGATCTGGCGGCGTTGGGCTCCCCCGTTTGATGCCGTAGGACTCATACACCGAAGTGAAGTAGCCCTCTGGAAGCCCCAACACGAGCCCCCATTCAATCTTCTGGATCACTCTCCCCAAGAAGTCGATCTTCTTGCCACGAGACAGGATCCCAGTGACCTTGATCTTTACCGAACGCCCCAGGCGCTCGATCAAATTCAGCACTGCGTCACGACTTTTGCAAGCAATCATCAAATCATCCACGTAGGCAAGCAGAAGCATCCAAAACTTCTTTCCTTCAAACTCGTACTCTCCTGAGAAGACGCTCTTTTCAGTATCGGAAGCATGGAGGCCCATTTCCTTCACAAGCTCACTCAAATGCTTATACCATGCCAAAGACGCCGACCGAAGACCGTAGAGCGCTTTACGCAACTTCATGAAATAACACGTGAGTTGTCAGCGAAACGGACGTTCGGAGGCAGCATGACACACTCAGGGGAGACGATCAATGCAAAAAGGAATGCTGTACTGACGTCGGCAAGGACAATTATCGTTCAAAGATCGTGCTTTGTGTTTTGATGTCTATCATGTTTGAACCTTCAGGGATGAATGCTTGCACTCGCACATGTCACATACAAGAAGTTCAAAGCTCGACGCTATTTTCACACGGTGGGGTAGCAAGTACCGCACACGGCAGAAAACTTCGAACTGTCGGTCCTGTGAAACACAAGACTCTTTTCGTCCCCTACGAAAGGAGAACTAGCAACTCTCAAGCCGTGCACGGCTCACAAACTGAACCTTAGTGAACGGCCTGCCAGTCAAAGACGAGCAAGACCGAGCAAACTGCGAAGCAGAGAGCCAAGACCCGAACCAGGTTTTGTGCATAAGCATACCTGAGTGTCCTCAAACTGAGGTCCAAAGCTTCCTGAGGTAGCACAACACTGATGTAATCTTTGCACTTTCCACGATCGATTAGGGTGGAGAGGGTGGGTGTTTCAAATAAAACTCTCATTCAATCCCGGCGCCGCTACCGGCAACTGAGGCACTGGCGGGGGAAAAGGCGCAGCGGCTCGCGTTCCCCCCGATCTTGATTCCCGGTCGCGTCTGCGATCACGGTTTCTGCTCCTCGAGCGCTCAGAACTACTCGAAGGGGAGGCCGACGGCGCCGACGCCTCTCACCACCGTATGGGGGCATCATCGGCCCCATCGGTCCCATTGGCCAGGGAAACATCTCCGCGTCACACATTCAGCACGTAGCTGAACTTTCTCTCCCCTACCGCACTGCGCTGCACGGATGCTTATGAGGCCGAAGCGGAGGCGGCAATAGCCACGATTCGATCGCTGGAGTCGTGATCATTTTCCGGGAACGAGAAATGTCAATTCGAGTTGTCCACATACAGGGAGATAATCTTGCATTTGGTCTACTTAGCCGGCTTTGGACGGCTCCGTTGGGTTAGCCTGGCAAAACACTTCCAAAGCGCATGGGAAGTCCTGGCCAGGTTCCGCCGCCATCCTTTGCAGTTCCAGTCTCTCGTTCAGACTGCTCTTTACGTCAGCATTTTTTATGTCCCTGGCTCTGTTTCCCCGCCTACGGTCGGATTGTCCGCTGCGGTCTTAGCTGCATACAAACCTGGCGCGTCATTGGCTGGGGACACATGGTGGTTCCCCCTCTGTATCGAGAAGGTCGGCGGATGCTACGGATTTTGAGAAATGCACTTAACTGCGGGACCCCCCCATTGCAAAACGGGGTTGCATCTTCATCTCCGTCAAATCTGTTGCTCTTTAAGTCAGTTCCATCATGTAATCGGAGTCTGGGATTGCTTCATGGTTGCTTGTCTCTTTTGGAACTTGCAGACTCGAGGTGCATGTTGCTGTCAAAAATCCACCTCTATGGCCTCAGCAGGCCTCAAGCGCCCGCAAGTGAAGCCTCGAAGGCCTTTGTGAAAGTGGTCAGCGCAGGCGGCTCCAAATGTGGGGTCGAATAGTCTGAGCAATTTTAGCTTCGCTTGAGTGGCCCCCCTCTGAAATACATTTTTGTAAAGGGAGGAAAATCTCCTTTCTCTTCGCGAAAAATCATTTGGACACCATGAAGAGTTGATTCGGGCACCAGTTCGGATACTATTTGGGCACTATTCGGGCAGTATTTGGGCACTATTTGAAGGCGTCTACTGTTCATGCACCGCAGCCTTGCCAAGTCCTCCAACACTTCTCCAGGCCTGAAAACCTCCGTCCAGGGCTTTCCTACCCTGCCACACTTTCGACGAGCTTACGAGCCCACTTTCGGGGCCCGGAAAACAACAAAAAACGTAGGACACATCAGAGTACCGCAGTAATGGACAAAACACTTAAGGAGTAAAACGAAGAGGAAAGCAAGAACTGTTCAAAAGGGAATTAGGTGAATATTTACAACAGCCAACAAAAATGAAAGCAAGAGCGGACACGCAGAAGAAACAAAGTCGAACAGCAAAAAAAACTGTTTGAAGGGCAAGTCTGCGGAGCTGAAGTTTTGCAGACGGAGTTGAGGCTTTGACCTCAAAAGCTTAAAAAACAGTCAAAAAAAACAATAATATGAAAAAAAGCAGCAAAAACTGTTCTGAAATGCAACAAATTCTCATCCCAAACACTTTGAGCCCTTTGTCCTTGCTCCTTGCAATCTGCTCATCTTGACACTTTTGCCCGTTTCCATTTCGTTGCCTGGAGTTTAGTGCCTTCTGTCGCGTTCGATCTGGTCTTCAACTTAGAGTTGGTTGCCTTCTCAATTTGGAGTTCGAGGTTTGCACTTTGCACCCTCACCCTCGAACTTGCATCCTCGACTCTTGCACCTTCATTCTTGCACTTTTATGTCCTCATTCTTGCACGGTGAGCCCTCCAATGAAAACTTCGCATTGGGAGGGTAGCTGGAACAAGACCAGATTTTAAGCCACTGACCTCCGAACGGACAAGAACCTGACCATCAGAAACGGTTGTATTGCTGTGACACCGGCACGCCGACAAGGCCACCGCGGCACATCCCCCTCCCCCAAATCCCAATGTTTGGAGCAGCACGGCCACAAAGCCCTGCGCAAGCAGACGACACGCACCTCCGAGCAGACGACATCATTGAAATGGAGGGGGGGGGGGGGTCCGTACATGCAACACAACAGTCTATGACGTCGCGTCTGTGAACCCTGCCAACCCCTACCGTCTGGAGGAAGCTCTCGCATCCCCAGCAAGCCTACTGTCCGACTGGAAACATGCGGAGTTGGAAACTCATCTTGTCACTCACACGGAGCAGAAGAGGCTGCGAGCATCGCGACGTCATGGCCTAACAGATTCCTCTGGCAGAAAGTGTCCGGAACCTCGTTTTCCATATGGCCTAATGGATTCCCTCTGGCAGAAAGTGTCCGGAACCTCGTTTTTCCATATGGCCTAATGGATTCCCTCTGGCAGAAAGTGTCCGGAACCTCGTTTTTCCATATGGCCCAATGGGTTCCTGTGGCAGAAAGTGTCCGGAACCTCGTTTTTTCATATGGCCTAATGGATTCCTTATGACCTATCCTATGGCCTAACCTATGGCCTAATACACCTTCCCTATGACCTAATCATTTCCGTGTGGGAAAAGAAAAGATTGTATTCCTAAAACGCGAAAATGATTAGGTCATAGGGAAGGTGTATTAGGCCATAGGTTAGGCCATAGGATAGGTCATAAGGAATCCATTAGGCCATATAAAAAAACGAGGTTCCGGGCACTTTCTGCCACAGGAATCAATTAGGCCATATGGAAAAACGAGGTTCCTGACACTTTCTGCCAGAGGGAATCCATTAGGCCATATGGAAAAACGAAGTTCCGGACACTTTCTGCCATAGGGAATCCATTAGGCCATATGGAAAAACAAGGTTCGGGACACTTTCTGCCGGAGGGAACCCATTAGGCCATATGGAAAAACGAGGTTCCTGATTTTTTCTGCCACAGGGAATCGATTAGGCCATATAAGGAACAACGAGGTTCCGGACACTTTCTGCCAGAGAGAATCCATTAGGCCAGAAAGTTCCGGACAGGTCCTGCTACGCAGAGGACATCCAGTAGGCAGATAGAGAAACGACACTCCAGGCTCCTTCGGCCTGGGAACCCATAGGCCATCAGCAAACCCAAGCAGGCAGCCTTTAAAGGCGTTTTGAAAGACAGAAAGAAGATGAATATGGCTGGTGGCCTCCTTTTTGGCAGCATTCAAAGCTTTTCGTTCCTGCTTATGAGTCGCTCCACGCGATCCACCAAGGAGTTCTCCATATGATCAGAGGAGGGCGAAAGCACAACAACGTCGAGCCACGAACAGAAAGAAGATGAACATGGCCCATCCGCAAGGACACAATGCTAGAACTCCAGAAGACTACTGTGGCGATGGTTTGGAAACCTAGACCAGGCTCCAGCAGACTTTGCGAAGACACATCACAGTTCCTGTGCAGTACAGAGAGTCTGCATGGCTTGATCTGCTGTATTCAGAAACGCTGGAGTCACCTCTGGAAAAATTTCCCTGTCTTTGTACGATCTCTGTTTTGGTTACCTCCATAAAGCTGCATAGTCTGGCCGACGAGTTTGCAAAACCAAAAGGGAAACGTTGAAGCCACGTCGGTCAACTTCCCAGAGCTTGAACTACGACTCCCATCCACAGAAAGAACACCAAAAATCCGCGCGGGTCAACTGGCGAGCCCGCTGCACTGCCAGGACGAAGCCCACGTTATGGGGCTGTCGGGCGACCCCATTTCCAGGCCCGCAAAACACAAGCAATTCTGGCTTCGCCAGGTCGGCCCTCCACAGTTGCATTCCGCTGGCTGCAGCAGCAGCAGCAGCAACAAGGGCAAGCACACAGCTGCTTTGGACAAGCCCCGACCTTCCAAACGGTCCTCCACCAGACGTTCCCCAAACTTACCTCATGACATGCGCAGCCGACGAGATTCAGCCGCTGTGGGTGCAGGGATCAAACTTGCGACCCCAAAAATGGGGCCGTCTCGCGGCCCCAGAAAAGGAGCCGCGAAATGCAGCCAACCTCCTCTAATATATTTGACTGGGAACTATAGAGGACCCAAAATTGGGGCCGCGTGGCGGCCCCCATTTTGGGGTCGCGAATTCCTTCATTCTGGGGCCCAAGCCCAAGCCCAAGCCCCTGCATTCCAGACTGCTACACACCGAGGCGACCCGCTCACGGCAGGCATCCAGTGTGAAAAAGACTCTCCAAGAACCAGAAATTTCCACAGACACGTGCTTGTGTAAGTGATTAACATGAGAGAAGCGCGCACAGAGGGGGGCCACTCAAGCGAAGCTAAAATTGCTCAGACTATTCGACCCCACATTT
Source organism: Symbiodinium sp. CCMP2592 (assembly GCA_905221615.1). Lineage (NCBI taxonomy): Eukaryota > Dinophyceae > Suessiales > Symbiodiniaceae > Symbiodinium > Symbiodinium sp. CCMP2592. The sequence continues at coordinate 845 of CAJNDT010000754.1, read as the reverse complement.
GGAGCCGCCTGCGCTGACCACTTTCACAAAGGCCTTCGAGGCTTCACTTGCGGGCGCTTGAGGCGTGCTGAGGCCATAGAGGTGGATTTTTGACAGCAACATGCACCTCGAGTCTGCAAGTTCCAAAAGAGACAAGCAACCATGAAGCAATCCCAGACTCCGATTACATGATGGAACTGACTTAAAGAGCAACAGATTTGACGGAAATGAAGATGCAACCACGTTTTGCAATGGGGGGGTCCCGCAGTTAAGTGCATTTCTCAAAATCCGTAGCATCCGCCGACCTTCTCGATAGAGAGGGGGAACCACCATGTGTCCCCAGAAACTACGCATTGGGAGGGTAGCTGGAACAAGACCAGATTTTAAGCCACTGACCTCCGAACGGACAAGAACCTGACCATCAGAAACGGTTGTACTGCTGTGACACCGGCCCGCCGACAAGGCCACCGCGGCACATCCCCCTCCCCCAAATCTCAATGTTTGGAGCAGCACGGCCACAAAGCCCTGCGCAAGCAGACGACACGCACCTCCGAGCAGACGACATCATTGAAATGGAGGGGCGGGGGGGTCCGTACATGCAACACAACAGTCTATGACGTCGCGTCTGTGAACCCTGCCAACCCCTACCGTCTGGAGGAAGCTCTCGCATCCCCAGCAAGCCTACTGTCCGACTGGAAACATGCGGAGTTGGAAACTCATCTTGTCACTCACACGGAGCAGACGAGGCTGCGAGCATCGCGATTCCTCTGGCAGAAAGTGTCCGGAACCTCGTTTTTCCATATGGCCTAATGGATTCCCTCTGGCAGAAAGTGTCCGAAACCTCGTTTTTCCATATGGCCCAATGG
>CAJNDT010000753.1:132500-145334 GCA_905221615.1 Symbiodinium sp. CCMP2592 | reverse complement strand
ACACCCACACCCACACCCACACCCACACCCACACCTACACCCACACACCCACACCCACACACCCACACCCACACACCCACACCCACACACCCACACCCACACACCCACACCCACACACCCACACACACACACACACACACACCCACACACACACACACACACACCCACACACACACACACACACACACACACACACACTGACTGATTCGGCCAAGAGAGTGAGAAGAGGAGAGTATGTTGTATGTTGTTTGTCTAATCTGGACACCACAGGGGGCCTGTCCTGAAACTAATCTCGGCACCACAGGGGGCTGCCAAAAGGTTTTGCAGGTACGCCGAGTTGATCAGACTCGGTATCCCATGACTGTGGTAGCTTCGTTGAGTGCGGTCCCACAGCCATGCCGCACTCCCCTGCAATCGTGAAGGAGTGACCCTCTGCTCCCATGTGCTAGGGAGGTTCACACACACACAGCCCCACCTTGGGGCGGCTGTGTGCAGTGAAATAAAGCCACGCCAGGGCTCCAAGACCTAAACGAACCTAAACTAAACCACAAAGCCCTGTGGGCTGCAATGCCCGCTTGCAAATCTTGTCGATGTGGTCCGGAATGTTGTGGTAGTCCAAGATGTAGTGAGGCGTTAAAGTTAGGGTTTAGGACTGTCCTTCAGCTGGGCACGCAAGCCCCCAGAAGCGACAGAGGGGAAGGAAGGCTGATCAGCTGCCCTTGCAAGGGCCCAGATCCAGCCGGGGACTGTTCCTCAGCTGGGCGCGACGGCCCCCAAAGGCAACAGTAAGGAGGGTTGAAGGAAAGACTGCTACCCAGCTACCCTCGAAGGGTCCAGGGCTAGCAGCTTCTGACCAATGTATTGCACATGTGTTTGTATGTTGTAATTAGGGGGTGAGATTAGGGTGAGGACACTCCTTCCAGCTGTCACCAAAGACCCAGGAACGGAGTGACTACTGCCCAGCTACCCGAGCAGGGTCCAAGGCCAGTAGCAGGATTAGGGAACTCCACCCTCCAGCTGTGTAGCAAAAGACACCCAGGAGCGGCGGACCATCCTCCAGCTGTGCAGAAAAGCACCCAGGAGCAATGGAATGAGAGGTACCACGTCCTGTGTGGTCCTCAACTTAGGGTGTGGGGTTAGGGGGAGAGAAAAGCGAGAGGCCGAGTACTCTCCGAAGAGAGCGCTGTTTCACTTGCACTAGCCGTCGATTACTGCAACTGCACTCATGTCGGATGCACATGCCCTTGCATTCCCTGAGAAATAAAGAAGCGGTCGACTACGGGACAGACTAGGGAGGTAGCACCTGCTCACTAGACGCACTTACCGCATTAGCCGTCCATTACCGCACCTGCACTCATGTCAGACGCACATGCGAGCATCAGAGAGAGAGAGATAAAGTAGCATCGGGAGAATCTGAACGATCTGAACGAAGGCTGAACACCCGGTTCATCACCGGTCTCCCCGGAGGGTCACCACGGCGCCATGACGGAAAGCCGTTGCTCTGGAGTCTCAACGACCCACGCTAGTCACACTGACTGATTCGGCCAAGAGAGTGAGAAGAGGAGAGTATGTTGTATGTTGTTTGTCTAATCTGGACACCACAGGGGGCCTGTCCTCAAAACTAATCTTGGCACCACAGGGGGCTGCCAAAAGGTTGCAGGTACGCCGAGTTGATCAGACTCGGTATCCCATGACTGTGGTAGCTTCGTTGAGTGCGGTCCCACAGCCATGCCGCACTCCCCTGCAATCGTGAAGGAGTGACCCTCTGCTCCCATGTGCTAGGGAGGTTCACACACACACACACACGCACACACACACACACACACACACACACACACACACACACACACACACACACACACACACACACACACACACACACACACCAACACACACACCAACACACACACCAACACACACACCACACACACCACACACACCACACACACCACACACACCACACACACCACACACACCACACACACCACACACACCACACACACCACACACACCACACACACCACACACACCACACACACCACACACACCACACACACCACCCACACCACACACACCACACACACCACACACACCACACACACCACACACACCACACACACCACACACACCACACACACCACACACACACACACACCACACAACACGCAACACACACCACACACCACACACCACACAACACACAACACACACCACACAACACACACCACACACCACAACACACACAACACACAACACACTTCAAACCACACACCACAACACACACAACACACAACACACTTCAAACCACACACCACACCACACACCACACAATGCACACCACACAACGCACACCACACCCCACACCCCACAACCCCACAACCCCACACCACCCCACACCACCCCACACCACCCCACACACTGATGGATTCGGCCAAGAGTACGAGTGCAAGAGGAAAAAGAGAGGCATGTTGTTCGTGTTGTAAAAGTTTGTCAGATTGCGGCAACCGTACAAAAAATTGTTTGTCTAATCTGGACACCACAGGGGGCCTGTCCTCAGACTAATCTTGGCACCACAGGGGGCTGCCATGCAGGTACAAGAGGATGATCAGTCCTCTCCTCCCATGTCACTGGTAGCTTCGTTGGACACAGTCCCAGTGACATGCTGTGTCCCCCTGCAACAGTTGATTTGGTAAATGTCCAATGTCTGATTAAGTTGAAAAGCAAAAAATGCGAACAGTGTAGGAGTGACCCTCTGCTCCCATGTGCTAGGGAGGTTCACACACACACAGCCCCAATGGGGCGTACATGCTTCAAGTAGAGTGACAGGTCTGATGCGTGGCAAAAGGAGTGAATGGCGCACTTTTCTCGCTGTCACTAGCGATCGGGTGATTGTCGTATTTCCTGATCCGAACAGGTTCTAACAAAAAGCACCGGCTTCGACGTGGCTAATGTGGTAACTGAATCCCAATCATGTAGTCGTCGACGGTTTTGTTCGAAGAAGAAAGCTGGGATTTAGGAGTTCTGCCGGTGATCTCCTTGATGCGGTAGGAGAAGATCTTGCGAGCTTGTAGAACGTTGTCACCCAGACAAAGTACCACGTGTAAGAACATGTGCTTGTCTCTGGTGATGCGGTCGGGTGGAATTTCAACAGTCATCCGAAAACATTGTCCTGCCATGGAGTACCATGGAAGGCCGGCCTCGGCAGCCTTTCGCTTTGTCATATTTTTGCTGCTACCAACCAACAAACGCTTGAACAAGGAATGCAAATCAACATGGACGTGCTGTGTGCTCAGGAGAAACAACAAAGTGGTGTCGTGCTGACACTCGCGTGCGCAGGCTTTTTGTCACGCCTAGCGGATCTTGCAGCCCTAATCCGTCCTGAGTATTAGGATCCAACAGCGAGTTTGTTGGGACAATCGCTCATGATCTTGAAATGGCATCTACATCTAAAACCTGCACGTACCAGCATTTTTGCACAAGCGGTTTTAGACCGCTTGTGCTGAATAGTAGGATGCACAATATCGTAAGGTGCAATTGAGTCAGAAGACCAAGGATCTCGCGATGGAGATCGGTGTGCGTCCTCAGCCATGTGTGACGTTGCCGTAGGTGACGCTGATGATGTTGAATGCGAAGAGCGTGTCCTCTTTCGTCTTGTAGTATGTGGATGTTGGTGTCGTTGCTGTGTTGTGGATTGGGATGGTGGTGAGATGTTGCGTGTTTTCTTTGTTTTCTTGACTGTTTTTTGTCCTTTTTGTCTTTGTTGTCCTTCTTCTTTTTTGTCTTCGTTGTGTGCTTTGTTTTTTGTTTGTGTGTGTGACTGACTGCATGGGAGGATGTGGTGGTGTCATCCTTCCTCAGGAAGGCATCAATCTCTTCGGATCCCCATAGGCTGCTGTCGTCGTCCTCGTCCATCTGTGTGCGATCCTAAATATGTTTCAGCAAATGTAGTTCTGAGAAATGGCTGCGGAGTCACAACTGTATTGAGGCATGTGTATACGCTGATCTTCAGAAGAGAGAGAGAGATGTACACAGAGACATCAATTGAGCAACCTCGCCGACCGGCATGACCTTTCAACATGATGCTCTTAATGATGAACCTCATCAGGGATGATGGAGTTCGCAGCACAGCTTTGCTGTGTGGTTGTTGGCTGCCAGGGGCAGCAAATGTGCATCTAATTGTCAACTCAGCAATGTTGCTCACGGAGTTCTTGACCGCTTTCTCTTGTTGGATGTAGGAGTTGATGTAGTAGATACTGTCTCCTTTTGGGTCGGAGGCGTTGATGTCGGACGCTGATCAGGTTGCTCCGCATGCTTTCGTATCCACTCTTGAGATGCGATGAAGTACTCCCGCCACCATGAAGAGCCGTTAGTGGCCCAATGCCATCTCCATTGTGATGCCGTGGGAGATCGCGATCTGGTGCGTTGTTCCATGGTGCTAACACAACTGGTTGTTTTGCAAAATGCTGCGGGAAAGGGTGCATCAATCGCTGCATGCCAAACATATGTGAAGTGAGTGCACTGACTGTCACAGTTGGCAACAACGACTATCGTTGTTTTTACCGTCCTCTGCAAAGCACCCGATGGTGGTATAAACATGGTGGATCACCTATTGTTGCGAAGCTTCGAGTCTTTCCACTCGTTGCTTTAGCTCTGTGATCTGCCGGGTTGTTTGCAGAATAAACTCAGCTAATTGGTCGCGTAGAGCCTCGTCACTGAATGTGGAAGGTTCACTTCCAGTTTCGGAATCATAGTCCCGATGCTGTGTCAAAATCTCCATGAGGGCCGCGGAGAGAGCTTCACGTCGTGACTCATCGACGGGTGGCGAATCTGTAGTCACTGTGTTTGTCGGAAGAGATGCTTCGCTCATGGCTCGGTGTCGGGATTCCGATAGGTGTCACTCTGAGGCAAAAACTTCAAAAGGCAAAGTTATGGTGTGTGTCTGAAAGCAACATGTGTTGAAATGCGAGAAGTGTGCACTACCTGTCTCTTTTTATACCAGCGTACCTTAGCAGCATATTCACGACCAATCAGGCGCGTTTTGCCTGATGAGGCTTTCGAGTACGTCGAGCTGCTGTTTGCACGAGGCGAGGATCGCCGTTGTAGCCTCGTGTTGAGTGGTCAACACCGTTGTAGCCTGTTGTATCAGGCGCTCGAGTTTGGCATTCGATTCAAGCAACGAATTGTGAAACTGCGTTATTGCTGCCATAATCTCAGTCGATGAATCCGGATCAGAATGATGCGGAGGTGGAGATGGCGGGGTCGCCGGTGCAGCCACTGCTGCGTCCTGCTGTTCTTCCGGATCTTGGTGTTGCTCTTGGTAATCTTGGAAATCTTCGTCTTCTGCAACACGTAGGAACTGAGAGCGCAAGAGCGCCGGCTGTTGATTGTGGCTGCCAACCGCAGGTTGCTCGTTGCGGCGTCTGCTATGCTTGGAGATGGATGGCCGAGGACGGCAGCTCAGCGCTTTGTGGCTCGGCTGCAATCTGCCAGTCATGGCACTTTTATACATGATGATGCCTCAGTTAAACCCTGTAAATGGCTGCGGGAAGCACTGTGTTGATACAAGGCGGCTCTCATGTTGCAAAGTTGCATGGCGCTGGACACACGCACGGCAACTTGGCACAGTGTTTTGCTTACAGCTGTTGATCAGTATAGCCGGCAGCGATGTAGAGATCGCGCATGGCTCGAATGGCTGATGTGGCCTCGCTGCATGGTGTTGTCACTCTGCGTACCATGCGTGTGCGGGCCTGAAAAATGCTGCGAAGTATTGCAACAGAGGTGGCTGACTGTGGGTGTAAAATATCCGCCTTGTGCAAAGTGCATTGATGCGTAAGGCTGCTGTGCTGAGGGTTTATGGCGAAACCCAGGAAAATGTTGGCCGGTTCAGTTTCAAGCTGAACCGGTGGCTTGTAGAAAGATGCGTCAGTAAGCTGTGGAAAAGGAGGCAGTCGGGTCAGCTGTGCAGGTAAAAGAAGGACGCGGTTGTCGACGTATCTGGTAGCAAAAAAGACAGCTTGATCCTGCTTGTTGTGGTCTGGAAAATGCTTGTGGTTCTTGAAAAGTTGTTTGTATGTGTGGTGCCAACACTGTTCTTCAACGGCAACCACGATGTTGCATAGGGCCGGGCTGCAGGGCGAGCCCATAGGTGCACCGCGAAATTGCTCAATAAGTGATGTACCAACAGTGAAATAGTTGAGTCGAAGCACTGCAATGATGAGTTGTGGGATATGTTGTAATTGTATGCAAAGTTTGTTGCCTGAAGAGGCTTCTTGCTTCTTTTGTCTGCTTTTGCCCCTGTGGACTCGATGTGTGGGGTCTTTCTGTGAGTGGTCAATGAAGAATTTGGAAGAGTGTAGCGGGTTCTTTTCTCTGTACCATCGAACCATAATGCTGTACGCTGAAAGAAACCGGCTCTGATCGACCGATGTAAAGAAGCCAGCCAAATCCTGATTGTACAGGATGTAATCTGTTGAATCGTGTAATTTCCTGCGCTGATGCAGGAAGAGTGCTGTTTGTTTGAGCTGTGTTATCCCGTCTCCTTGGTGAAAGGAGTTTGGACATGCTTGAAAAGTCATCAGCTGCAGTACGTCTGCTAAGGCTTCCCACAATTTTCTGCCCATGGTGTCGATGAACGCCACTATAGGGCGGCCTTTTGCGAATTGCTTCTTTCTTTTCGGTAAAATGTAGGCGCGTGGGATGCGTCCCCATTGTGGAAAAGCCCATATGTAAGCTGGTAGAAGACTGCGGACGTCTGTGTAGACATCAAAGTGGTGTTGTAGAGGTTGGTGCTGCGAGATCCGAAAGATCTCCTTGTCTAAAAAAGTGTTGTGTATGGCACTGTGATATAGTGCTGGGCAGTACCACGTGAGTCGGTTCGGGAAGTGATCTTCGCAATGGATGATGCCCGTGGGTATTTTGTGTTGGACGTGCTTGAGCATCTTGACCTGTAGTATGTTGTTTTTACTGCAGTGTGTGTTGTGTTGTGGTATTTGTTCAGATACAAACTGCTTTGCAGTTTGATGGTTGTAAGGTAGTCCATAGTATCGATGCCATGTGCGTATGGCTCGGCATAATTGTGAATCCAACTGTGTGGGCTTCTGAAGGCAATTGCTTTTGCCGGAGTATGCCAAAAATTGATGTTGTGGTTGTAGTTCTGCAAGTTGGATAGCAATGTGATTGTGGAAAATATGCTCCTGGGGAACTTGTGAATGTAATGGTGAGCAGGTACAGGGGGGTGGTGAATCGGGTTGCCATGTAGTGTGGGCGTCGCGCCAATTGTGTAGAAGTTGTTGCATGGGTGGGTGTTTCTTGTAAACGGGTTTTGTGCTGGGGAGATGGAATGGTGGAATGTGTTGTTTGTTGCTTGTTAACCGAGAGCGCAAAAATTGTCGTAATTGTTGGGTGAAGGTGGGGTGTAAGAGTGGCTGTAGGTAAATGGGTTTTGTGACAGGAGGTGGTTTAAGTCGTCGTTTCTTGAAGACGGTGTTGAGCGCTTTGTGAGCGTGTCTGCGGTCGCGTCGTGGTAAGTTGTTTGAGAGTTTGTGTAAAGCGTACACTGTGGCTGCTGGTGTGTCTGAGCGAAGCAGTTGTTTTGTTGTGTCGAATCTGGTGCGAGTGTTGGAAGTAAGATGTGAGACTGTGGTCCATGCCCGTTTTCTGGTGTTGAATAAGGTGGAGTTGGTGAAGCTTCGAATGGAGTGGTGTAGTTTGCCTCGGCGTTGCTTCGCCCATAAAGTGGCTGTGCCGTTGTGCTTGTTGTTGGCTGCTTTTGTGAAGCCGGAAAAAGCTCCTTTCATGTGTGATGTGATGTAGGGAAAGTTGAGCTTGGATTGGTGGTGTTGTATGAGAGTGTTCTCCGTGGCTTCTAATTGCTCGGTGGGTATGTTGGCTTGTAGTACAATTGGTGTGTATTGGTGGTAGCATTTGTGTTTATGCCACCATCGTAAGGCAAGTTCGGCTTGTACAATCTTGTGTTGTTGAAGTTGCTTGAATTTTCGATTGCGTGTGCCCTCTCGTTGTGTGAGAGAGTGACTTGTGCTGCCGATGTAGACGTAGCCACGAAAAGGTTGTTGTGTGGTGACTCTGCAGTATACCACCTGTGGCTGACGAAAGAAAGAGAGTGTGTACGATGGAAAAGAAATGTTTGAATGTGCAAACAGTCTCTGTAGGTTGGAGAAATGTCCTTCCTCATGTTTGAGGTAGAAATGCTGTGTGCGAAGTAACAAAGTTAGGCCTTGAAGCCAGAGTATGATTTGATAGAATTGTGTGGAGACTGGTTCTGCCAAAGGTGCGACGAATTGTAAGATGGATCTGCCTTGATCCAGAATGCGTGTGATGTTCTTGAATTGTTTTTGTCGGAAAATTGTTGTGTGATCAAGTGTCTGTCGGTGTTGAATCAAGTACTGTCGGAGTCACTCTGTCATCTGACTGATGATGGCGACGAGTTTGATGAGTGCTGGGGATCCAAATTTGTCGATGGCTTTGGGTGGGACACCCCAGGCGACTGCAGCGGTCTGCAGTGTTTGCTCTTGTGAGTTGCTGAGTGAAGGGAATTCCGAAGCAACAATGTCAAGGTACTTTTTTACCTGTGTTTTTTGTTTGTCGCTGATGCCTTTTATGGCACCAAACCATCTGGTGATGCCGGATTCGGAGTGAACGCCAGTGAAGTGATCTTGAAACCAGACACTGGCTTTTGTAGGCTGCTGAAAGATGCGCTGGGGATCCATCTTGGGATCAAGGGGTGCCGCCTTCGTTGGTGTAAGAGTTGACTGCTTCTGTCGCTTGGCGCCCAGAGTGGAGCGTCCCGGGAAGTGCATACCTGTGGTGGATGACGATGCTGGGGAAGCATGTAGCGGGTTGTTGTCTTGTTCTGCAGCGGTTGTGGTGAAGGGGGATAGGCCCTCAGTGGTAGGCCTGGTGTCAGGGTGTGTAGGGTCATCGATGGTGGCCCGTTTTTGTCCACGGGTGGTTGTGGTGGGGGAGATCTCAATTGTGGAAAGTGAGAGAGGTGGTGGGGAGGGCGTGTTGATGGGGGTGCTGGGCGCGGTGGTTCGTTTTGGTTTCTTTGATGCTGGTGTGCTGGGTGCCTCATTGTGTGCATTGGGAGCACGGAGAGTTTCGATTGTCTCCAGTGCTGTTGAAAGTCGTGCTTCAAGGTCGCTGATGCGATGGGCCGCCAGAGTGTCTGTCTCTGTCGGCTGCGACGGTTGAAGTGGAAGATGAGGTTGTGATTTGCTGGATTGTGGTGGTGTTGGAGATTCGGTGGGTTGCGATTGTGTGTTGTCTGTGTCTGCTTTGACAGCTTGCTTGTCCTTTTTGTTGCCGTCATTGTACTGGTCCTGCAGCTCTTGCAGGTACAACACCAATTCCTTGATGAGGTGTGACATTGCTGGTCTTTTTGCGAGTGTGAGCTTTTCTTGCCAGCAGAATGCAGTGGCTGCTTGGTCCAGATCAATTCTCCTTGCTCGGAGTTGACCCATAAGTTCAGTGGTAAAGACGGCTTCGCTGACGTGTTTGCTGCATGTAAGATGGATGTCGAAGCCATGTGCAGCGTACCGCAGCCAGTACGAAGACCAATTGTGTCGCAAAAATGCGACCAATGGTGCTGTTGCGATTGGCATGCCTGCTGTGCGGTTGTGCACTGAATGTGGTGTAGATTGAATGTGTTTGGGTAGGTTGAGGCCAAAAAGCTGCCTGTTGTCCCAATGCTCTGGTGTTTGAACGAAGTCGTTTGGTATCTGGGGATTTGCAAGCGTGGGATTGGGGTGTTGCTGTTGTTGGGTTGCGGCGGTGGTCTGAGGTAATGTATGTGACGAAATGCTGGGGTTTCGAGTCGTCATCGAAGATGGACTCACAAATGTGTGTTGGGGAGTGGCAGGTGTGAGGGCTGGCAGTGTGGTGGGTGAAATTGGGCCGGGAAACTGTTGGGGTGGGGGAGGGGGTGGAGGGAAAGGTGGGAATGTGTTGTTGTGGCTGTAAGTGTGAGCTGGACCCCAAGTGGTTGGGGCTAGCGATGAGGTGTGTGGTGGGATGTTGTGGATCCCTGGTGGTGGGGAGATGGGGTGCAATGGAGTGCTGCTGGTCGGGGTTGTTTGACGCTGCATGGTACTGATTGCTGTACCGATGATGCCTGTTGGCATTGTTGTATGCCACTGAGGCTGTGTCGGCTTGTACATGGTTGCACAGTGGGGCACTACAATTGCCTGTGACTGCAAAAGCTGCACATGGAACATGCATGAGCAACATGGTTGGCTTGATCGTCCACATCAACTTGTGCGGGGCATCCAGCATGCAGCTGCATCGAATCTTCTTTGGCTCAAAAGCGGGGTCGGAGCAAATGCCTGATTGCAAACAACTATGTGTACAGGGATTCAGGCCTGGAAGAAAAAGTACTAGAGAGTAACAAGAAGACACGGAAGAAAGAAAGAAGAAAGCAACATCACTGAATAAGGCCGAATCCAACGATGCTGAAGTGCCCGGAGTGGAATCCCCACTTCTCCGGGGTCCGCACAACACCCTTTCGCCCCACGATGAAGGCTTCTCTGTACATGTCTCGATACGTCATCTTGTAATGCTGATACTTAGTCCGTATTGTCCCGATGACGATCACTCCCTGTTGGCCCTTGGGCCGCCGCGTACATTGATCGGTAACTATATGTACCGTGCTTTCCTACACATCTCCTGGGGTCGCATTCCCGTATATGACGCAAGAGGGAATGGGTGGATAGGACTTGTCGTCGAAGCAATGGCTGACAGAACTTGGGCGGACCAAGTCCTCACGCATTATGCGTGCGGCACTTGCAATGCTCGTGCCGTGTCCGGCGGTGTAGATGTATTTTTCCCCTGGTGGGTCAGTGGCACGAGTGCCGAATGCTCTGCGAGACTCTCCAGCCCACGGGATGAATAACATAGTATGCACGCCGTCCGATATTGGCGTCAGCGTTGCCCCCAATTCGTTGCACGCTGAGCGCGTGCCCGACTGTAATACGGCATGCGCGAATTCGGCTAAAGTCTCCTGCCTGAAATCGCTGTCAGCAGCTATCTCGCCCAAAGTTTTGGCGAGTTTGTGCGCTTCCTCCATGTCGACAGAGTGGGGTGTCGGCTTTTCATGATCATAAAGCTCAGAGAAAGGCGCCACGTCAATCTGTGGTGGTCTGCTCTGTTTGCCCAGTTGTTCGAGGGTTGGCTGACCCGATGGGGCAGCAGTTGTGGATGCATCAAAAATCGGAGCAGGTGTCCGAACAGAGCTGGGGGGATTGTGCCGAAGCTGTTGGCGCGAGGATGTGCCCTGGCTTGTTGGGGGCTGCTGTTGTGCTGCTTGGCTGCCCTTGATGCGAAGGGCAATGCGCTGAACCTGCGAAGCCAATGTTTTTTTGTGGGACCTTGGGTGGGGTGGGTGGCCTTTGACGTGGCTGTGTGGCTCTGTAATGCCACTTGTTGGCATCATCATCACGCACTGTAGAATAGCTGCGGAGCACAACCGAGGTCCGAGGAGGTGTCGATGAAGCTCGCCTGGTGTCCCTGCGAGAACGGCTTCTGCGAGTGTCGCGGGATCGGTGGTGTCTGCGTCGGCGGTGCTGTCTGCCGCTGCTTGCAGGTCGTGCTCGGCTGCGTGTGTGTCGACGGCGTCTAGTGCTCACGGTGCGAGTTCTGCTGCGTGTGGGTGAATGCCGTCGTCTGCGTGGCAGCGGAGGGTGATGGGGAGAAGTACGGGCTGCGAGCTGGTCAGTGTCTGCCGATCCCGTATCTGGGGGTGGTTGTGCGGGTGGCACTGTATTGACGGAAGGGGTGTTGGCTGTGTTTGTTGGTTGTTGTTGTTGGGGCGTCATTGCCGGTGTCTGCGGGGCAGTGTGTGCAGCATCGGCAGTGGGAACACTGGTGGGGTGGGGTTGTGGAGCTTGTTGGATTGTTGTTGGCGGCGGTATGTGGGATTGTTGAATGGGTTGTGTGGGAGGGATGTTGCAAGGTGCAAGTTGGGGTTGTGGGGCAGGTGGTGTAAAAGGAAAGTTGAATGTGGTAGGTTGGGCCTGATGCTGTGCCGAAGCAGATGGGCTCATGGGAAAAGCTGTTGGATGGGTAGGCAAAAGAGCAGGGTTCATGATCGGTGTGGGGTGTTGTGACATGAATTGCTGGGGTGGAGGTTGTTGTGGCATCTGGGGTTGTGGTGTGCTGAGATGTGTGTAGATCGTCGGATGCTGTGGAATAGGAGCGGTGTGTCCACACGGCATCATGGGGAAGCCGTGCGTTTGCTCAACAGGAATCGTAGTGGGTTGTGTCGGCAGTGTGGGCTGCTGAGTGGCAGCAATGCCGGTTGGCATCATTGCTGGGTAGCTTTGTGACTGCGGTATCCAGGTGTTCTGGTGAAATTGATTAAGCACCGGTCGGGCTGTTGGTGCATAAGGTGTTGCTGGGTGCTGCGCGGCAAAATAATCCGGCCACATAGCTACAACGAAGTGGGTGAAACAAGCACAGTTGCACAAGCAAAGTGCAGGCTGTCCTGATTGTCCCTGCTGGACTGATTTGAGAGGTCGTAGACGGAGAGAAGGAAGAGGGCCGAGTACTCTCCGAAGAGAGCGCTGCTTCACTTGCTGTAGACATCTTTACCACGTCTGCACTCATGTCAGATGCACATGCCCTTGCAGTCCCTGAGGAATAAAGAAGCGGTAAAATACGGGGCAGACTAGAGAGGTAGCACCTGCTCACTAGACGCACTTTACTGCATTAGCCGTCCCTTACTGCACCTGCACTCATGTCAGACTCACATGCGAGCATCAGAGAGAGAGAGATAAAGTAGCATCTGGAGAATCTGAACGATCTGAACGAAGGCTGAACACC
>CAJNDT010000753.1:0-130000 GCA_905221615.1 Symbiodinium sp. CCMP2592 | reverse complement strand
GCAAGAAGCTGTTCTGGGAGTCTTGAAGCACCTGGACGAGGACGCGAAGAAATACCTTTTGTTGCACCAGACCACCAGCGGTCTGGATGCAATGTTGCAAGGGCTGCAGTTTTACGACGAGCAGCTTCGAGTGCTAAACTTCCAGAAGGAGCACCACCACGGCTACCTGAACGCGTTCGGTGCTGGAAAAGGCGACAAGGGTGACAAGGGGAAAGGCGACAAAGGCAAGAACGGCAAAGGAGAAAAAGGGAAAGGCAAAGACAAAGGAAAGGGCAAAGGAGAGCGAGCAGACAAGGGCAACAAGGAGAAGGAGAAGCCCGGAAAGGGTTCAGCTGCACGTGCCAAGAGCAAGGCCAAGAAGACCGACGTTTGCCACAACTGCGGGAAGAAGGGGCATTGGGCCCGCGACTGTTGGCTGAAGCAAGCCGCTGCGGTTTCCCCCCACGAGGCCAACGCCACTGTGACGACAGGCGCTGCTGAGAGTTCGGGGAGCGCTGCAGCTGCCAAGGCAGCGCCAAAGGCGCCGAGCAACCAGCCCACTACGAAGGGCGACGTTGGGAAGGGAACAGAGAAGGGCGTCAGAACGTTCCTTGAGGGAGCGTACTTTGCGATGCCCATGGTCGCACCTTCCTTCGTTGAGTCGGGAGAGAAGATCTATTGGCTTCTCGACTCTGGGAGCTCGTACCATGTGGTTTCCCAGGTGACGCTTGAGAGTGGACACGTCAAGGTTTTGTCGAGGAAGAAGCGACCGAAGACTGTGTGCCAGACTGCCACTGGCGACCTGGTGGAAGTGGGAAGCGACACCCACGCGACGATCGAGGTGAATTTTCTCACCACTCGACACTTTGAGCAGCGAGGAGAAGTTCTGAGCACCTTTGCGTGCACCTGCCGTCTAGAAGCGGTAGTTAGCAGCGAAATCAAACATAACCTGATAAACCTCAACCTCCTCTGTTGGAGAGGCTGGAAGCCTACCCTTTACCGGGGTCTCTTAACAGCGGAACGTAAGGAGGTGACGCTGCTTCTAGCAGTGTTCGGCGACTGCACATGGCTTCAGAGTGTGATGGCTGATTCTTCCGCGAAGCTCACGCTTGCGAGTGTCTCGTCGTCTTCCGGTCTGTCGAGTGGTCGGTCTTTTGAGTTTTCCTCGCCTGAGAAACAGCATGAGCATGAGTTTTCGCATGATGAGCATGATTTTTCACAGCATGGGCATGATTTTTCACGACAGCTCTGGTATGCAGTTGGTAGGTCAGTCGTCTTGCGACAGCTCTGGAGTGCAGTTGGTAGGTCAATCGTCTTGCGGCAGCTCTGGAGTGCAGTTGGTAGGTCAGTTGCCTGCTAGAGTGGTAAAGCTTTTGCAGTCGAGTGCCGTAGGAAAGCCTTGTCAGGATCGCCGTTTGTGCCAGGAGCATGTGGATTCATCTTCTTCACCTTTGTGCTCGGGGGCCACGTCTTCCGATCGAGGCCAGTCGGTGCAGCCAGGTTTTAGTGACTCTTCGGTGCAGCCAGTTTCTGTAGTGCAACCTGCGTGCAGTGAGTCTGAAGAGCGTGTGCTTGGCATGCATGGTCGGTTGGTTGGTCGGTCGGTTGTGCATGACGGTGTGTGCAGTTCGAGCGACAATGTGGGTGAACAGAGGGTTTCCGCAGATCGCCAAGGCACAAGCTTGAGCCTTAAGGGTTTAGCTGATGAAGGCCGGCTATCGTGTTTACTCGATCCTGTTTAAATATCAAACCATTTTGTTTTCCTTGCGGTCGGTGTTTTCCAATTTTGTATTCCCTCATTTTGCATGCGGCTTGTCTTGAGATTGGAGCATGGCGATGCATCTCGAATGCTGAAGCTTGGCGGCTCCAGATCGAGCTTCAACTTTTTTCTCGGCGTTTTGACATGGATCAGCATTAGGGAGGTGTTGCTTCATGTCTGTTGGTCAGTTTTAGACTGCACAGCTGCTTTCCACTTGCACACAGATCATGCTTAATTTTCGGTATATTAAGCTGACTCGGGCTCCGTTTGGAGCCGCCCATGCGCGCGGCGGCACCAGTGCCTCGCAGGAGGCTGATACTCGTGTTGTTGCACGAGGGCCTTGAGGTCACGGGCTGGAGATCTGCGGTGCTGGGTCTGGAATTACATCAATTCTTGGGGGGCACAAGGACTTCGAGCTACATACTGCTGTCTTTAGGCCTCTCGGAAAGTGGTGCTTTGCAGAACTGCTCTCGGACATTGCGGGTGCTCTTGCTGTCCATTTCAGACTTAGCTGAAGGAGATCGCCGACGATTGCAGCGTGTATATTTGGGGCGTTAGATCTGTAATGGCTTCTGCTGAGGATTCACCTGCGGCTGGGTTCATCTCAGATGTATTTCCAGGTCTGCTGCAAGATACTGGGTCAGGGACTTCAGGTGGCGCTACAGAGGATTTTTTGGGTTCTGGCTCCGATCGGGTGGCACGCAGCCACTTGTCGTCGCCCAGCGACACCAATGAGCATCGTCTTGCTGACCTTTTTCCTGGAGGGGATATCTTCCCCGCTGCAGATGCATCTGGTGATGAGCTGGTTGTCTGCGAGTCTCCCTGTCAGGAGGCTCGCCAGGCTGAGGCCATTGGGAAACGGTGGGCAGCAGAGCTCCGTGCCAGGGAGCGACTCGCCCCACCTGTTGCTGGTGATGCTGGGGTTGTCATGGACGGCATTTTGACAAGCTCCGTTTCCTGGGCTAGCGATCAGCCGCTCACTTCGATACTTAACTCTGCTGCGGCGACATGCCAGGAGGCTGGTGGGATCTGGCCAGCGTGGCATGTGGTTGGTATTACCATCCACTTACGATCTGGAGGTCAACGGCTGTACCATGCAGAGAGTCTGGAGGCTTTTGCTTTGCGGAACTACCGCCGTACTCTTCATTTGGTACTGCAGGGCAAGTTCTCTCGCCGCTTTGCTGCTTCTTTGCGCCGTCGACGTGCTGCCTAAGGCTTCATCGACTTCCCAGCCGGTTTGCATAGCATCTCAGCTCCCAAGCCAGGCAAATCGGCAACTCGGCTCGCTGCTTGCGCTTCTTTTTGGTCCATTTTGGCATTATTATGATATCTGCTGGAGGGCAGGCTGGTCTCTTCGGCAAGGAGATCTTAAGTTTTGGGGGCTATGCGACCGCCGTCCTGGAAGGTGGCGGTCTCGGCGCTCTTTAGCTAGGTCAGGGCGGTCTTTCTGCTGCCAAGCACCGGCGCAACGAGGGGTTTGTGAAAAGTCGCGGCGATCACAGAAGCTTCTGTGGGACTTTTTATGCGGTGCATAGCGAGCATGCTTTGCACTTATGCGTGACAGTCAAGCTTGATTGGTTCTTGCGTCGGGGGTGAGCAAACTCCTTGTTTTTCCGCGCTCGGCGGGCTGAAAGTGCTTTGAGAGCCACAGTTATGGTCAGAGCCTCATGCGGTTCATTGCACCATGCGACAGGTGTTGCACATGCAGGGATTCTTAATCTGACGTTAAGCTGAATGCTTGCACTAGCACAGTGGTGTCTAGTATCTAGGAGTGCTCGTAGCAGGGGGGGGTGTCCCCTCATGTTCTGCATCAGGCCGTGCTGGGCTGTGTTTACAGGGGTTGCGGGTTTCGCCGGTAGCCTGAACTCCGCAAATCAGTCGGTCTTGGTAGCCACCGTGCTGCGCTTCCACATGTCACTTTCCTAGCTGCTCCGGCTGCCAGGTGGTTCTCTTCGCATCGTGGGGCGGGGCCCCGGTCTGACTGTCGTTTGGTGGCGTTTGAGTTCAATGGGGCCATCTTCAGAGGGAGCGAGTGAAGCTGTGCAGCCACTCATGCCACTGCAGCATGTGAGTCGGCCCTCACTTTCGGGGGCCATGCGTCCGGTGCGACTGTCAGAAGCTTCTAGGCGACCTCGTGGAGTCTCGATTGAGCCCAATCCCTTGTCACCTCCCACAGTGAGGCCTCGACTTGCGACGCAGTACATTAGGGAGAACCCTGCCCCTGTTCCGCCTCCCCGCAGGGCTGCGGATTATTTCAGGAGTCTCAGCTGGTGGGGTTTCGGCAGCTTCTCTTCCCAGGCCTTTCATTGCACAGGCCGTGGGGTCTGGTGGCTCCCGCGCTCGGGGGTCTGAGGGCTTCAAATCATCGTCAATGTTGCATGCAGAAGTTTGGCAGAAGTGCTTGAAGCTGTGGGCCCTGGTTCAACCATTGTTGCAGACTATTTCATCGGTATTGCAGGAGCTTGGGGAGTCTCGACACGCGTCCATGCTGTTGCAAAATCTGCTGAAGTCAGTTTCGGAAAGCACTTTGGTTCGCTATCTTTCCCATTTGCTGAAATTTTTGGGCACATTACAGGATTTGAATGCAAACTGGGCAGCTATCAGACAGCTGGAAGTGGTCGATGCTCTCCTTTCCATGCACAAGTCAGGCTAACATGTCACCAACGGGCTGAAGGCAGTTCGCTGGGCGGCCAAGACGTTTGGGCTCGCTCTGCCTGATCTCTACGGAGGCCTTCTGGTTGGAGTGGAGGCTCGCATTACTTCTGATAGAAGGGAAGCTCTCCCTCTTCCGCTGTTCGTATTGGCCTATTGTGAGCGGGCCCTGCTTCTGGAATCAGGTTCGGTGGGGTTTAGACTCTTCTTGGGGGCTATTCTTATTACGGCCTCGGCCAGCCTCCGGTTCTCTGACGCGCAACACATCTTATGGACATCGATTCAAGCTGCTCAAGATAATGTCCGGGCTATCTCATACCGAACGAAGTCTTCTCGGAGAGGCATGCCTTTCGGCTGGGTGTCCTGTGGGTACTACGGCGATTCAGGGTCTTATTTTCACAGCTGGGTTTGCAAATACCTTTTCTTGCTGGGCTCTGAATGGGATTCGATTGTTTCGCGCTTCGGGGAAACAGTGCCGGATGCCCTGTTCTTCATTTCGAATGACTTGGAGTGGCAGCCCATGAGCTACGCGCAGGCACTCTCCGCTTTCAGGGGCATTCTGGTTTTGGCGGGCATGAGTCCTACAGAAGCGGCTTCATACACTTTACATTCACTGAAGACATGCCTTCTGGCAGCCTTGGCACAGTTGCAGGTTTCATTCCGCAAACGAGGTCTTCAAGGGCACCACAGATCTGGGCAGAACGGCTGTGTTCTTCTTTACAGCAGGGATGATGTTCACGGTGCGTTGTCTCTGCAACAGCTTTTTTGGGATCGGGTTCGTAGCGATTGGATGCCGCTGAACCCACAGGCTCGCGGTGGGCAACAACCGGCTGCACAACAAGCCATTGAGCCTAAGGTTTTGTCATACTCGTCGTCACCGGCTCATCATCGCTTCCCGGTGGAGAATGGCTCTTTGGCGGCTGCAATTTCGGCCCAGGCTCAGGAGCAGAAGACGGCTTCTTCCAGACCGTCAGCACGCCAGGAGTCCTCAGATTCGGACATCGATTCATCATCGTCTTCCTCTTCCTCTTCAGAATCCGGTAAGAGTAAAGGGGAGACTTTTGGTGCAGACAAAGATCGTCTTGCGGCTGAAGAGCAGGTATGGGTGCAGACTTCTTCGGGCATCATCCACGCTGCTGTTCCGTGTTCTGGTTGCGATGGGATTTTGGTCAGGCGTGAGGATGGCGAGTTGGTTCGGGTTAAGCCTCGATGTGGCACTCTGGCGCACAACATGCAGATCAGGCCTGAGCTTCCGCCGAGTCCTCGCTTTTGCCGACATAAAGCATGTCAGGCGGTTTTCGTGTCATAGTGAACACGTTTGGGGCTGCTTCGTTCAATTCGCAAGGCCCTTGCAAACTGCACTGTCGGGTATGGCGATCCTCGCATGTTACGGCAAGCGAGCCGGGCATCGAGGGGACTGTTTTTGTGTGAAAGCTGGCGATCGGTATACATCCGGGACTGAGGGACTGCACTGGTTGCATCGGCTGGGCTGTCAGAAAAGACCAGGACAGTCGATTATATGCAGTACGTTCAAGCGGTCTTGCACAAATGCCTCAACCGAATCTGTTGCAGTCTGTCCACTGTCCCACTCGGAGGAAAAGACCAGTCGGGGACAGAAAAAATGCCAGCGCCATCTTGATGTGCAAAAGGCATGTCAAAGCGACCCTTGGCTGGGAGAAGCTGATACAGTTGAGACAGCTGAACGTCCACCGGGTTCTCAGCCGTAGCAAACAGAGGAAAAGCTGCAGCGACATAGGCATCCGCGAGCTTCGCGGGAAATTCAGAAGTCTGTTGGGAGACGAAACCTCCAAATTCATCTAGAACCCCTGCAACCGGCCGATGAGTGCCCTCAGCGTGAGTACAATCCTTGGCCAGCTGCTGCATGTCTCGAAATGTAGTAGCGAAAGCCCAGCGTTTCGAAATGTCCCAACCGTAAGCGCAAGCCGCCACTACCAGAACATCAGCGCTTGCCTTCTGAAGAAGTAGACGGACGGGTTCTTCTAGCCAAAGCATGCTATTAGCAGGATTTTCCAGGCTGAAGTGGCCGCCAGCCTTATAGGAAGCATGAAGAAGTTCGGATGCACGCTGCATCAAGGTCCGGCTGTTCACCACTCTCTCCTGTTCTGGTGGCGAAAGACCTGGGACCCCTGACAAGTATTCGGGAGTTCGCAACGGCTTGGGACCAGGCTGAATCAATTTGCACCGTGAGTACTCCTTACACGGTGGCGAAGCATGCGCCAGAGTGACTGCTCC
Organism: Symbiodinium sp. CCMP2592; assembly: GCA_905221615.1. Taxonomy (NCBI): domain Eukaryota; class Dinophyceae; order Suessiales; family Symbiodiniaceae; genus Symbiodinium; species Symbiodinium sp. CCMP2592. Next base: position 123,357 of record CAJNDT010000753.1, on the reverse strand, counting down.
AGAGTAACACAACCGAAGAAGCGGCTCATAAATTGAATCATCCAGAAGATCGTGCTCTGCAGACAACAACGTATCTATCGACATAACAGATACCCCAGCTTGCAAAAATGCAGAAGACAGCGGCCGAGCGTGACCCGCAAACAAGTCCAGGAAAAGATTGCCCCGAACCTTGGAGAGATCAAGAACTGATGGGGGTGAAGGAAGAAGCACCGCCTCCGCTGTGTTTCCAGACTCCAACTGCTCCGCAAAATTCGGCAAAGGAAAGTGCAACTCCCTCAGCTGCTGCAAGTCGTCCTGCGAAACGCCTGGCAATTGGGCTGAAGTGTATGCTGTCAGGACCCATCGATCCCCTGTCCAGGGCTCTGAGCAGTGAGGCAGAGAGCCATCGAAAGAAAAACCCGATCGGCGAGTGTTGAAAATGCAACCCCGCAAAGATTGATCCGCCTGCGCATCGGTTGGCGGACATCTCGGGAGATCCGGGTACTCAGAACAATCCATCTGAATCCACAAGCCCCCTTTGTCAAAAGCCCCCAAGCTGCACGAGTGATTCAGCGACCCTGGGGCGTTGAAATCCGAATGAAGATGAGCGAATTCATTGTGCGATATGCAGAAACTAGACCACGTAGCTGTGGGAAAAACTGATTTCAAGAAAAGATTGATGTACTTCACCAGCATTGGATTTTCCATGGTGAAGCGACAAAGTCCGCCTAGGGAGCCCGAGCGAACCCCAGCATTGAAGTAGCTTGCGTGCTCCCGGCCACCATCCAGAACCTTGTTCCTCATCAACTGAGTCTGCCCTGGACAGTGTTGTTGCAAAACTGAAAGGCAAGTCTCCCAATCCAGAGGCTGCTGAGAAGTGTCCGCCTGCATCTCCGCTGCATCCAAGCGGCCCGTCCTGACATCCGAGGCATCATCCGAGAGTCAGTGCGGCATCGCCTTGTGTTGATGCGCCGGGTGCTTGCCCAAGCAAGGTCTGCCATCCGGGCGAGGCACAGGGCACAAATGCTCGAATTTGCAATCCGTGAAAGAGCAGCCCTTTGCCCAAGAGTAATCCCGACAAAGAAAACGAGTCTTGCCCTTGTCCTCGAACTTCGTAATCCACTTAGCCCCAGACGGAGCCGTCTGACCGGCATTCGCCCCACGGCCCTTACCCCCGCCCTTCTGTTTGCCCTTGCCACCAGGAAGCCGGCGAGAGCCTGGCGGGAGGTCCCATTTTTTGGGGACCGCCACACGAGCCTGTAGCAACGAATAGATGTCGCCCCTAATCTCTGTGTATTCCGTCAATGCGTCATCCAAAGACCAGCCATGCAAGTTTACCAGATCGGCCATCTGGCACCATAGCTGACGATCTGCCTGCATGATTTCCTCAGCAAACGGATTGCGAATGCCCGCCTCACATTTTTGCGTCGCCAGTTTGATGAACTTGCGCTCAAACTTGCGAAGGCTAGCAAGGTGCGCGCCCTGAAGCATCGCTACAGCCACTGAAACGAGCTTCCGGCTCGCCCTCCGTCATCGCCCTATGACAATGGTGGCCAACCACCCTGGCTACACGATGTGCCTGACAAAATGATGCCTGCGCAGACCAGACAGTCTCGAACACGTAAGGCATTCTAACACAGTTACGACACCAGCAGCCGTCTGACTGAACAAGATGCAAGCTTGATGTTTCCTGACGTATCTCCAATCGCACAGTTCTAGACCACCACAACATGATGGCCGTGACTCCTGAGCACCTTACACGCGCACCCAACTTGAATGCTTTCGGGCAATTTTTTCGGATTTATTGGAGGCCTCCACGGGCCGTCCGGTGGACTGGTCGATTCAGCCTTTTCAACCTTACACTCTGAAAGCATTGCAGCAGCTCTCTGAGGCCGTGGAGGATCCAGATGAAACTCTTTTCTCCTGCCTTCAATCTGGGGCACCCACCGGGTACTTCAAGAACATTCCCAAAAGCGGAGTGTTTGTGCCGGCTCCTCAAGACGAAGTTTCGGAGGAGCAACCTTTGCTGGAGTGCACTGAGAATTGGAAGGGGGCTCGCGACAACCCAGAGACTCTGGATGCCTTGATTCAGGAAGAGCTGGATAACGGCTATCTGGAGGAGGTCCCGATTGATGAGGCTCGCTCCAGATGGCCAGAAGTTGCCATTGGGAAACTCAATGTTGTTCTTGTCCCGGATAAAAATCCGCGCTTGACTGTGGATGAGACAATCTCTGGAGTGAATCCGGCCTGTCACATTCCCGAGCGTTACAACCTGCCTGGTCTGGGCGATCTGCAATCCAGCTATCCGCTGAGAGGCCAGGTTTCGGAACTTCGTTCCTTCTCGCTAGACATTAAAGCGGCGCACAAAAGCATCCTCATGCAAGAGCGGGACCGTGGTTTGGCTGGGATAACTTGCAATGGCAAGACCTACTTCTACCGGGTCATGCCGTTCGGCATGAGCTGTTCGGCGTACTGGTGGCAGCGCCTCTCGGGTTTCTTCATGCGAACTTGGCATCTTCTGATTTTCCTGGCGCACTTCATGTCCATGTACGTGGACGACTTGATCCTGGCCATGGCCTCTGGCGCCTTGGACATCTCGGCGTGTCTCCTTCTTGCATTTGCGGCATCCTTTGGGATCAGGTTGTCGTGGCCAAAATTGCAGCTTGGTTCGGACTGTCTTTGGATAGGATGGCAGTTGTCGTACAGGGCAGGTACGGTTAGGGTTCCGGAGTCTAAACGTGCGAAACTTCGTGGCCTTCTGAATCCTCTTCTTGGTGACGGCCGTGTGGAGCTGAAGACGATCCAACAAGCTTTGGGTCTTCTTCAATGGATTACTCAACTTCACAAGGAGCTTCGTCCCTGGCTTTCTTGTCTGTATGATGATATCTCCAGGCCGCCGGGGACTTCTTTTTCCATTGATCCTGCCCGTTGGAGCACTTTGGCTCCCTGCCTGTCGGATGCTATGATCTTCATCTCCACTCCTGCTGGCACGGCCATTCCTGTGGGTTCCAAGCTGTTGAGTGCGAGGCACGTGGAATTGCACAAGAAATCAGACTTGGCTAGGGTTCCACTCACATCCAAACGTGTGTGGATGCGGATTGCGGATCCTCAATCGCTTTCGACGCTTATCCTTGCTGAGCAAGCGTCTTTTGCAATTCTGGTTCGATTGGTGCGGCTCTTACATGTTCCATGAATGCTTGATGCTGCCTCAGCGGTCTTTGGAGGCAACCATGGCGGCAGATGCTTGCGCACAGGGTACTTCGATTGGCATTGGCGGCTTCATCAAGCTGCCTGACTCGGAACCTTTGTGGTTCTCCGAGCGTTACGATCTGGCAGACTTCAAGTACTTGGAGCTTCCGTTGCACGCGGAAGCGCAGAAGGACATCTCTTGCTGGGAAACATTGGCTCAAGTGGGCCTTATGCTTCTTTTTGGCCACCTATGCCCAGGCGGGCGTATGAGAATCTCGATGCCTTCTTTCTGCGACAATTCTGGCGCGGAATCCGTTTGTGCAAAGCTCTTGACGACGAAATCTGTTAAAGAACGGGCTTCACTAAGCTTCCTACTCTCAAACTGAAGCGGTCACTTTTCCTTGTGGGTCACTGTGTCCGCTGGTCTCGAGCCTAGCACGTCGCGTGTGCGTGACGGCTGTTCCTGTACATTAACTGCACTGCACTAACTGTGTTACTGTTCCTGGCAAGATGTTTAACACCCCGCCTTCGGAGTTAGCGAAAGTTCCTCGACTGAGGTGACTCCGACTTTTCCTGTCAACAGTAAACACACTGCAGTTCCTTTTCACTTGCAAAACAAACACTCTGCCTCATCGCAAACATATTTTCCTATGTTCACTCGCAATCCTCTCCAAGGTTGCTCGACTGTACAAAAGACGTTCCTTTACTATACTTAGATCACCACAGAAACAAAAAGGGCTGTGCTACGGTTCCTGTGTCCTGCTTCTTCTTTCCTCGGCTCTCTGGCCTCAGTACTGCTCGCTGTTCCTTTGCTTCACTGGAAGGTCACTTCGCCGTCGTCGACCTTGTAGACTTTTGCTCCTTCTTCTTCGTTGCTGACTTCTTTCTGTTCCTTGAGTTCTTGCTCTAGCCACTCTGCACGCTGCCTTGCTTGTGACATGCACTTCTCTTTTCCTTGCTTATCTCTTGATCCTGCTTTCCAACCTGTTTCCTTTGATCCGGAATACCAGTACCACTGCGTCTTGACTTCGTTCCACTTCCACTGGTAGTTCCTGTTCTGGAAACCGTAGACTGCAAACCAGTTTCCTTCAAACTCTCCTTTTCCTTTGCCCTTCATGAACGATTCTTCGTTCACTGGTCCTTTGGCGGAAAGTTCTGGGTCGTCCTTTCCTCCTTTCCTTTGCTGCTGCTGTGTAACACTCGGTGGCTCCTTTCCTGTTCCTTTTCCTTCTGGCTTCTCCTCTTCCTTTGCTGGTGTTGCTGGTGTTGTGTCTGGTTCCGTGGGTGCTTGCGACCCGGCTGCTGATCCTCTGCTCTCAAGCTCCTGTGTAAGGCTTGCAATTCTTTCTTTATCCTCTTTGCGTTCCTTCATCATCTCCTTCATCATTTCTTCAAGCTTCTGGATCCTGTCTGCTTCTCCTGATCCTGTTGCTGTTGATGCTGCTGCCTTCTTTTCTGCTTCCTTCTTGGCAATGTACGCTGACGCTGCCTTTTGGTCTTCCTCTCTTTTCTTCCTGGCTTCCTTCTCCTTTCTTTTCTTCTCCTGTTCCTTTCTTTCCTTTTCCTCTTTGGCTGCTGCGGCTGCTGCTTCTGTCCCCTCCTTTTCCTTTGCCTCTCTCTCTGCTTTTGCTTTGGCTGCCGCTTCTACCTCTCGCCTTCTCTCGGCGGCTGCTGCGGCTTCTGCTTTTGCCTGCTCTCTGTCTCGCTTTTCCTGCTCTTCTGCTGCTTCTTCCAAAATCCTTCTGGCTTTGGCAATCTGCTCTTCCTTTGCCTTCTTCTCCTCTTCTGCTTTGGCTTTCGCTTCCTTCTGCTCCTTTGAGATCTTGTCCTGTTCGTTCCAATATTTGCGATCATCTTCATCTCGAGGTCGAAATCCTGAGCTTTCTGCTCTTGCCTTTGGCTTTCCTTTTCCTTTTCCTTCCTTCTTTCCTTTTGTTCCCTTCTCGTGCTTGTACGTGTAGTCCTTGTCAATGTGGATCTTTTCTCCTGTGACTCTGTGCTGCTTGTAGATCTCGCCGTTCTCGGAGTATTCCTTCCACTCGCTGCTGTAGTCGTAGGGGTACGGAAACTGCTTCTTTTCCTCTTCTTTCTCCTTTAGCCTTTGCTTGCTTTTGGCGTTGATCTCCGCGATCTTCTTCTTCCTTCCTTCTTCCTTTGCTTCCTCGCTTTCTTCTTCCTCTGCTGCTGCTGTTCCTTCTTCTGCTTTGGCTTCTTCGGGGTACTCCCCGGGATCTTCTCCTCCAACGTAGCTGTCCACGTAGGCCTCGTTCTCGTTCTCGTCGAAGTAGTCCTGGCTTTCTTCCTGTTCCTGGAGTCTGTCGAAGTAGCTCCTGTCTGACCAGTTCCTTATATCGTCTTCTCCTTTGTGTTCCTGGGAGGTAGGTGACTTAGCTCTCGAAGGTGCTGTTCCTTGTCCGTGTCCTTCACGACGTAGTTCACCTTCTAGTTCTCGGTCCTTGGCTTCTCTTTTCCTTTGTTCCTCTTCGTCTTCTTCTTCTTCTTGCTGCTGTTCGTAGAAGTCCTGCATCATCTGGTTCAGCTGTTCCTTCACGGAATCACATGTACCTAGGACGAAGTTCATGTGTTCCTTGACCTGCTTCCGGTCTCTTTCGTTCTCTTCGGCCATTTCCTGAACCTGGTGCTTCACGCTATAAATCTGGGATGTCAAACTTTCCACACATCCCGCAACGTGTTCCTGACTTTTGCGCAAACGCGCAGCTTCCTCTGTGTTCTTCCTGATCGACTCCGCGATCAAGTTCCTTTCTTCTGTAGCAGTCTTCAACGTGACTGCCGCTTCCTTCAAGGTCTGAAGTTCCTTGACGATCTCTTCTGAGCTTTTGCTCGAACTCGCGCTCGCTTCCATGGCTGCTGAGGTTCCTGGTAAGGTGCCTTGACCTGCTACTGGGCGTACTAGTTCCTGGATACCTGAGCGTTCTGCGAGTGTTCCGCAGAGTTCCTTGAGCTGCGAAAGCATCTCACTACATGTTGTTCCATGAGCTGTTCCTGTAAACGTTCCTAGCTCACATGCACTCGTGTCACTGCATATGCCGTCCTGCTCGCATGCACTTGCACAACAGAGAACATGTTCCTGAAAATCTGCCTGAAACTCTTCTTCTTGAACACAACTCTCAAAACACTGTTCCTTGAAACTCTGAATCTGAAGACTGTCCGAAATACCTGAAATTCCTGCAAACAACAAAGCTGCAAAAGACAAAGTTCCTGGGCTCTTGATCATCCTTACAACTGCTTTAGCTTGTGTTTGGGCCTTGTGTTCCTTGAGCTCTTCTCTACCTACTGGTTCGTTCTCGATGGTCTGAAAACCTAGCCAGTGTAACAACAGTCTGATACGCTTCGCTGAAAGGGGCTTGGTTCCTATATCAGCTGTGTTTTCCTTGGTTCCTACTGGGTGAACACTAATTGTTCCTTCTTTGTGGAGGTCTTGAAGAAAAAGGGTCCTGATCTGCAAATGCTTGACTCTACCTACACCTTGCCTTGTAATAATTCCTCTATCTGCAGAAGAATCCATATACAAGTGTACCTTGCATTGTTTCCTGGTCAAGAATTCCACTGCTTCCTTCAACAAGATAGAATCTGACGCTGCTGACGCTCCTGCGTAGTACTCTGCTTCACCACTGCTCAAGCTAACCGACTTCTGGTTCCTAGAAAAAGAGTAAATGCACTGACCGTCTAAGCAAACAATTCCTGAAGATGTTGAGCGCCTTGTGTCCTTCTTTCCTTCCCAATCTGAATCACTGAAGACTTCCAAAAGGTGGTGTTCCTTGGGCCTTGTTCCTGTAAAGTCGTAGTTACCATTCCTAATGGATTCATTGAGATTACTGAGTCCTCTGGGTGTCTTCCTGTACACTAGATGGTATCCTTCAGTTCTCGACATGTACTGCACTAGGTGGACTAAGTGCTTCCAAGAACCATGTGTTGGTTCCGACATCTTGGAGGCTAAACCTCTCACCGCAAACTGCACGTCAGGGCGGTCCTGACTGACATACAAGAGTATGCCAACGCTCTTCCTGAACGATGCTGCTTGTTCCTGATTCAAGGTCTGAGTGTTGTCCTGTTCCTGCGACTCTTGGGTGCACGGAGTTGGCTTTGAGGCTTTGCTGGTAAGCTTCAGTTCTTCCTTAAGCTTCACAAGATACTTCGGGTCACTCGTGATGTGGAGCTCGTGATTGTGGTAGCTGAATTTCCTTTTCAGGAATCGGATTGTCTGGTGTGACTCTCCTACTTCAAGTTCCTGCTCTGTCAAGAAGGGGCCTTCAACCTTTAGCTCGTAGGTTTCTCTTAGCTTTCCTAGCTTGGGCTCTAGGTGCCTTGTTTTCCCTGCTGCCTGAATGTCATCTACATGCACAACAAGTATGCTGTTCCTGTCGTCACGAAACAAAGTAGGGCATGCTTTGCTCCTATCAAAGTTCTGCTCTTTGAGGGTTCCTGCAAAATGATCACTCCATAGTAGTGCTGCATCTCGCTGTCCTGGAAGTACTCTTATCAGTAACAAACCTTCGTTCCTACAACTAGGGTCCTGGTCGCCAAACAGATCCACATATTCCTTTGGGAATTGACATGCACATCGGGTCCTTTGTGGTACCTGCAAGAATGCGTCCTTGACATCAATGGAGTACAAGGCGTGTTCCTGTTGTAGTCCCAAAATAGGGATAATTCTCACCAACGATGCGCTTGTTGCTGGGCTGAATGTGTCATTCCTTACTTCTGCTGCTTTGAACTCTCTTGCGACTAGCCTAGCTCTCCTTGTCCATCGGCCGTTCCTGAATCGCCAATCGAAGACGAATTTCGTCGTCAACCACTTTGTTCCTTGGTTGCTATCTTCTTCTTCTGTCTCTCTCTCCTCTTCTCTCTCGAGCTCTTGCAAGGGTTTCCTTGCCAATGCCTTCATCTCGGTGAGTCTGTTGATCTCTGTGAGCATTGCCTCACGATCCAGTTCCTGCAACTGGGCTTCTGCAACTTCTGGAGGTCCAGAATCTTCGCTCTTGAAGATGTCTTGTTCCTCGTAGGAATCGCCAATGTCCGAATACGAATCTTCCCAGAAAATGTCCTCTGTACCTGGTTCTGCTTCAGGTAATTCTTCATCATTGTGCTCAAATACTCTTCCTACGTTGAACGGAGGGTACTTCTTCTTGTGAGAATCAATCTTTGGGATCTTGGAACCTGTTCCTACATCATCAAATTCCATTTTCCTAAGAGGTGCTGGTCCTCTAGCTGAAAGAAGTTCACTTGCCATTGCACTGTCTGGAATGAGTTCTTCTTCTGATGCTGCGTCCATTTCCTTACTGCTGCTACTAGAAGACGTTGGGTCTGAAGCTGCTTCGTCGTGTTTGTTTTGGTCGTCGTATTCCTGCTCAAGTTCTTCTTCTGCCTTTCTCTTGCTCTGTGCCTGCTTCGCTTTGCTCTCTAGGTAGGTTGTCCTAGTAGGTCCTGACTTCCCTGCAGAGTCCCCGCCTTGGATGACAATCGGTCCTGCGATCGGTCCTGAAGGTGCTGAAGGTGCCGAGTCCTCAACCGACTGTTCCTGAGTTGTTCCATCCACGACAGGTGGCGCCTCTGCAATTGGTCCTGGAATGTTCTTCCTGGGAATGTTCCTTGTTGCAAGTGTAGTGTGCTTCACTTCCCAAGTATGAATTCCTACACTGCTGATTCCTTTCACGTCGAAGTGTTCTACACACCGTTTTGCGCTCCGGCTCGTCTTGATGCCGTCCATGTGCCACGTAATGAAAAGGTTGTTGTCTGTTTTTCCTAAAAACACTCCTCTCAACCAAATAGGGTCACCTTTCCTATTGCCACGAGTTCCTGAACGATTGGTCAAAACCAAAAGTGATTCGCCAAATTCGGCGAGCTGGCCCTCGTAAGGCCTTCCTGCCATGAACTCATACGGAGTCATTCCTGTGGAGGAATGGCGATGGTACCTGTTCAAGGTCCATGCCGAGTGCCTGAAAGCCCAACTGAAGATTGGATGTGTATGAGCAATATATGTTCCTGTTCTGTGTTCAAGGTGCCTAATCAAGGTTGTTCCTTGTCTCCTAATGGTTTGGATTGCTCTCTCTGCCATGCCGTTGGTTTCCTTCTGGCCACTGACTGCGTCCTGCAAGACTGTTCCTAGACCTAAAGCTGCTCTCTGCTTCTGGATGACTTGCTTCAGCTTCATCATTGTTCCTTCGTTGTCTGCCTTCAAGTTGATAGTTCCGTATCCAAGCTGAGTACTCAAGTAGGTCACTCCTTCGCAAAGGTGCTCTACAAGATCTTTTCCTTTAGATGCTGTCGGGATACAGACCATGTTCCTACTCCAAGAATCAACACACACAAGACATACTGCCGCTGGTGCCTCATCATGACTTGTTCCTGTAAAACAGAAATCCATACAGAAAGTTGGTCTCGAAGATCTTTCCTTCTCTGGGTTCTCACGAAGGTGTGGAGACTCTTTTCCTTTGCATGCTACACACGTCGGACACCAAGATGCATAAGGTAAGTGTGTGAGATTATGCACTGCAACTTCCTCCGGCTTTGGCTGTTTGGGTACCTTCAGAGGTTCAGCTTCTAGAAACTCCTTGTACTTCTTCTGGCCTGAAACAAGTTCCATGTGTCTTTCTGCTTCCATGATGGATCTACTGAGCCTTCTGAGGATCTCTTGCTTAGATCCAGCTTTTGAAACTCCTAGTTCCTTGCACAGTTCTCTCAGGGCCTTGAGGCTGTTCTGCTGGTTGTACTCATGACCATTGAATGTAAACGACAGTTCTCCTGCAAGTTCGTGCCTGTGCGCTGGTGCTTGGGCCTCTGAGGTCTCTTCCTGTTCTTCTTCCTGTTCTGGAATCGTGTCCAGTTGGTGAACCTTCTGTTTTGGTCTTCTGGCCTTGGGGTTCACTGGTTCGATGAGTTCGAATACACTGCGTCCTGTCCAAGATAAACCTCCTAGTGGTTCTGGGTCTCTGTGAGGCTCATCCAAAGTCCAGAACTTGTCATCCTCAAAGAAATCCTTGTTGATCGGTTCTTCTCCATACGTGTACCTGTCTGGTTTGAGGTTTCCTATGTCCACTGGAATGTCATTGGTATCTCGAGGATTGAACAAAGTCTTCCTCAACGAGTTGTGGTACCTCGTGAGTGTGGTGCCATCCATGCTGATTGACCATGCATCCTCAGTGTACTCTTCAAACATCTTTCGATCTTCATCTTCCTTGGGGGTGCCTATGAGGTTCAGCGGAAATTCCTTGAGCGATACTAGCGTAAGTGTGCGATACTCCTTGCTCCCATCGAAGATTGTTCCAAACGGTTCTTCAAGTTCCTCAAACATGATGCTGTGATGCAACAAATACCACTGATCATCATCCTCAATAAGCACTGCTCGATATGCGAACTTTCCTGGTGGAAACATCAAGTAAGTATCAACGTGTTCTGAGGTTCCTAGGCTGAAGTGGACTTGGTAAGGGTCTCGCCAGTTGGTCCAACCAACACGCTGTTCTTCAATGAGTTCCTTCAAGTTCTCGCACAAGTACATAGGGATAGGCTTTGCTTCTGCTTCCCAGTTGACTGCTCTCACAAAGGCTTTTGTTGTAAGTGAGTTGTTGTTGTAGTTCACTGCGATCTTGGTTGTTCCTTCTGTTAGGAAAGTGCCTGTTGCTGTTCCATCTCTGAACTCCCAGCCTTTCTTCAACAGTTTACCTACTGCCAGAAGAGGGTGCACAACCGATGAAATCAAGAACACTTCTTCAACCTTCACAATGTTTCCTTGAATATCCCGAAACTCAACTTCAATAATCCTTTGGTCTGAAACCTTAATTCGGGATCCTTGCGCATCTCGCAAAACTACCTTGGTAGTGTTGGGTGCTTTCCTTCCGTACTTCTTCATCCACATTGGTGCCAACGAAATGTCGGCTCCTGAATCCAGCACAACCTCGATCTCTCGAGTTCTCGTGTTCCTCGCTGCACGCGCAAACCTAGTAATGGTCCTTGAGGGTGCTGTTCTCTCTACTCTGTTCCTTCTAGGAGGATGGTGACATCCGTTCTCACATTCCTGCATGTCTGGGTGCCACGGTGTTTCATGACATCCATTGGGACACTCAAAGTAGTATCCACGGTCCTGAGTTCCTATCGGAGTTCCTTCTAGGTGCCATTGCAACCATGCATCATCACTCACCTCATCACAGTCCTGAAACTCATCATCTTCATCACCAATCCAAAACTCTTCTGTCTCACTTCTCTCTTCCTGAACTTCTTCACCAACAACCCGCAAAACTCTTCCGAAGTACTCAATCTCTATCTCATCAGAGTTCTCACTCATCTCGAATTCCTCCGGAAAGCTTGTGGGCTCGTCTCCCATGTGGTACATGGAGACCATCCTAATCACTGGTCTTTGGGTTCCTTGGCTTGCTTGGCTTTGGCTTGTTGAGGTCTTGTTGGCTGACGAAGGGGCCTGAGTCGAAGTACCTGTAGTGCTCGCTTGCTCGCTCTGGTTTTCAAGGTCAACGTTCCTTGCCTGATAACCCATGTCACGCATCTTCTGCCTACACTGTGCTTCGAAATGTCCATACTTATGGCAGTAGTGACACACTCCTGTAGCTGCTTGGGCTTTTCCTTTACCTTTTCCTTTGTGTCTGAAGAAACCTCTTCCTCGACCTTTGCCTTTTCCTTTGTAACCTCTGAAACCTCTACCTCGGCCTTTCCAGTTGCCTCGACCTCTGCCTTTGCCAAAACCTCCGAAACCTTTACCTTTACCTTTGCCTTTGCTGTCAAAGCCGAAACCTTTTCCGAAGTCCTTTCCACCTTTCTTGCCTTTTCCTTTACCTTTGCCTTTATGGTGAACATAACCTTTGCCATAGCCTTTCTTTCCTTTGTACCATGCTTGGTTGATATCCATTGCTGCAAGACCACCATGGTCATCACCTTTGTCGATCAAGTCTGTTGTGGTTCGGTGAGGTGTTCCTTGCTGGGCTGCTAAAGAGTTAGTCCAACGCTCGGTTGACTCATAGTTCACAAGGTACTGACGAAGAGTATTGTACTGTGTCTTCTCATCCATGTTGAGCAACAAGTGCCTTTTCACGTCAGGTTTCATACCTTGGATAAGAGTAGATACTTTCAAATTCTCCTGTACCTTTTCTCCAGTCGCCTTCTCGTACTTCTCGATGTGTTCCTCATATTCGAGGATATTCTCAGCAATTCCTTTGTTGTGAGCAAATTTGTAGTTGAGAATGTTGTGAAACAACTCCAACGATCTCGCACGATTCGTTGGTTGATATTCCTTGAGTAGCATACGGTAAGCTTCCATACCGTTTTCCTCAGCTACATGCTTTACAACTCGGTACGGCCTTCCTTTAGTGTACGAACAAAGAACACTGTACAGGCGTCGGCTTGTTTCCTTTGCTTCTGCAGACATCTCAGCCATCTTCACTTGTTTATCATCTTTTAGGTTCCTTTCTGCGATGTCCATGATCTTCACCATGTTGGAATCCACTGCTCCAAGCCAGATCCGAATCCTGTTCCTGAACTCTGTCCATCCACTCTTCTCTTCTTGCCATGTTCCTGGGGAAAATGCTTCGGGGCTTTTAATCAGCTTGTGCAACTCCACTTCTCCAGGCTTTCTTTGTTCCTTTACTGCTTTCTCCAGAGATGCTCCTATCTCCTCAAGTGTCGTTGCTGCGTTCGTGTGAGCGTCTGCTAACGCTGTTTGTGCTGTCTTCTGTTGTTCCTGAACTGCTGTCAGGGTTTCCTGGAATGCTTGTGTGAGTCCTGCTTCTCTTTGACTTCCTGAAGCTGCTGAGTTCCTGATCTCCTCTGCTAGTGTCTGTATTCCTTGTAAGGTCTGTGCATTGATCTCGGCAAGTGCCTTCAATGCATCCTCCATTCCTTTTGCTGCTTCAAGGTTGCTGTACACTAGTGCTGCTAAAAGTAGTGACTTGCACTGTTTCCTGCTCACTGCTTGTGCTCTCCTTTCTCCTCTTGTCTTCCTTTGGTGCTTCGAGCGGTTGCTTGCTCTTGCGAAAAACAAACTAGAATAGTACGACAGGGTGATCCAAGTAATCAGTCCCATTGGGGTTCCTAAGAACACTGCTATGCGAATTCCTTGAAATACAACTCTGTTGGAAATGACTTCCTGACATATCACATGCACGACGTCGTGAAACTTCTTTCCTACGATTGCTAGCTTTTCTACGAAACTGTGAACATGTTCCTGTACAACTTTCCTCAGTACTTCTCGCTGTTGTTTTACTAGGTACCTAGGGGCGTAGCCTGACTCAAGGCTCTCACTCTCCTGGTTCTCGGTGTTCTGGTCGCCGTTCCTGTTCTCTTCCGTGTAGTACTCGCCGGTCACGCTAACGACGCTGTAGAGCTCGTTCATCACTTGGTTCGCGCACAACAAAGCGTACGGTACCATGACTTTTCCTATCTCCACATAGTCCTTAATCGTGTACGCGTTCGTGTTCCTGATCGTGTTCACGTTGGTGCCGTCGGGGTTCACGCTGCACTCGTTGTAGCCTTGCTGGTAGTACTCGCCGTACACGTCATAGTTCCTGTAGCGGTTCCGGTGCGTATTGGGGTGCGTATTGGGCTTCCTTCTGCTCGACCACACTGCCATGAGCTCGCTCTCGTCACTCTCAACGTACGGTAGTTCCTTTCTCCCACGGCTCGCTTCCTTGGAGGATAAGGCGTCTCCAAGGGCAAGTTCTTCCTTGGTCTCCACTTTGTTGCCAAGGGCCTGCCACGGTCTCACCGCCATACTTCCTGCTCCTGGGACCAAGATCATCCCGCACAAAGTTGCGAGGCTTCCCAGTGCGAAACCAACCAGCAGCACCATACATGCTGCCAAACCGTAGCACTTCATGTTCCTTTTCTCTTTCTCTTCCACCAACACTCGGTCGGGGTAGCAATCGCTGCAAGCGTCAAAGTCTCGCGCGTTTCCTGCTGTCACGTTGTGGTTACGAAGGTGTCCACAACCTCTGCGGTGGTACTTTGTTCCTGAACGGACTGCGATCCTGAGCGTGGGCATGTTGAGCACTGTCTCTGTCTTCTTGGTGATCTGCTCATTCGCGCGCATCTGCTTCCATCCGGCAACGAGGCAAACTGCCATGGCGCCGAGCATCATGGTTCCTATGGCTACGAGTAGCATCATCGCTGCCAAGGAGGTTCCTGGAGGCAGCTCCGCTACCATGTTAAAGAACGGGCTTCACTAAGCTTCCTACTCTCAAACTGAAGCGGTCACTTTTCCTTGTGGGTCACTGTGTCCGCTGGTCTCGAGCCTAGCACGTCGCGTGTGCGCGACGGCTGTTCCTGTACATTAACTGCACTGCACTAACTGTGTTACTGTTCCTGGCAAGATGTTTAACAAAATCTCCTCTCTGCTTCTTTACTCAGCTGGTCGCTATGATCAGCACTCGTATGGGCCTGTGCCTGGACGTGCAACACATTGCTGGCGAAAGGAACACCGAAGCTGACTTACTTTCTCGTTGGGACGGGGTCAGCCAGCTTCCTGATGATTGGAATCTTGATTTCAGATATCGCTTCACTGTCGCTGATTTCTTCGATCTACGTCATGATGTTCGTCTTTTTCCTGCTGAAGCCAAGCTGCTGTGGAAGCTGCCGAGATGAACTGCGCTCTGCGAGGGGCGTCGTCTGATTCCGAAAGATGCTGAGCTTCTTTTCCATAGGTGTTCGTCTCACTTAATTGTGGGGCGTGCATGGCGATTCCTCCACCTATGTCTTGTGCCGTGGTAGTTTTGGGTTGGGCCTTGCTTAAACCTTGAATCCGTATGCTTGTCAGATCTTACTTCTGCGGTTTTCCACCACGGCATAAAACATAGTGCGAAGGGAACGAGTGCGATGTGCCAGTGATATGATTGGTGATTGGAATATTTCATATTCACACTTTTGCGATTCGAGCTGATTGCGTGCTTTGAGATATGGATATCCTTTGAGCTGTTCGCCTGAACTTTTGAGCAATGCTTTTGGGGGAATACAAAATGCGTTTCGTATTTGAACGGCGATCGTGTTTACTCGATCCTGTTTAAATATCAAACCATTTTGTTTTCCTTGCGGTCGGTGTTTTCCAATTTTGTATTCCCTCATTTTGCATGCGGCTTGTCTTGAGATTGGAGCATGGCGATGCATCTCGAATGCTGAAGCTTGGCGGCTCCAGATCGAGCTTCAACTTTTTTCTCCCCACCCACCACTCCCTTTGGTGGTCGACAGCTGTCTCCTTTTGCACAGTCGTGCGGATGCGCAGGTGTTCTCCCGCTGACAATAAGTCGTTGCGGTGGAATCTTTGCGCTTCTCGCTTCAGTATAGTTCACATTTAGCAGTGCATATTCCGTTGGGACATTGTCCCCCGGAAGTTCCCGGGTTAATGCTTGGCCCCATGGGCCTTGCTTAAACCTTGAATCCGTATGCTTGTCAGATCTTACTTCTGCGGTTTTCCACCACGGCATAAAACATAGTGCGAAGGGAACGAGTGCGATGTGCCAGTGATATAATTGGTGATTGGAATATTTCATATTCACACTTTTGCGATTCGAGCTGATTGCGTATGCTTTGAGATATGGATATCCTTTGAGCTGTTCGCCTGAACTTTTGAGCAATGCTTTTGAGGGAATACAAAATGCGTTTCGTATTTGAACAGTGCGAAAAAGGGCTGGACAGGCCGGGTGGAGGCAATGGAAATATCCTCCGACGAGGAGGTAGAGGGGCCACCTGCCCCAAAGGCGACGGGGGTGAGCCTCGTGGACCGGGTCAACAGCTTCAGTTGGACCCCTCCCTACGTTGCCCCAGAGGGGAAATGGTCGAGCCCTCAGGCCTTGAGCCACAACAACCGCAACTATTGCGAGTACTGCATGGTTTGCGGGAAACACGCGACGGAGGCTCATTTGATGTCGGCCAGCCACAATCATCTCATGCAGTCGTGGATCGCGAGGAACCGCCCTGGTTTGAGGCTGCTACCGGACAGGCTTTCGGACCCCGAGAGGGTCGAGATGATGATCCAATTACGTATGCCGGACTTGACCGAGCCCGAGATCAAGAAGGCGAGGGAGCTAGTTCTCCAACCAGCTTGGTTCAGCAACCAACCGGCGAAGGCGGATGTCTCAACTTTGCCGCCACAGGTCGACGCGAAAGCCACAGCGAAATCCAGCAATGCACTTCCTGGAATCTGGGCGGAACCACCAGAGCCTCCACGAGCAGTGGAGCGGCGTGTGCTTCCATCACAGCCGGAGGTGCGGCGTGTGAAAGCCAGGGGACGGCCTTGGCCGGACACTCTGGGAGTCCAGCTGCGGTCGACTCAACAGCTGGAGAAAGCGCAGCCACTATACAGCCTGTCAAGACACCCCCAGGGTGGACGCCCCCAAGTTCGCCTACTACGGATTCGGAGAACTGGGGTGCCTGGACAATCAAGAAGGCGAAGCCAGCACAGGCTGGCAGCGGGGATCAACAACCACAGACCCCACCCAAGGCGGTGGATCCGAAGGGGCTCGGGTCTATGATGCCCAAGACACCGCCCAAGACGGCGCCATTGGTGGCACCTGCGGAGGAGGACACAGAGATGGCCGAGGACACAGGGATGGAGCAAGAAGCGCCATCGCCACCCAACGTGTCGTCGAGTGTGCCGCCTCCGGCACCTCCGCCACCACCGGATTCGGCTCCACCAACATATTCGTGGGTGCCACGCAGCTACCCACCTCCGGGTGCAGTGATGAGTTCGCCCAGCGGCGAGAGTTTATACACGAGGATGAGGCTCGGCATCTGTACGGAGGCAGAAGCAGACTCCTGGAGGGTTGCAGCGGAGATGGCCACAGAATCTCGGCGAGTGCGTCCGCGCACCGCATTGCCGATCCCACCTCCTGCTCCTACCGCGAGCCGGCCTACTTCAAGCCCAACGGGGAGCGCTCTGGGGCCACCACCGGCACCGCCACCGGGTGTGCCACCACCGGCACCTCCAGCGGGAACGCGGGTTATCAACCCGCCGCCACTTCCGCCAAGGAGACCTTCTCGCAGCCCGACCCCGTAATCTTCTCGCAGCTTTCGAAGCCCGACGCCATGAATAATGGCCTTTTTGCTTTGCCAACGCACCGGCATGCATGGAAACATTCTGGAGTGCACGCTTTGTGTGAGTTCTGCGGTCAGCCATGTTCAGTTTTCAGTTCCGCTGCTGTTGTTGCCCCGTTGCAGGAAGAGGACCCCCTCAACCAGAAGAATCACAACAAGGAGCCCGATACGCAACCAGAGGGTCCGGCCGGTTTGGGTTTAGCAGCAGGGCAGGGAGAGCTGATCATGTCACAAGATCCGGAGACACGCCGTGAGCTGCACAAGCGCCTGTCACATGTCTCTCAGGGTCACGTCCCAGTACGAGCTGTGAAGCTTGCAACAGAAGCCGAGGGCTGACGCCAGCCCGCATGCGAAGTGACAGACCCGATAAGGAGTATCAGGTAGATCAGTTCATGTATCGCTCAAGGTGCTTTATCATTCTAGTGCATGTGCTTGCTTTTGCGATTGGAGTGACGTTCCAACCAGAAGGGATGAGTGGACGCGAATCAGCCGGGCATCTCGAGCCGTGGCTAGCCCATTTTGGGTTAGGCCAGAGCGCTGTTCCTAAGCCCTCCTTCTACTCAGACCCGGAACCGCTGACCATCAGCATTGCACAGGCCCTAGCGGAACGGTATGAGGGACACAGTGAAAGCTTTGCTCCGGAGCGCCACGCTCCCGTTGCTGAACGAGCAGTGCGGACCTTGAAAGGAATTGTGTCTTCTCATGAATTACAACTTCGTGAAAATGGTGTTGTCCTCGGGGATGATCCGGGTACTTTAGAGTTTCTTTTCAGATACGCGGCACATGTGCACAATCGCTTTGCAGTGTCGGTCGGGAGCA
This sequence comes from Symbiodinium sp. CCMP2592, assembly GCA_905221615.1. Lineage (NCBI taxonomy): Eukaryota > Dinophyceae > Suessiales > Symbiodiniaceae > Symbiodinium > Symbiodinium sp. CCMP2592. The sequence goes on along the minus strand of CAJNDT010000753.1, from coordinate 105,324 downwards.
CCATGTCTCCATTGCAGAAGCTGCGGGGCCACGACCACAAGCCCCAGTTGACCTATCCCTTCGGGGCTGTCGTTTTCGCAAAGGTCAGCCGTTCTAGCAAAGAGGAGATTGATTCCAAGTACGCCCGCGGGGTGTACCTGGGTCCTGTGCTTGGTTCTACCGGGCACCAGGTGCGTATCCGGCTGGATTCTGGAGAAACCAAGTTGATTGTTGCGCCGGGTCTGAAGTTGCTCTACCCTCTTCGATATGATGCTTCGTTGCTTGACGGTGCCAGGCCTCTGGAAGGCTTTGTGCCACCTTTGGATGAGGAGCGCTTTCGCGAGCTCCACCTTCCCTATGTGCCGGGAGGGGGACCCTCCAAAGAATGGATCCGCGAGCACGGTGGCACCCCTAAGTGCCCCGGATGCTCCGAAGAGGCCACGTCCTCTCGCCATTCGATAAAGTGCGTCCGGCGCTACCAGCGGTGGCTCCGAGATGCTGTGGACAACGCTCTTGAAGAGCTTGATCGGGACCCTTCGCCCGCTCAAGGCCCACCGGCCAAGCGGGTTCGATTCGGTGATTCAGAAGTTCGTGAGTTTCCGGCGCCCTCGGCGCCCTCAGAGCAAGAAGTAGAAGTACCACAGATCGATGCGGAGGCCAACGACCATCTTAGCGACTACGAGCCCTCGTTGCCCTCCGAGGACGAGGGAGAAGATGATCTGATGGGTGTCGCCGAGGCACCGAAGGATGATCGCCCCGCGATTCGGTTATTGGAGGAAATGTGGGCCTGCGGCTGCGTCCGCTACGTTCCCACTCCCTTGACCGCGTGTGATGTGTATGATTTGCAAGCGTTTTGCTCGTTGCTTGTCGACGGCCGCTCCTCTTGCGATAAGTTGCCGTACTCTTGCATTGCTTTGCTTGGGCATGAGCGTGTGGAGCATGACGTTGGTCGGTCGGGCTTGAGCGTGCCAGTTGGTCGGTCGAGCGGCGACAGCGTGTCGGTTGGTCGGTCGGGCGTGAGCATGTCGGTTGGTCGGTCGGTTGGTCGGTCGGACCTGCCTGCTTGCAATGATCAAGATCAAGAGAAAGAGGGCACATATATGCCCATTGGGGATCGCTGGGTTTGGGTCTCCAGGCCTCGGAGTTCCTACGACGACGTCGATGGAATCCAGCTAGACAACAAAGAGAGCTGGGAAGGAATGAAGACTGAGGTCAAGGCCGTCGACTCTTTGCAAGTCGGCCTCCTTCGTTCCAGGTCTGAGGTTGATCGCTACCAGGAAGAGAACCCAGGGTGCCGCGTGATAAAGTCACGGTGGGTGCTGACGCAGAAAGCCCCAGGGCTTGTCAGGGCACGCCTCGTGGCGAAAGACTTCGCGCACGGCAGACCCTCTGCGCTTGATCTTGGCCTCTCTTCGAACACCGCGAGTGTGGAGGCACTCAAGCTCATACTTTCGAGAGCCGCGAAGGGTCGTATGCGGGTTTGGGGTTTGGACATTTCTACTGCGTTCCTGTTTGCGAACGTTGTTCAACCCAGTGTGGTGGAGCTCCCGAGCTCTTTCTGCCTAGAGGGCGGAGGCACCGCGTACTTGATCCTAGAGAAGGCCTTGTATGGCTTGCGCAGCGCGAGCCTAAGTTGGCAAAGGCACCTCGGTAAGATTATGGTTGGCCTGGGCCTCAAAGCCTCGCCGCTCGAGCCCACGCTCTTTAGTGGATGGGTTCAGCTGGGAAAGAAGTGGACGTATATCATCGCCCTAGCTTATGTGGATGATTTATTGATTGTCTCCGACAGCCAAGAGGGGGTTGAGTTTATCCACAAGTCCCTGAGTGCGGTTCTAAAGGTAAAGGTCACTGGGAGGCTCCATGAAGATGGCCAGCTTGAGTTTTTAGGACGGCTTATCAAGCTAGATGGGAACAACATCACCCTTGGGGTGAAACCTGAGTACGTGCGTTCAGTCTTCTCTGCCTTTGGGTGGACCGAGAAGGCCACAACCCCTGACATTAGGGCTCTATATGATGCTGAGGATCCTGAATCCCCATCGCCCTCTTTGTCTCCGGAAGCCGCGGGTAGGTTCAGGTCCTGCCTTGGGAAGATTGGTTGGTTGACCCAGACGCGCACTGACATCACATATTTCCATTCTATGCTTTCGAGAGGGCAAGCGGCACCAAGGATGGTGCACGAGGATGCGCTAAGGAAATTTCTTCGGTGGTTGGTCGGTTGTCCGTTGCTCGATCAGGTTTTTCCCGCCGGGAGCGGGGAAACTTTGGAAGAAGAGGGTGCCACTTTGGTGGCGTTCTGTGACAGCAACTGGGGCAGTGAAAGTAGCACCGGGAGGAAGAGTACTAGCGGTGGGGTTATCTACGTAGTGGCCGGTTCCCTGTTGTATTGCGTAAAGGGCTGTAATTTGTGCACGTGTGAAGTATCATGTTGTGTGTACGGCATTGTGGCACAAGTGCTCTGAGGGAAAAAGAGTAGATGCCCAATGGTATAACTGCGTTATTCCTCAACACTTGGACGGGTGTACAACAGTGCGTGTGTGCAGTGGTTTACAACAACTATAGGTTATCAGCCGTATAGCCTACGGCCTGGTCACAACTGGTTGGTTACAATACAATCAATCAGCGCATGAGCGAACCGGAACTTATTCCTGCAAATATGGATACGGTTACAAGCACCGCGAACCCTTTTCAGCCCCCGGTCACGGGCGGCCATGCAGGGAGCGGCGCCCCCGGCTTAGTTTTCCCGGCACCAGCCTCAGTCCAACACTTCAACGTCTTCGCACCACAGTATAGTGTCGAAGTACACGTTAACCAAATCAGACTGGAAGTCGGAGAACTAGAGGCTCAGGCAGAAGCTAGACACAGGCAACACATGCTGACCTATCAAGAAGCATCCGCAATTCACACAGCTGACTTGGAGCACAGGGCAGAACGTAACCACCTTGAAGTGGTAGCAGAACTGCAAGCAGCCTTGGCACAGAGCGAGTTCAAGGCGGCAAATCGTGAGAGGCTCCTGTTGTCAGAAATGACTTTAAGTCAGGCGCATTCCTATGACGAAGATCAAAGGTTGCGTCAAGAGCTAGCGGAACTTCAACAAAGCCGAATCACAGACGCATTGGATCAACAACTGGCGGAATCACGCTTTGCACAGAACCTCGAAGAACAGGCAAGACGGCACGTCGAGAATTCCCAGGAAGTCATGGTTGAACAGTTCCAAGCACACTTTGAGTTGTTTAGGAACAGGCAGAAAGAAGAGTATGAGGCGTCCCTTGCCGTATGCAGGGAACAGAACGAAGAGCTTCAGGACAGATTGGATTCTGCGGAAACTGCATTAGAGAAGGTCTTGGATCAGTACAATCCAGCTACTCCAAAGAGTCAGCCAGTGCCTGCTCCAAGTACCCCTGCAGGTCCCTCTGTTTTCCCCAAAGCTCCTCAAGCGCCCATGTTCCCAATGCCGAATGTTATCCCCCAAGGTGCCAGATGTTTGTTCGAGTCAATGAATCCAGGAGGTTTGAATGCTCAGTCCATTCCGTCTGCAACAGCATCTTCAATCCCCAAAGCAGGACCTTCCCAGGCAGCGCCAGGAACAGCGGCCCCTCCAGCGGCCGATTCCGGCACGCCAGGGACGGAGGCTTTCAACACAGGTCTCCTAGAGACCCAAGTGGCAATTCTTCAAAGCCTAAGAACCTTAAGGGGTGAGAGCAAAGGCGATGCTGACAAACCCAAAGCGAAAGAAGCAGAGTCTATCAACCTTCCGGATTTCCCAAGTCCAGAGTCGTATCGTTCATGGAAAACGGCAGCTAGGGAAGCGGTCAGGGCAGCATCAGATTCTCCTGATGAGGCGTTTAAATGGGTGATGAAGGCCTACGACAAAGACGCATCGCAGGAATCCCTTCGAGACCCCGAGAAATTCCTCACCCTTGACACGAAACTTCTTGCTGCACTCACCAAAGTCGCTAGGGGAGAACTCTCCCGAGAAATCCTCATTTTTAAGGAGACAGAGGCGGCGAAATTCAGGGCGGTACGAGGACGACAGGTGCTCTACCTCTTCGATCAGTACTTCAAGACGAACGAGGAGGTTGGCTCACTGTATTCCGTGGAGGACCTGCTGAAAGTAAGGTTAATCAATGACGACCTTTCAGTGTTCATTAGCAACTGGGAATCTGTCATGTCTGGACTTAGCCACACACCGGACGAAACGACCCTAAGAGACATTTTCCTTCGTGAACTCAGGCAGTCCAAGAGGCTAAAGTACGATCTTGAGATTTACGACAGGGCATCAGAGGGCACGGATCAGCACACGTACAGGTTTCTTGTGAAGTCACTTAAGGATCTTTTGACCCGAGAGCGCAAACGCAAGAACCGTGACCGTATCGCAAGATCTCACGGAGATAAGTACGGTGCCCCTGCCTCAAAGTCTCCTGGCCGAACTTCCAGCCCCTCTTCAAGAGGAGGCCGTGGCAGATCGCAGAGCCCAAGGCCAAGATCACCCAGCAAAGGTAGATCCCAGTCTCCCAGCAAGCCTAGGACACCTAGCCCAAAGGGAGTATGCTACGATTTCCTCAAAGGAACTTGCAAGCGAGGCAACAATTGCCCTTTCCTTCACAAGAAGAGATCGTTGTCCCCCAAAGGCGACAAACAAAAGAAGAAAATCAACGTGACCTGCAAGTTCTGGAAAGAAGGCAACTGCAACAAGGGTGACAAATGTCGGTTCCAACATAAGGATGTAGAGAAGCCGTCAGCTCCCGCACCCAAGTCCGAAGCCGCCCCGGCAGCTCCAAAGCCAGGGTCACCTAGGGCCAACTCCCCTGCTCCGCGCAGAGGGAGAAGCCCCAGGGCTAAGTCAAGTGACAAGGCTCCAAAGACGGCCGCATGCGCCATTGCGTTTGAGAATACAGCGGATCTTAAGATCTCGCCAAAGCTCGCTATGGCAGCGTCACATGACGAGGACTACTGGGAGGTAGACTTCACCGGCAACAAAATCATCCGCCATCACAAGAAGTACCGAACAGATTGGTATGTTCCTGACAATTCATGTCCTGTGAACCCCAAGAAGCTTAGGAGCCAAGCCAAGCTCGAGCAGGTTTTGCCGGTCTCCCCTTTTGTCGGAAACAAGATCTACAACTGGAGAAAGACCCCAACCAAAGGACCCGGCAGCACGTGGGTAGGAAAGACGATCTTCTACATGCAAGAACTTCCTAAGGTGAGTTTTGACAGCACAGTAGAAATGATTGCCATCGAACCGGAAGGAAAGCAGAGAAAGCATGCCTACCTTCCCAGGGTTTATGACGAAGTCTATCCCACTGTCGAGAAATGGCCGCGCTCGAATCCTAAGGACCTGAAGAGGGCTCTTGTGTGGGCAAAGCAGTTTGCCACCATGATCGAATGCATGGTGCACGACATGCCTGCGGGATGCGGGTATGAATGCACGGAGGAAGGCTTCCTCTGCGAGGAGTGCGAGCGACTTGCACGTCCGTCATGTGCAGGTCTGGTCCCCGGCTTAGAATTCCTAGCGGATACCGGAAGTGAAGAGGACCTCATCAGCAAGTCGGACTGCAGAACTCACTTCCCCGACGTACCCATAGAACCTGCCTCACGTCCTGTCTCTCTGATCACCGCCAATGGACCGGTAAAAGGTAATGAAGCCGTTAAGCTTGAGGTCCCCGAAATCAACAAAATCCTCGAATGCTACGTGCTAGATTCAACGCCGCCGGTGTGCTCTGTTGGTAGGAGATGTATGGACGAGGGTTTTGATTTCCATTGGTACGCAGGGAAGACGCCTTACTTCGCGACGCCCGAAGGCCGGAAACTTTACTGCAAGCTGCGCGGGCGAGTCCCGGTAATTGGGGATGGTACAATCGCTGTTCCCGCCAAGGATGAGAAGTCGGCTCATTCGCCAGTCATCCAGGCAACGTCGGGTTTTCCCCGTTCAGCGGCCTACTAAGGCACGCCAATGCAGCAGAATCCGAGCCGGAAGGCGAATCCTCGGGCAGTGGCCTCGACCCCAGGATCGAAAAAGCGTTGAAAGAGGCTGCTCCGTTAGGTATAAAGGCGGAGTACTTGAACAAACCAGGTTGGGTTTCGCATCCTTCCTTTCCACAGATGATCGTGGGGCATTTTCCCAAAACCTTTAGAACGCCTGCTACGCGGTTTCCAAAGCATGTCATCCGGAGTACTTGGACTTACGTCAAGAAATGGCAGGAGATTGAAAAAGACGTGGATGTAAGGACGTTGGACAATCGGGTAGCCAAGCTCCCTTCTGATGCCTGCATTCTCAGTGTAACGATCTTTAAAAGACCTGTTGATGACCCCGAGCCGGAGCCTGACAGCGAAAGAGAAGCTCAAGCTGACCCAAAGGATGAAAAACGTTCAGCCCAGCTCAAGCTGCAGGCCAATAGCCCGGAGCACAAATTCACCCACCGTCCTAAGAACCCTTTCTGCAAGGTATGCCAAAAGGCCAAAATGCTAGCGCCACATGCCAGAAAGCGAGGGGGGAGCTCCACTATCTTTTCGAAGAAGTTCGGAGACCACGTGACAATTGATCACATTGTGACCAAGGACTTGCGTGATTTTGGGATCGAAGGTGAGAAAGTTGCTCTTGTGGTTAAGGACGTGTTCACTAACTTTCGTTATGTGTACCCTGCAGGTACGAAGGAGTCGGAAGAGGTTTATGATTGCCTGTTGCACTACTTCACCTGTAGATGATGAACCAGGGATCATTTACTCCGACAACGCCCCCGAACTCAAGAATGCTACTGGAAAATACAAAGTTCGTCACAACACCTCACGACCTTACGTCGATGAGAGCAAGTCTGTTGTTGAGAGAGAGATCCGAACTGTGCTCGAGGGCACACGGGCGAACTTGCTGCAGGCAGGACTTCCAACGAAGCTCTGGCCCTTAGCTGCTCAACATCACACTATGGCTCTAAACTTGTCCAAAAGGATGGACACCGCGAAGATCCCATGGGACGAAAGGTTCGGTGAAGGGTTTAGCGGTAAGCTCATTCCTTTTGGTGCCAAGGTTCTTTATTGGAACAACCCCAAAGAGAACATCACAAATGCATCTAAGTTCGACCCAAAGGCCGAAGACGGTATCTTTCTAGGGTACCACATTCAACCTGGCTTCATTTGGAGACAGGAATACCTCGTAGCTCCCTTAAAGGGTAGCCAAGATGCAATTGACAATGACGACCTGAGAATCATTCGGGTCAAGCGCATGGAACTTCCGATAGGGGATATGGTTTTTCCTCCCGCGGTTTCCGAGGATCAGGGGGGTGATCCACCCAAGCTTCAGGATCAAGATTGTGTTTTCCCAGCTAAGGAGACTACACTTCCTCCTTCAGGTGGCATCGACGACATCTTTGGTCCTAAGGAACTTGACCCTTGGAACCCAGAGGGCAGAGACGTTGAGGGAGAGCTTGATAAGCTTAGGCAGAGAGCTTCCGAACCCATCTCTGTTCTCGATGAGGACAAACTCCCTGAGGCTGAGGGCAAGTCAGGTAGTGGTTCCAGCCCCCCGGAAGGGGATGGCCGTGGATCATCAACTGACAAACCGTCAGATAGCTCCAAACCGAAACCGTACACCATGCCCGACGGCAAACCTGTGCCTGAAGGATACAACTGGGACGGGATCAGACTTGTTCGAAACAAGAAGGGCTCGAAGCGACCCCCAGACACCTCTAGCGAGGAATGGCACATGATGTCCCGTAATCAGCGTGAGGCTGACATCGAAAGGTATCAGTCCAAATGCCGTCGCGAGGAAGCCGCCCGAGCAGAGGTCGAAAGGGATGCTTCTCCAGCTATGCCCGTAATGACTTGTGAAAACGAGCCTCATCGTGTCAGGATGGCAACCCTCTACTGGGAAAAGTTAGGGGAACTGTCTGCTCTTGAGTATGCGTTGGTAGCCAGGGTCGTCAACCAAGCTGAGATTGATCGCACCCCAGCAGCCAAGGCAGCTATGGACAAAGAGTGGCAGAAGCTAGTCGATAAGTCTTGTTGGTTGCATTCGAAGGTTCGTGAGTTTCGTGATGTTTCCGCTGAAGCAATCAGGAAAGGCATCAAAACACACTTCGGAAGAATCTTCGAAATCTGCAGCATCAAGGGCGACGAACTTCCAGAAGGACACCCTGACAGGAAGTGGAAGGGACGTAGCGTGTTCCAGGGGAATCGGGTTTCAGATGAACATAACGATCGTGCGATCTTCTCTGAGCTCGGATCCAGCCCCGCTTCAATGGAGGCCGCTAAAGTCATCGACGTCTTCGGTAGCCAGCCTGGATACTCGAAGCAACAAGCTGACGCGAAGCAGGCTTACACGCAAGCATTATTTAAAGGGGTAGAAACTTGGGTCAGACTCCCGCGCAACCGGTGGCCTAAGGAATGGCGAGGGTTTTCCGACCCAGTCGTGCCCTTAATGCTAGCCCTCTACGGACACCCGGATTCCGGTGGAATCTGGGAGAAACACTGTGAAGACCAGTTGAAAACCGTAGGGTGGACCCCGGTATTGCCCGAGATCTGGCAGTCCATTTTCTATCATGCTGAACTTGATCTTCTTTTGGTCATCTACGTCGATGATTTCAAAATGGCTGGACCAACTAAGAATCTCGCTAAGGGATGGGCGACAGTTGAGAGTGTCATCGACGTGGATCCTCCTGAGCCTTTTGGTAGGTACTTTGGTTGTACTCATTTTGAGAAAACCCAGGTACAACTTCCCAGGTCAGCACATCCGTTTGCATACGTGTTCGACAAAAAGACGGCTGCTCCAGCCCGGGGTGACCCGAGGCCACAAGTTCGAGAAGACTTCTGGGAAGTCGATACCGAGCTCGGTGCAGTTGTTCGTCATCACGTGTATCCTAGGAAGAGGTTGTATGTTCCCACCAACAGGGACATTGAGGTTTTCCCAAACTTGTCAACAACCAGGGTAACCGCTTTCGATGAAGGTCCGATTGAGGAACACGATGTCAATCTCGACCCCAACCTTAAGCGCGAGGAGTGGTGGACCGGCCGATCCTTGTTCCCGTTACCAGGTCATGATGCCGAAAAGATCAGACACGCTCTCCAAAGGCAAGCCGTCTAGATCTAAGGCCGAGGCCAAAAGGGAAGCCAAGGAACAGAAGTTCAAGGGAACAGACACGATTTGCAAAGACGCTATTCCTTCTATGGATAAGCTCGTGAACGTCATGACATATGACATGAAAGACTTCCTGATTTCTTGTGTGGACAGGTACTGTGATCTTGCTAAGGTTTCGAAGCAGTCCCTTACCAATGTTCCAACTCCGTTTTCAGAGAACAGGATCGCTAAGCCTACTGAGGGGGAAGAGCCATCCGGTCGCCTCCAACCAATTGCTAGCAAGGTTGTCATGAAAGTCCTGTTTGCCGCTAGGATGGCACGATGGGATCTCCTGCGGGCTACTCAAAGCCTCGCCAGTAGGGTGACGAAGTGGAGCAGGGACTGCGACGCAGCACTTCACAGGCTTGTCTGCTACATCAACTCTTCACTTGATGTTCGGATGCAGGGATTTATTGGGGATCGCATCAGTGAGTGTAAACTTTGGCTGTTCTGCGATGCAGATTGGTCTGGGGAACATGATCGCAAATCAACCTCAGGCTGTGCACTGTATCTCGTGGGGCCAAACACCTACTACCCATTGAATGCCTTTTCCAAGAAACAGACCAGTATCACGATGTCAAGCACCGAAAGCGAGGTCATCAGTGCTAACCATGGTGTTCGCGCTCAGGGATTGCCCAGCCTCAGCCTTTGGATTTTCCTATGGCAACAGGTTGAGATCAATTCAGCCAACCATCAGGTTAGGCCAAAGAGACCTCCACCCATCAAGATCGATGGTGTTCTAGCAAGAGTTGACCCCGAACTTGACGAGATCAGGTACGGGGGAATCCCAGGTGGACGATCGGTAGCCAATCTTCAGGGTTTGAATGTGGGCTTGAGCGATAAGTTTCGTGTTCAGTTCCTTGAGGACAACCAAGCGACGATCACGATCGTTCACAAAGGTGACAGTGAAAAGATGCGACACACTGATCGTACTCAGAACATCAGTTTTGGATGGTTGAAGCAGCAGTTCGAGATGGAACATTTCGATATGGTCAATGTTGATACGCTCGAACAGGTTGCCGATATCTTTACAAAACCTTTCGCTGAGAAGACCAAGTGGCTTCACGCTCTCAGGTTGATCAACCACAATCTGTGCCCTACTGTTGCCAACAAGGGTGGCAAGGACTCAGACAGTCATTTGGTTGCGAAACCGCAAATTGCAGCCGCCAGCCATGGCCGGCCAGAGCTCCAAGCCATTGCTGAAGGTCTTCTTCAGGCTAAGGACTTTAGTTTTGAGGGTTTGCAATCAGTTGCATCACAATTTCCAGTGAAGGTGAGCAAGAGACAAAGGTCTCGTCTTACCACGAACGACAATTCGTACTACCACAATTGGGGTTTCTTTTCTTTCAGTGCCATGCAAGGGATTACCAACATCACCAAACGGTACCCTTTAGCGTGTAGGTACATGAACGAGTGGATCAGCAAACATGCACGTCGCGACTTTACATGGACTTCGATCGCGGTGAATCGTGACGCCAAATCCTTGTTGCATGCAGATTCACGGAACCTTAAGGGAAGTGAGAACTTTGCGATTAGTTTCGGGGATTTTTCCGGAGGTTTGTTGTGGGTTGAAGGGATGCCGGGACAAGGTCCGGCCACCCAGACTAAGGACAATGGAAACGTTGTTACTGGTGGAACTCACAACACAAAGCACTCTCCGTTGTACTTTGCCCCTGACCTTCACCACTGCGTGATGCCATGGAAGGGCGCCCGTTTTGGTTTGATCGCTTTCACTTCTTCCCAGGTAGGTAGTATTAGCAACGAGGTGAGAGAACAATTGGAGACATTGAAGTTCAGGCTGCCCCAACCAGCTGCGGTCGCTGCTCCAGCCCGGCTTTTGCCGAGGCCAATTGCATGCACCGATCAGGGGGGACTGAGTCTTCAACGGTGGTGGATTGCGGTTCGCCATGAAACTCCATCACAATGGTTACCTTTGACCCGCCTCATCACTTCTGTTCGCGATGAGGGGGGAGCATTCATTATCACTTCACTTTCGTTTGTCACGGTGGTGATGACATCGCTCTCAAAGGGTGACTTGAGGAGGTTACAAAGGAGCATTGTTGAGATTGTTGAATTGGCTCACTTGTTTTCCAGTAACTTCTGTGTTCTCTTGTGTGGGCCCGTCGACGAATTCATGTTCGACGGAATTAATGCCGAAATTGCACGACTTGAAAACGCATATCTGGTGTGCGCAGGGCTCCAGGCATTGCCACTTGCGAACCGTGCTAAGGAAAGCTTCCGCTCAGGAACTCAGCATCCGATCGCTAAGGCATCTTACAAGCACGAAGCCGCAGATCATGATGATTTAGAGGATATCACTTCTTCACATCTTGCTAATCTTGCGAACTTTAGGAAGGTGCTTGCCTGCCCCTGTGCAGCGGCTCATCAGAGCACGCCAGAGATGATCAGCGATCCCCGAGTGCGAGCAGAAGGCGAGAACAAGCCGTCGGTGCCAGCGACGATTGCAGCATCGGGTGATTCAATCAAGCGGGAGTGGGCTCACTACCATATGTGGGCCGGTGTCTTCGGACACGAGCTCGGACTCAACCCAGACCGTGACTGGGAAGAGAGCGTGAAACAGCTCTACACAGGCGCAATCGCGCAAACCGCTCTGTCTACGTGTCTGGGAGATGTTGATCATGGCTATAAGGCCCTCCCTAAGGTGGCACGGATCAACGACGAGGGGTTGTCGCGTTTCCAGCCCGGCGATAGCCGAGGCCGCGAAAAAGCCTGCATCATTGTTTCCCGATTCTACCCTCATTTTCAAGGCTGGGGCGAGAACATTCGTTGAGATGGCGGACGACTTTAAAGCTCTGACGGGGCCTGGTCATATCCTTCAGCAATACACGAATGTCCGACAAAAGGCGATTTGGGGAGGCAACCTCCATTCGATCGTTGAAGCAGTTCACACGCTCTTGCCGCAGATCATCAACGAATCGTTAAACCCCTTGCATCTCGAGGTCGATGTCGTTGTGATTTGGATGGGCAACGAACTTTGCGGTCGCAGAGGAGTCTTCGTCGACCCAGGGACGCCACACTGGCAGATTGGTCCTGAAGGCGTTGCCGCAGAAGGGATCTGGGCGGACATTGCCGCACGTGTGTGCGGTGAAATTGGCCGTCTAGCCGCCCTTCAGGGCAGGCCAACGGTGGGCTCAGTGCAAATCCTCTCGGATGCCGACCCACTGGACTACGGGCTGCCAGCAGAATACCGCACAGCTATCCGAAAATTCCTCGGATACGCAAGGAGTAGGGGGTTATACACCGCTTCTCTCAAAGAATGCGTATGCCAGATCCCGAAGCACGACCACTACCACTTCCGCGAAGACTCCACACATCGCGCAGCCTTGGCCTCTGTGATCGGACAGCGGATTAAGGTGTGTCAAGCTGACCACTTGTTAAGGCAGGCCGAGATTCGCGAAGCTGCGAACGAATGCCCTGATCCATGGGAATCCCCTTATGTTCCTCCACCTGATCTTCCAGTCACTGGAATGCGTGAGGTCCCTCAGGATGTCCTGAATTGGGAATGGGCCACAGCTCGCGAACAGGCGCAAAAGCGCACGAACGAGCAGGCGGAAGCACGTGCCCGTGCTGAGCGGACGGATCCAGCCCCACTTAGTGGTGGCCCATCTGGCAGTGCATCATCTCGCGACGTACCGGAGGTGTCCTTTGACGATGTCATCGAGGCCATTCCTTATCGCACCAGAGTCTCACCGTACTCTGTCAGCGGCAAAAGAGGGCATGACCAAGAAGGACCGGGACCCTTCCAGCGGCTTACTAAGAGCTCGCCCACACCACGACTACATTGGGGTAAAGTACCAAGACGACTTGGACCTGATGGAAATGTGTGGCTTCGTCGACGAGGATGTGTGCCCAGAGGATCCGGAGGGGAGCGAGATCGTTCAGATCCTCCCCGACTCGATCCCGAAGGATCACCTCCCTGAGATGGGCCTCAAACCTTATGTTGAGCGCTACCTCACAGGTGCTGTCCGAGGGTCGAACGTGAAGCTCAGCTCACGGCGCGGGAAATGGATACGCATCCAAGAACTCATTCAGCATATGTGGAAGAGGCACCGTGTGGATCTGGGAACACGAGGTATCTTGTCCTTAGTCGCCTACGACAACAAGTCGAGGTTCAACTTGGCAGGCCTCCCCACCGATCCACGTGCTGACTTCATTGAGACGGACATTTGGCCATCTTGGATTTGTGCTTCGCATGGTCACAGCGAACGCATCAAGGACCAAGTGACCGATGCCTCCATTGCGCTGCATTGGTTCACGAATGATACGCGAGAGGAGCTTGGACCTTCAGCCGCCTATCAAGGCAGGCCATTCCTAGCTCTCGGGGAGTTTCCCCCGCGTCTCTACCACAGGACGACGCACGACGCTGCCTTCAGCATTCTCAGTTCCGGCTTTACGCCAGGGTTCAACAGGAGCGGCAAATTCCACAATTACGATTTTCGTCCCGGAGCGAAGCGTAGGGATAAATCTTTATTTCCTTTGAACATTCAACGGTTTTTCTCTGAAAACCGAGTGCACCAGTTTTCCAACTTTGTTTCCTTTGAGTCTTGCGAATACCTTGTCGTATCCGCATTTCTTCTCAAGGGAAGGGTGGGGGGGAAGTCCATTTCCTTCGGCATGAAGTGAATCAACTTTGTGCTGGGGGGGTGGCGTAGTGCGTGCCGGTGGGTAGTTCTTAGGGGAGGGTAAACCCGTCCTGTGACGGGTGCCATGGATCAGCCTGGCTCTCTTGAGGACTTAGAAACTGCCGGTAGTGCCTTCAGGCTTCTTTCAGAGGCCCCAGACGCGAGTGTGTGTTCTGTCGATGCAGAGCAAACTTTGCAAGATGATCTCGTCTCCTGGAACCCGAATCCTGAATTTTCAAGCGACAGGCAGTGCATCAGCTCACATCGGGAGCCATCCGAGCTTGCAGTAGAGTCAGAGCTTGCTGATGCTTTCTTTGAAGGTGGTATCGGCTTGAGTTCTGAATCGGAGCCCGTGCTTCCTGCGGTACTCGGAGGCATCGAGCATAACCCGCAAGGTTATAGGAACCTTTTGCGCTCGTCGCACCTTGGCCTTCGTGATGAGCTTCCGAAGTTTCCTTGGGATGAAGGATTCTGGAGCGACTTCTTCAAGCCCGTTATGACGACTGACGACCTCTTGTCTTTTCCCAGGTTTGATAGGTTAAGCCCTCCGGTGGAGTTCCTGCAAGAGGCTTTAGAAGCGGATGAGCTGCCTGGGCCCAAACGCGCTCGCAAAGCTGTTACCGTCACATTCGAGCGAGTTGTGTTGAATCGTGCTGTGATCTCCTGGAGAGATCAGCGAGAAGCCGACTTGAGCAGAGCGCTTATCAAGTGGTGTAGAGTTTTTGCAAGCTGGGACACTGAATCTTCCCCTTTCACCCGTCAGCTTCAGGAAGCCGCATCGCCTGAGGCCTGTCATGACCTCCTGGGAGATTATTTGGCCCGCAAAGCTCCCAGTACATGTCTCAAGCGCGCAAATAGCATGTTGATGTTGGGCAAGTCTGTAGCTTCCGAAGGCTTAACAATGCCCATGCAGGAGCCTTCTCTTTACTCGATTTTGAGAGATTGCAAAACCGGTGGTGCATCCTTGTCAGCTTTGCGAGGCATCATGGAGGCGATCACTTTCGTGCACTTTACATTTGACATTTCGACTTTGCATGCCAGTGTCAATAGCAAGAGGTGTTGGGGCCTGTCCTCAGCCAAGCAAGCCACTCTTGCCTCTAAGGCAGACCCTTTCACAGTTGAAGAAATACTTGAGATGCATCGAATCCTTTACGAAGGGGATGATCTCTGGGATCGTCTCATGTGTGGAGTGTCCCTCTACTGCATCTACGCCAGGTGTCGATGGAGCGACTTCCAACATGTTGACTCGCTCTCTCTGGAGTGCAACGACCAGGGCTTTGCAGAGTTCGGCTCAGCTTTCATCGATGTGCATAAGACAATGAACTTCTCCTCAAAACTTCCGAAGTGTCTCGAGCTAGTTGCGGTAGGCCGTGGCCTCGATGGCAAAGATTGGCTCTGTGTGTTCATGGAGGTTCGAAAGGCTTTAGGCGTCGAGTACAACAAAGGGTACCCAAGCATGCCCGCCCCCGACAAATCTGGCGCCCCGACGGTCAGGGCTTTGGGATCTGACGAAGCAGGTGCGTGGCTCCGAGAGCTATTGCCTGGGCGTGAAGGCCGGCGCACCACCTCCCACAGCTTGAAAGCCACTCTTTTGTCTTTTGCAGCTAAGAGAGGGTTAGCTCACACTGACCGGCTGGCCTTAGGCGGGCATTTCCATGGGGCTCACATGGCTGATGTATATGCGCGGGATGCCTTAGCACGCCCATTGCGACTTCTGGCGGGCATGCTGTCTGAAATCAGGCTAGGAAAGTTTGCACCAGATGCTGGCAGGGCTGCTCGTTTTCCTGGGCGCACCAATGAGGAATTGATAGGGGCCGAGCTGCCCACAGGTGCCCATGCTGCTCCCACTGAGCCTCCGCCGCTAGGTGATGTCCATCTTGGCAGCAGCAATCGCGATTGCAGCGCTAGGGGTCTTGAAAGCTTCTCTCAGTGGGATCTTGTCTCCTTGGGGGCACCGTCACATGCATCGAGGGCTGAGAAGTCGGAGGCGTGCACTTCCCATGCGGGAGGTGAAGTCATGAGTGTCAAATCGGACGGAACAGAACCTCCGAGTCCCGATTTTTCCGAGGGTGTTGGCGACCTGAGCTTCAAGCTTGATCGAGAGCCGCAGGGATCCTTTGAGATAGTTCCGGAAGACATCTCCGAAGTCAATCCCGATGACGGTGTCTCCTCTGACGGAGACACGTCGTCGGAAGGCTCCTCATCCGAGTCGTCTGATTCTTCTGAGGGAGAACATCCGGAGCCCAGGCTGATGCTCCCGCCTTCGCCTCCTGAAGGTACCTTCTTCATGCAGCATCGCAAGCTCAAAACTCTGCATTTGTTGTTGGCCGGGCACCGCAGCTTCACACTGTGCGGAAGACCGTTGCAAACTGGCGACAGCCCCTTCATCGAGCCTGGCCGGCTGAGGTATGATACCCCAGTGTGCAAGCAGTGCAAGAGATCCCTAGCTAACCCTGGGCGCGACTGAGTTTTGCTGAGAGAGTGGAAAGAGTGAGTGAGTGCGTGTCATGGTAGGGGTTTCATGTCGAGTCGTGAGCCAAAATTATCAGGACAGGCAGCAGCCCCTCGATGTGCCGCAACTCGTCCCTTCTGCTCACTTCTTCCCTCTCTCTCTTCTCCCTCTCTCTCTGTTCTTGATCCTTCTCTCTCAACATGTGAGTTTGCTTGATGGATCACAAGCTGAGAGTTGGGTTGCAGCAGCTTTGTCTCAGTTCAGTAGGACGGACGGGCCCATAGTGCTGTGAGTTGCCATGACCCTCGTTGACAGCGAGGCTGCTTTTGCAGCTAGGTGTAAGGAGATATGTGGCGACGATTCCCTTCACACATTGCTGCAAGCCTCGGGGGTGCGAACTCACTCAGCCTTGGCCTTCAGTTGTGGAACTCCGAAGGCCCAACCCACGGAAGCAGAATTTAAGGCCTTTGCTGATTCCGTTGTCGGGAGCCCAGCGTCCATAGGCCGCGTGAGCCAGCTCAAAAGACTCCATTTCGAATCCTCAACTTTGGTCATTGCCCAGTTGCGCGCACTCGTAGAAGGGGATTCAACAGAATCTGGAAAGAGACTTCCGGCAGCGGAGAAATCCGCCCGACTTGCGGATGCCAAGAAGCGTTTGAAAGGCCTTGTCATCGAGGATGAGATGGAGCCAAGTCATGCCCTCATTGACGCAGTTTCCCACATGGGCGAGTCGAATGCGGTGGTTTGGATCCCACCGTCGAAGTGCACTAAGAGGGATGCCGAACTCAAGCTAGGGCTTCGCGACAAGCAAAAGTACTTGACTGTTCAGGAGCAATCAGTCACCTTGGCCCCGGCTCCAGATAAGATCGTCGCTGAGCATGGGACTCCCTTGGAGGTCCAATGGTGTCTCCAGCGTCGAGGCTTGGCTTTCTTCATGTGCGGCTTCATGGAGTGGGAGACTCACGAGAAGTGGGTCGCGTCTCTGCTGAGATGTTTGTCCTCGGATGTTCCTCCGGGATACGCACCCATTTCGATGCAGCAAATTTTGCGTGCAGATTCCGAAATCTTCTTGCTTTTAGCCCGTGAGGTCAAGCGTGTCAAACCTGACAGCAGTGGTGTGATGGAGATGGATGTTCTCATGAATCGGTTCCGTCATGACCCTCGGATCACCACCTATCTCCAGCCTCTTCAGCGTGGATCAGCCTCTCAGGGAGTCGCTTCGCCGAGTCTCGCAGGTGAGGTCGGATCATCCTTTCCTGATCTGAGGCCCAGCAAACGCCAAAAGAAGAGAGATGCTAAGCTCAAGGCCCCTATCAAAACTGCAAATCTGCCTGAGGAGTTGAAGTCATGCCCGTACCATGCTGATTCTTCAGGCCACCGGTTCTGTTGGCAGTTCAATCTCGGTAAGTGCAATGCCGAGTGCAAGGGCAGTCCGCCTGCTTGCAGCCGTGGTGTTCACGGTTGCATGACGTGCAGGCGCTTAGGCCATGGGCATTCTGCTTGCTGGTTTGCCCACGCAGGCAAAGGCAAATTGCAGCACCCTCCGGGGCTCGTGCTGCCGTGTCAGCCGATGCAACGACTCCGAAACCCGTGGCCCGTGCCGCCACAGTGTGGTGCCACCCTGGCACACATCCCGGCAAAAGCTCAGCTGCTCCGGCACGTGCCAATAGTGCAAGCTGGGGGTAAAGAACTGGTGAAAGTTGATTCTTGGGAGATGGCTTGGGGGTTACCCTGGGAGCCTGAGGAGTTCATGCAGAAGGCGTCCGAATCATGTCACCCAAGGTCGATGGGCTCGGTGCTCCCGGCCCCCTTGAATGATACTCTTGAATCCTTGGATAAGTTGGGAGACGCCGAAGTTTCCGCTTTGAGGGCTAGGGTAATCAAGGAGTGGTTGCACTTGGCGACTTCGTTGTCCTCCAATGAGGCGGAGCTGAAGGCCAGCATGCACCCCGATGTCCGTGAGATTACAGCATCCAAACGCATCCTCTTGTGGGAAGCTTTGCTTAAGAAATACGATTACCCAGACCAGTGTGTGTCGAGCCTTCTCAAGGAAGGCGTCCCGTTGGTGGGGCATGCGCCCATTTCGGGAGTCTTTAAACCAAAGTTCAAGCCCATGCAAGCCACGCCGAAGCAAGTTAGGGAGGATTCAAAAGTTTTTCGGGAAAAGGTTAAAAATTCCCTTAAGCCCCAGGACCCCGCCTTAGCAGCAGAAGTTTGCTCCAAGACCGATAAGGAGCGCGAAGCAGGTTGGATCGTTGGTCCCTTGTGCGAGTCCAGCTTGTGTGATGGGATCTTGGTTAGCCGTCGGTTCGGAATCCAGCAAGGCCAGAAGGTAAGGTGCATCGACAATTTGACTTCTTCGGGGGTGAACCTTGCGGTGCAGGCCTATGAGGCTCCGCAGCCTCAGTCTACAGACGTGGTTGCATCCACCTGTCTTCGACTGCTGAAATCCATCAAAAAGAGAGCAGGCAAGGTCTTGTTCAAAATCTTGGGCAAGGCGTTTGATCTCACTGCAGCTTACCGGCAGATGCCAGTCCACCCAGACACAGCCTGGGCAGCGTACGTTTGCTTCGTGCATCCAGACACGAACGAGCGAGTGTACTTTCGGATGAAGGCCATGCCATTTGGATCGGCAATGGCAGTCTACGCTTTCCTTAGGATTAGTCATTCCTTGTGGTTTCTCGGTGCAAAGGCATTGCTTTTGCCTTGGTCGTCGTTTTTCGATGACTTTGTCACTTTTGCGACGACGGGGTGCTCTGCGTCGGCAGAGGCGGCAGTAACGTCAATGTTCAAACTCCTAGGTTGGGCGTTCGCCGAGTCCGGCGAAAAGGCAAATGACTTTTCCGAGTGCTTCCAGGCGCTTGGAATCATGGTGGACCTTCGTGCATGCCTTGATGGCACCATAAGCTTCAAGAACACTGCAAAGCGGGTCTCCGAGATCAGGGCGTTCGTGGGCAAGGTGCTTGAGTCAGGTAGGTTGCCACATCACGAGGCTCTAAGGCTCAGGGGTAGGTGCCAGTTCGCCGATTCGCAAATCTCCGGTCGTACTGGGAAGAAGTGCTTGGGCCTGATCACTGCTCATGCTTACGGCTTTGACGATGTAATCAGTCGCGAACTCAGGGCATCGCTCGAGAAGTTCCTGCTCAGGCTCGAGGTCGGGGCCCCGCGCTTGATCAAGATCCTTGAGGGCGGATCATGGCATGTGTACACAGATGCTTCGTATGAGCCAGGGGCAGGGCATAGTTTCTGCGGCCTAGGAGGGGTGCTGGTTGATCCTACTGGTGTTCCACGAAAATTCTTTTCACTTGTTTTGAGCGATGCACAGAAAAACTTTCTTGGCGAGCAGAATTCTGCACAGATCATCTTCCAGGCTGAAATGCTAGCAATGGCAGTGGCACTGGACGTATGGTTGCAGGACTTGATGGGGCACACGGCAATCTTCTTTGTGGACAATAACGGTGTGCGTGACGCAGCTATCTCTGCGAATGCCAGAGCTTCAGTCGCGAGACGGTTGTTGGAGGCGTTTCTGCAGAAGGAACATAACTCCTCAATCATTCCGTGGTTCGCAAGGGTACCATCCCCATCGAACCCTGCAGACGAACCTTCAAGGGTTGAGCTTGACAGCTTGAGCTTGCTGGGGGTTCAACTCCTTCGTTCGAATGTGACTCAAAGAGTCGACTCTTGCTTGAAGGATGTTCAGGGACTTAGGTAATAGGATTAAGTTGGGGGTGAATGCTAGCAGGGCCCCTCGCTGAGGGCTGCAACTCCCTGCGGACATTTAGGCTTAGCAAAATGCCAAAATGGGCATACGAACTTGGTGCCGACCGGCACTCCAGCAGTTGTTATCCCCAACGTCGCCGATGGAAAAAATACAGTCGTCTGTGCGAGCATCGTGTGCCACTTCAGTCTTGCTGTGCAACTTAGGCGAAGTTCTTTGTGCGAAACCTTTCCAACTCAGTGCAACTTTTACTCAGGAAACTTTTTTGGTAAGTGCAGCTGTTTGGTCCAAGTCGTTCGGCTCAAGAGAAAGGCAAGGGAAAGGGCGACAAGAGTGATTCGTCTTCCCCAAAGGAGTGACTAGCTCCTACCAGTGTTGCACCCTCTTCAGAGGGGCCCAGGCTGCGATCTCGCAGCCCTAATCCTGCATGTGAATTCCGTGTGTCAGGGCAACACCCCAAGCCTGTCGGCCAAGATGAGGCCGAACGTGTCACCAAACCTTTCATAAATGTTCACGATGATTCCGAACGCGACTCTGTGCTTTCTCCTCCTGAAGCTGATGTCAACGCGGCATGTTCCGCGTTCAATTTCAGCTTCGCTGCGGTCATGGGGAGCCCATCCAGTGTCCCAGGTGACCCTTGTGAGTCACTTGCGTCAAAAATTCTTGAGCATGGCAATTGCTCATCTGAGCAGCTGCTTGAACTCTCGAACATGCTACCAAGCGAGACTCCAACTCGAAGTGATGGAGCCGCCCCGTCAGGACGTGCCTTCACGACTGGAGCATATTACCACTGTGGCACTGTAGGTGTCAGGCATAATGCGCGAGCTTACCCACTGGCCTCGCGTCTCCTTGCCACTCTCGCAGCCAGTGTATTCTCGAATTTTCACTTCACAAGTGTCGGCCTTTTCAAAGATGTAAAAACTCGCAGGCACCGTGACCTCAGGAATCTTCCTGGATCCTTGAATGGCGTTGCACCTCTTCGCCCATTCTGCGGTGGTGCAGTGAGGGTGCATCACCCTAGTGGTCCTGAGGACTTGCTGGTTTCAGCAGGGCCCGTCACATTTGATGCGACGGTTGAGCACGAAACTTTAGACTGGACCAACGGTCCCCGTCTTGTACTTGTGGCTTTCAGTGTGTATGGAATTTCCAAAATTCCAATTTCAGATGAGAGCTGTTTGAGGTCCCTGGGTTTTGTGCTCCCAGGTGTTACCGAGGCACCTGCCTCGGTTCCAGCACTCAGCCATACGACCACAGCTGCCTCTGATGCTATCTCTGGAGTCATTATAGATGTATTCGCTGGCGATGCCGCCTTTTGCAAAGCCGCGCACAAAGCCGGCTTTAGAGCCCTAGCCTTCGACCTTACTCGACATAACGCAGGCCGACGAACTTGCGGTGCTCCTGGAGGTGATTTCCGAGCACGCCGGTGCTACGTCATTGGTGCAGTTCACTGTCCCGTGCTTGAGTACTTTCTTCACGTCAAAGACTGGATCATGGAGTTTCGCCGAGTTGCTGGTGGATGCTGTCTTCCAGCTTTGCTCGCATTGCAGGGCTGTGGGAGTTCCTTTTGCGATTCTGCACCCTGCTACGTCGCGCTTCTGGCACATGCCGTCTTGCCAACACTTCTTCCAAGCTGCCGACGGTGAATGGACTACATTTGACCAATGCATGCATGGAGGGGCCCAGGATCGCCGCGCTTTCTGGTGGGCCTCAACTGCTTGGTTGCGCCCTTTACAGGCAACATGCTCCAAGGACCACAAGCATTATAGTCAAGCTGCTTCGGCCCCGCAGTGGCCTCATTTGCTTTGGGATCGTGCTGTAGAGCTACTGTGCCAGCACTCAGGTTTCACGCCAAATACATCATCTTTGTTTGGTCCTCCGGGTCGTGACCTACGGCCTGCTATGGGCAAGCAATCTCGTAAAGCCCGGCCAT
Organism: Symbiodinium sp. CCMP2592; assembly: GCA_905221615.1. Taxonomy (NCBI): domain Eukaryota; class Dinophyceae; order Suessiales; family Symbiodiniaceae; genus Symbiodinium; species Symbiodinium sp. CCMP2592. The sequence continues at coordinate 83,499 of CAJNDT010000753.1, read as the reverse complement.
TGGTCAGCGAATTCTGCAAATATGATGCTTGGGCCGTGCCTCTTCGTGCCGAGCAACCTGTGCTCCAGCTCCTGAGATGCTACCCTAAAGGAGCCCGCGCAGTAAGACGCAAACTTGTTGATCCGGGGTTGGTTCGGGTTTGCGTTTTACCTTCTGTTGACTTGTGCAAGGTCGATGATGTCTTGTCGAGCCCCTGGACATGGGCCACTAAGCATTGCAAGCACGATGCGCACACACCAACCAAGGATTTCTCCGATGTCTGCGGCTTATTGCCTCCGACAGAGCATTCTCCAGTGCTTGAAGTTGTATGGATTGGCATTCCCCGTGAACCGGATGACTTTTTACGTCGAGCTGTGGCAGCCGGTCACCCAAAATCCCTCCTAGATGTCGAAGCCGATCCGCACATGACCTTGCTGATAGACAACCTTCTGAACAGTAATGTCAAACAGCCAGACAAAGGTTTGCATGAAGTTCGGCGATGGACCGAGCTACGGTCGAACCTCTCCGAATCCCAGGAGGTGTGCAAAAAGGAGTGGCCCATTCATGTGGCGCAGGTTCTGGATGAAAAGCCAACTCTGTTGATGGACGAATTGCTCACCCAGCACGACTTTCCAGATCGCCACCTTGTGAAGCACATGACGCAGGGGTTTAGGCTTACGGGCTGGGTTTGTAGATCGGGTCTTTTTCCCTTTGACCCTAAGCCTCCCGCCTCCACCTTACAAAGTCAGCTCTCTATGGCCAAGTCCAGAAACACCGCCACCTTGACGAAGCTCTCCAAGCAGGCTCCTGATGAGGTGTCTCGTCGTGCCTGGGCTGAAACGCTTGAAGAAGTTGACAAAGGTTGGATTGAGGAAGACGAAAACCCAGATCTTTCTACGGTCCTCGTTGCCAAGCGGTTTGGGCTTTTACAAGGTCCAAAGGTCAGGGTCATAGACGACTGTCGTGCTTGTGCTTACAACTTGTTAGCAGGCATCCCTGAGAAATACAGATTACAGAGCGTCGAATACATCGCTGCCTTCCTCTTGCGAGCCATGCTTGACCCTCGCAGCAAAGGCGTTAGCATCTCAGGGAAGACACTTGATTTGACTGCGGCGTACAAACAGTACGCCACACATCCCTTCGATCGTGACCTTTTACGGATTGGCGTCAAAGACACTTCAAGCGGACACGTTCGCACTTTCAAAGTGAATTCCTTGCCTTTCGGAGCTACGGGTAGTGTGTCAAGCTTTCTCCGATGTGCAGCTGCGATCTGGTTCTTGGGATCCCATGCATTGGGAATCCCATGGACCAACTACTTTGACGATTTCCCGATCTTCTCCAAAGATTCCGACTGCGGCCTAGTGGAAGAAGTAGCCACCAGTTTTCTTGACCTTTTGCACGTGTACTTTGCACGTGCTGGCAAGAAAGCCACTGTGTTTACAAAGGCTTTCAAAGCGCTCGGCCTTATCATCGATTTGAGCCATTTCGGCGAAGGATATGTGACCATCGGTCATACTCAAGAACGTGGGGATGAGCTGCGTGCGACAATCACCCGCATTCTTGAGTCCAACCGCCTTTCGCACGCTGAAGCCGAAAGCTTGCGAGGCAGGCTCCACTGGTACACTTCCTTTCTTTTTGGACGCAGATCTTCTCAAGCTTTGAACGTCCTGAGCGACTGGGTAAATCGAAGTGCATCAAAAGGCGCGCTGCCTACGGAACTCCGAGAGTCCCTCACGTTCCTCAGGGACGTAGCTCTCCATTCTGAGCCGCTAAAAATTTCGAGGAGTTTGCAGCGAACTTTCTTGATTTTTACTGACGGCAGCCTGGAGGGAAACTTTGCTTGTGTGGGAGGTATTCTACACGATAGCCAAGGCGTGCCCCTAGCCTTTTTCTCGGTCAAGCTGAACCAAGCCTCTACTGAGAGACTCCACAATCACTCTTCGCATCCCATATATGAGATTGAGCTGCTAGCAGTGTGGACAGCACTCACCCTTTGGGAGAGGCATATCCATGACAGCTACTCTGTCTTTTACTTAGACAACGAAGCAGCTCGTGGAGCTTTGACGTCAGCCAGATCTTCTACTTTGACAGGTATGAAAATCGTCGAGTCTTTTCTGAGGCTGGAAGATCGGTCGTTATGCAGGCCGTGGTTTGGTCGTGTGCCAACCCACTCAAATTGCGCAGACGATCCGAGTCGTGACTCCTTCCAGCATCTCATAAGGCAAGGGGTCCGCAGAGACTCTCTGCTTTGCGATTGGCCCTTTTGAGCTGCTGCTCTCTGGGGCTCCTTGGGGGCAGCTCGTTATGCCAAACGGCATTCAGCATGGTTGCTCTCGAACGACGTTACCCCTTTGCCCTTTTTGAGTAAAACGAAGAGTCCGACTCGGTTAGCGCAAGTTTACGGGCTCCGCCCTTTACGCTCGGGTGTTCCCCGCCTTAGTGCACGTTTGAGGAAAGAAATAAGATTTTCGTCCCGGAGCGAAGCGTAGGGATAAATCTTTATTTCCTTTGAACATTCAACGGTTTTTCTCTGAAAACCGAGTGCACCAGTTTTCCAACTTTGTTTCCTTTGAGTCTTGCGAATACCTTGTCGTATCCGCATTTCTTCTCAAGGGAAGGGTGGGAGGGAAGTCCATTTCCTTCGGCATGAAGTGAATCAACTTTGTCCCGCCCGCCCTCACCTTTTTATTCAACCATTGCTGAGCCACTCCCTTGGCCCTCCTTGGGGGCAGCTCGTTATGCCAAACGGCATTCAGCATGGTTGCTCTCGAACGTTGGGGGCAGCTCGTTATGCCAAACGGCATTCAGCATGGTTGCTCTCGAACGACGTTACCCCTTTGCCCTTTTTGAGTAAAACGAAGAGTCCGACTCGGTTAGCGCAAGTTTACGGGCTCCGCCCTTTACGCTCGGGTGTTCCCCGCCTTAGTGCACGTTTGAGGAAAGAAATAATTCGCCAAAGCTACCCTGAGTGAACTGGAGAACAAAGCAGGCAGTCGCGCGAACCTGCCCTACGAGATTGTGCTCGATACTCAGGAGGTCAATCGCCACGCATACCTCTTCGAGACGACCTCTGAGGGCATCCTTACTCGCGATGCGGTGCCGGGTACATGTGTGTTATACATCCGCGACACCATCAAGGGCATCATCCTGTGGTCCCGCCAGTCCAGCGAAGAGGAGGATACCATCATACCGGAAACTGCTCAGGACCCCATCGTCGATCCTGGAGCAGCTGAGCCGGAGCAGTTCCCCGATGTTCCGGAGGAACCTTCAGCCCCACTTAGTGGTGGCCATGAAGAAGAAGAAACAGCAGCGTCTGCACCCGCAGACGAACCCATGGTTGAGGAGGGACCGTCAGCATCTTTGGAACCCCTCGCTCTCAATGACGCCACGGCCTCTGATTTCCTTCCCGAGGAAACGGCGACATTGGATCAAGGGGGAGCATCACCACCAGATGTGCAACCTGAGTCCAGAAAGCGTGTTCGTTTCCTTGAGCCGGAAGAACCCGTCGAGGTCGAGATCGAGATCGAGCCGGACGAAGGCGATGTGAAAAAGGAGGAAGAAGTCAAGGTTGAGCCGATGTACGAGCAAGCGCCTCCGCAGCCTACATCCACGCCTTTGGCACTCCCTCCAGCCCCCGTTACGGGTGGCCGCCACAGAGCTTGCCCCCATTGTGGGACGCAACATCTTGTGGGACAGATGATCTGTCTCAGCTGTGGCGTGCACATTGTGAAACCTTCGCAACAGAGCGCCCGCAAAAAGGTGCGAACGGCCCGATGGTTCGCCGAACAAGCTGCAGCGGCCACGGCTGGTAAACCGCGATCCCAACTCACTCCTGAGGAGGTCATCCACGAGATGACGAGGGATGCTACCACGCAACGCGGGACTACCTCCTTGGACGCAGAAGCACTTGACAAGGCGCGGCAACAGCTGAAAATGGCGGTGAAAGGAGGATACACCAGCATCGTCCACCGGTTCGATAATGATGTCGATTACACCATGAACTCCATCGGCAATGGATTCGACCGGGAATTTCTCGCCATCGAGGATGTCCTCACTCATGCTGGTTTGCCAAACCACGGACGTTCCAAGGAGCAGAGGCAGCTCGCTATCGGCACCTATGGCGGCGCAGACGGCCCTCGGAACCAGGAAATCGCAAGGTTGCTCTACTTGCACGAGTGCAATCCAGCCGCCCTTAGGGCAGGCCTGATCTCCGCTGTCAGTGACGATCCTTTCTGCATCATGTGGCTTGGAGGGGCATACAGTCTGCGTAAGTTCGTAGATGTTTTCCTTCAGCACAAAATTGTGCGAATGATCGTGACCTTCTCAGAGGAAGCACTCTACATTGACCCACGTCTCGGATATTCCGCTGACGAATGGGTCGAGTGGCTTCAGCAGAAGTTTGCGGATCAGGTAGGAGTTGCACGTCGTGCATATGAAGAGCGCCAACGCAATGCTGAACGCTCTCGCATTGCACAGGCTAAGGCTGATGCACGCAGAGCCGAGCAACAGCGATACCAACAGGATTGGGACCAAGGCTATCAGCGCGGGTCCCACCCCTACGGTCGCTCCTCCGGTTCCCGAGGATGGTACTAAGTACCTGATCGACATTTCGTGGTTCCGTCACGTTAACCGGTACTCCGAAATACAGCCCCTCTTAGAGGTGGCCGAATTTCCATAAGACCAGAAAAATTTCATGCTTCATTTCCTGGCAGTCACTCTGTGGCAAATCCGAACAGTCAGCAGCTCCAGTGGATGATGTATTCGTCCCACGCTGCACACGTTCTTGCGACTTGTATCCACGCTATCATTCAAGGCTTGCTGGATCGTCGCCACTTTATAATGCATGTCGCGACTTTAAACTGCGCGCTAAAAGAATTAATCTGCTTCCGTATCTTCCGCTTTACGGTAGTAGAAACTCTATGAGCCCCAAGCCACAATCCAGCCGCCTTGATGGCAGGCCACACAGCACCAAGCTTCCGTGCATGTTTGCGCCTCAGACTGACGCTTCGGCGAGGGGGGTGTAATTTGTGCACGTGTGAAGTATCATGTTGTGTGTACGGCATTGTGGCACAAGTGCTCTGAGGGAAAAAGAGTAGATGCCCAATGGTATAACTGCGTTATTCCTCAACACTTGGACGGGTGTACAACAGTGCGTGTGTGCAGTGGTTTACAACAACTATAAGGGCTACAGTAGGCTACAAACCGAGACTCGGAGTGTAGTTTTGCCTTTGAGGGTTCGACTGCCATGGATACACATTGTCTACAGAGTAATGATGACTCGCTGGCAATCTGGGTGCGTACCGTGGATTGTAAGCTGCGGCTTCTTCACGTGACGGCATCCTCCACAGTGTTCGACTTGCGCAGCATTCTCAGTGATTTCCATTCCAGAATAGCAACCTTCAGATTCGATTTGGACGACCAAACATTGCTAAGAGATCAGTGCATTGACGGAGTCGCTCACCTCATGTGTTTGGGACGCTTGAGAGGTGGGGCATCTTTGCGGGCTCCATGGGAAACCACATCCAGCAAGGACGGGTTAATTATCACCGATTTCTCGGAAGTCGCCTTGGAGTCCTTCGAATCACATGACCTGCGACAGCTGCACATTGACTCTTTACACACGCATTCCACTGGACTGTGTTTGGCAACGCAGACATCATCGAAAAAGTTCTTGCAGTTTGAGACAGCTACACCCTGCGCACTTGTTGTGAAGGGACATGTGGAGGAATACATCAAGATGCTGGGCTTTGACAGCAAGCGTGTGTTCACTACGTCGCTCTCATTGAGAGACCCCGTTGCTTCCAGTGTTGAACCCAGGGCAGTTACCATAGTGAACCTTGCCCGGGAGGAATCAGAATGGTTCAACAAATTCGCCAGTGATGATGATTTCCAGGTCAATGCGGCCACAAAGATTATGGTCATGTTTGAGTTGCGCAAGTGCGATGCAGCCCAAGAGGATTGGGACGCTTTTGGTAACAAGACAGCCTTCATGAATTACACGGACGAAACGCTCACATCAGCATTGATCCGGCAGGAAGCAGTTGGGTATGAGCCCTTTGTTAAAGATGACTACTTGGTTCGCAAAGTGCTCATACCTGCATGTGCCCGTGATTCTTTGTACCGTCTGAGCGCGGCGAGGTCCATTCAGATCAAGGCGAAAAGAACGGTGACAGATGCACCTGAGCAAGGGTTGGAAGTCATTAAGATTCCCCAGACGCTTACTTTGGCAGAGGCTCGAGCTCAGTTCGCAAACATCTCCGGATATTTGGGCATCTTTTCCAACCAGAAGCAGTTGTTCATTCGTGTCGCGGACAATCACATCTCTGAAATGAGACAAGCGCTATATGCAGATGACCCACGGTTTACAGCATCGAATCTCGGAGTGAAGAGCCGATGGTTGTTCAAAGTTCTGGGTTTTCCAACCGGCGTCGCATGGGATACAGTGCACAAGTTCTTCGCATCCATCGAATGGAAAGCTATCCCTACCAAAGCTCTGCACTTGTCGGAGATGGCCATCATTTTCGCGACAGCTGCTTCCAATCCATCGGTGTGGAAGGCCCGTACTGATTATGGACCAGTTCACATCATGTTGTTGGAGCGCAACTTCTCCAAGAACAAGTTCTCAAATCCCCAAGACGGCGTACCTGATCCTGCTCAGCCAGTTTTGTCAAATGGGTCGGCTGTAGACACTCCTAACACACCGCGCGGTAGAGCTTTCACTTCGCAACGAACTGGCGGCTTGAAGCTACCTGTGCCCAAGATCCCAGCGTCGTTAGCACCTGACCAAGGGTTGGGAACTCGTGTGGCAGCCTTGGAGGCCCAGATGAAGCGAGTGCAAACGGATGTAGGAAGCTTGAATGATTCGCAAAGAGAAACCAGGCTTCAAATCCAACAGTTGACTGAGCAGCAATCCTCAGGTTTTCAGTCGCTGTTGGCAGCCATCCAGGACCTTAAGCAGAACCAGTCTTCGCCTGCCATTGTGCCTTCTTCCCCTCAAAGAAGAAGGATGGGAACTAAGGCTGACGATGATTTGTGACAGTAGTGTCGGGCGTGTTGCTAGGCTGCTAGGCAATGTTGCAAATGAACTCTCTTTTTTTGGCTGGTTTATCGCATTTTGCATTTACCAGCTCAGCAGTTTGGCTGAACACGTCAAGCTGAAAGCTAGATATTACCACGCATCTCGTGCTGGCAAACGTGGTTTGAGAGCTCATATTAAATATCATGCTACTTGTAGATCCATCAAGTTTGCCTCTCTTGCATTGCTGTTGTATTTTCAATCGTCCGCGTGGTGTGTCCCGCGCAGTGACGCAAACATCGTTGCAACAGCAGGCGTGGTCTGCAACGAATTCGGTGGCGAATATGATCGTACTTCTTTTTATGGCTTCTACTGTCGACCTTTCTTTATCGAAGGGGCTAGGCTCTTACATGTATTTCATTATCTGTGTTTTCCACATCGACGCTTCGACTGCACCTTGGGTTTCCCGGGCGAAGGACCTAGTTTTGGTGTCATCAACATCACCTCGTTAATGAAACATGCGAAAACGCTCGCCCATATTGACCAGTATTTGGGTGACCTTGGGAGTGTTTCCTTTGTATTCTGCCAAGAAACCCGTGTCAACCTTGCCAAAAGTGCATCTTTGAAAAACGTCCTTGCCAAGCAAGGGTGGGACGTTCTCTTAGGCCCTCAACCTGAAGTTCGTAGAGTAAACAGCGGACCTCAAACAGCTCGACAAGCATTTGGTGGTGTCGCGTGCCTGTACAGGTCTGGTTCTGTCCATAACATTTCCATTCCTAAGCAGTGGGACCGCCTTGCTGATAATTGTCAGTTTGTATGGTGTTGCTCCGATGCGAGTAATCAAGGGTTTTATGTCTTCAACATGTACTTGCCCACTGGGAAACACCATTGCTCTCTAAGAGCCCTGATTGTAGCTCAGGTTTTCGAGTTTCTCGCTGAGTATAGAAATCATCCTGTGTTTGTTGTAGGGGACTGGCAGGAAGAACCGCAGTGTAACAGCAGTGTGCATGCAGCCTTTCTAACCACGGATTGGCATGATGTGTACTTGGATCGACAAGCTGCTCTCGAGGGCACAATTCAAGCAACGTTTTCGAGGGTAGGATGGGGGTCGACTGCGATAGGAAAAGGGCGCACGCGAATTGATGCAGTTATTGTGAATTCCATTGGGTCCGAGACCCTTTCAAGTATTCAAAACTGTTATTGCTGCCCTTTCCCAGGTCATGCTTTTATTCATGTGGGGTTGAATCTCCCGATTCTAGAAGAGAAGGTTACTGTCTTAAAGCCTCATCCACAATGGACCCTTCCACCTAAACCTAGGGATCAAGAGGAATGGGATGCTCGTGAAATGCCTTGCATTCCTATCCTCCTTAAATATGCAGATGAACTTGCTGAGCTCGCCCGGGTAGGTGACGCAGATGCCCTCTGGCAACTTGTTTCTAAAGTCTTAACTGAAATGCTCAATGCCATTTGTGGGTCCTCCCTTCCTTGTACCAGAGGTAACCTGCCCAAGTTCGAACAAGTTTGTAGGACTAAAAAGATCACACCTTCCATGACACCAAGCGGTCAGATTCACAAAGCGCTAGCGCTCTCTAGAGAACTTTTGCGTAAAGCTGAGGCCTTTCGTATGCGTCAAAACACCAATCGTGATACTTCCAGTTCATGGCTTGCACAAGCTGCTTGTGTAGAAAACAAACTGCGTAGGACCCTTTTAGCTTTGAGATGGTCTACCCATGTTCCCCACGTTTCAGATGCAAATGCGGTTCATGCCTTGCAGTCCTTGTGCTCATCACTTGAACAACAGATTGATGTAGACGACAAGCTTGAACGAAACAACACGTTGAACAAATGGAAACGTAAACTACGCGATTCCAGCCGAGCCAACTCATCCGAAGTGCACAGGTGGCTAAAGAACAAACAGTTGAGATCCCCAACTTTGTTTGTTCAGAAAGGGCAGTGTGTATCAGGTGTTTGCTGCATGCTAGACATGGTTTGTGACCATTTAGGCAAGCTTTACTCCACGCATTCTTCTATGAATATTGCTGATGCCATTGCGAACTTCACGGCTAAATACAACAGTATCATTCAACAGTTGCGGTCTGAGTTTGAGCTACCTGAACTTTCACATGACGAACTCTTTAAGCTAGTCCAAAAGAAATCCCCGGAAAAAGCTTCAGGGCTGGACGGATGGACTATGAAGCAACTGCATGCCTTACCCCCGTGCGCATGGAAAGCAATTAGGTTGGTTTATCTCGTTGCTGAGTTGCATGGCGTCTGGCCTGCTGCCTTCAAACTTGTTGCAGTCACCTGTATCCCCAAGGATGAAGGACCTCCTACTCCACAGAATATGAGAGGTATCGGGTTGTGCTCATTGGTGTATAACGTTTGGTCTAGTATTCGGTTTAGGCATTGTACACCTTGGATGTTGCAAGTGTGCCCTAAAGAGTTATACGGTGGTATTGCGACCCGAAATCTAGACCCTTCCGAGCATCAACTTTCGCTGGACAAGGACCAGGCGGTTGTAGAAGATTCTTGTTTAATCGCAGTATTCCTCGACCGCTGGAAAGCCTTTGACATGATAATACCTGAGATTGCGTTATCGGTTATCACCCAACTTGGAATGGACCCTCGCCTCGCGAAGGCAGTTTTAGGGTTTTACCACAATCAGAAGAAAGTCTTCCGCATCGGAAAGTGTTACAGCTCACAGGTTTCCACAGCTAATGGTGCCATTCAAGGCTGCGCCATGTCCCTTTTGATGACAAATGCTATGTACTCAGTGTGGGCAGTCCTGGCAAAACAAGTTTCGCCACATGTTTCTTTAGCTACGTTTATTGACGATGCTAAATTCTGGGCCAGAGAGAAAGATGTGGCGGAACTTGGGTTGCTTTTTCAGAAATCTATGGAGTTTGATAAGGACATTGGACAGTACATCAACGAAGGTAAATCGACAGTTGTAGCCCCTTCCAAAAGCAAAGGCAAGCGCGCGGCCAATGTCATTTCCTCCAGGCTCAAAGTGAAAACATCGGTTCGGTCTCTAGGAATGTGGCACAACTTTTCAAAGAAAAGTGGGTCTAGTCTCCTGAAAAGCCGCATTTCTAAAGCCTTGCTTTCTCTTAAAAGAATCAGACAACTTCCTTTTACTGTTACCCAAAAGTTCCGGTATGTTCATGCTCATGTGCACTCCAAATGGGTGTTTGGTACCGAGATTCAACCACCCACCTTCCAACAGCTTAGGGATATTCGTAATGGGCTGCCAGGCGTCGCTTGGGGCAGCTCTAGACGAGTACGTTCCCACTTTTGTTCCCTCCCTTTAGCTTTCGACGTGAAGTTAGACCCCTTGTTTGCGTGGGCTAAACATGTTTGTTTCAAGCTTAGGTCTATGGGTAAAGCAAACCCTACACTCCTACTTCAAGCTTTAGGGTTGGCAGCAAAATGCAATCAAGAACAGCTGAAAACGCGCAATGGCTTGCCAGTCACAATCGCCATTTTGTTTGACGTTTTGCAATGGCATATCGATGGTGAAGATTCCCGCTTGATTAACACTGCGAGTGGCTTGTCTTTTGACATTCTGCACGGAAGTGACGGGTGGTTCGAAAGGACCCTCGCTGAAGCCGTCGCGAACGCCTTGCTACGTAGCGAGCATGATCGGCAAGACTTCGAAGGACACCAAAATCACGGAGAACTTGATCTTGAAGCTACGCAGATGCTTCTGAATTCAACGTTAGCGTCGGACGACACCAGAGGGATCATGGCGTCGTACTTCGCTTTCAACAGAGATTTTTCACATTACCACAAACAGATGATACGAGCATTGCTGTCTGGTGGCCTTTATCTGGCTCCCAGATTGTTCAAAGCTGGTTTTACCCCTTCTGACAATTGTCCGTTTTGCGACTCGCAAGAATCTTACGAGCATGTGGTCTATTGCTGTGACGCGTACAACGATGAGCGCAGGTTGGTGGACGAACATCTTGAAAGAGAACCCCGCACGTCGTTGTTCACCGGAGTGGCATTTAAAGGTGCAGCTCGGACCAGCCTTGAAACATCAAGAACGGGTCGAATCTTTCGGCCGCGAATCACCAATAAGTGTTCTTGCGACAGAGTTTTCACAGACGGTGCTTGTTCTGTGGGAGTTTTGAACTCTGCCGGTAGTGGTATATTTGCAGAGGGCAAATTGAATGTTTCGGTCCCTCTGGTTATGACCACACAGCACCTCGCGCAGAGCTTTGGGCGGTGATTCACGCCGTAGAGGCCACTGTAGGCAATGTTGAGATCGCTTCTGATTGTTTGTATGTCATCAATACTGCTACTTACCTGCTTCGGCATGGCCGTGAGGGGCTGCGACACTTGGACAACTTTGATCTCTGGTCCATTTTTTGTGAGGTTTGCGAAACGCATCAAGGTCATATTACCTTCCGCAAAGTCAAAGGTCATGCTAAATGGAAGGATGTTGTACATGATGCGTTCTTGCAACTTTGCAAAGAAGGCAATGACAATGCCGATAAGCTTGCATGCAATGCGGCACGTTGTGTGCTTCACCAACAAGCCAATGCGGAACACAAGCTCATCAGTAGCACCGCCATGTCCATTCAACTGTATTGGGTTCTTGTTCTTTGTAAGCGTAATGCTTTTAGTGACTTTCAAGACCCTGATTGGATGTCCAGTGCTATCGACAAGGAGTTACCAGCAGGCGTGGTCAAACGCTGTTCGTGCAAATGCCTGCCGCAGACTCGAATCCGTGGCAAGGTTTGCATTTGCCAAGGATGCAAAACGAGTAGCGTCACATATGGCTCGGAAGAGAATGCGTTCTATGAATGTATCTCTAAGAATGTTCGTATTCCTGACGCTCTTCGAGCAAAAGTTGCTACTCGGTACGCGTCGTACCAAGCCAAGTTGTGTCAGCAATGGCATTTTTCCAGCATCCCCCTAAACTCGTACTCTTCCTTAATCAAGGGACCCAGAAAGATTACCCCCTTTGCCGCGCAAGCCCTCGTAGAATACTTTAATGAACCGGTTTGGTACCGCACTGGCGTCAGGCAGGAGGGCTTAACTTGGGTTGAACTTACCATTGATTTCATTTCCAAGTATGGTTGCGTAGGGGGTTTTCTCGATGAAGGGGTTTGCATGAGCAAGCTCGCTGCCGCATTTCGCAATGCAGTGTTGAAGTTGTTCAAACAAAATCATGTGCCTGTGCAGCGGTTCAAAGACTTGAAGCGACTGTCGGCCTTTTCACCTGCAAAGGTTGCTGGAGTCGGACTTGCCAAGCAGTGGCATGACCCTGATTTTCTCATCGCGACTTTATTCAATCTACCTCACAGTTTAATGCAGTTGAAATGTAGTCCGAAGCCAGCCAGAAGCAGAGCCTACATGGCGTTGTGGGAGCCTTTATTCCCTTTTAGGAACTCCCCTTAAACGGAACATGATTCGCCACCGAAGAACTTAATTCATCGATCTCGAGCGTTGAATAGCTTTGCTCGTTGTTGCTCGCAACATTGTTCTCGAAAGCCCCGTGGGGCTGAGAGTGACTTGGCCAAAACAGTAGGCTACAAACCGTAGTTGCCTTATCCTCTGCCGAAGCCGAACTCTTTGCCATTGCCGAGGCCGCTAAGGAAATTGCCGGTTTAGGTCAGCTGGCTTCTCACATTTGGGGCGAGATCGCCAAGCCCCTCGCCATCTACACCGACAGCGCGTCTGCTCGCCAGATTGCCGGGATGGAGGGGTTCCTTCGGAGAATGCGACATGTAGGCGCCAGACTTTGTTTTATTCAGGATAGGGTGCATCAGAACGAGTTGGTGATTAACGGGGTTGCCGGAGAAGAGAACGTCAGTGATCTCCTCACCAAGAACCTCAACAGGCCCCAGACCTTGAAACACACAACGACCTTAGGATTGGAAGACGTCCACCAGGTTGACCTTTGTGCTGTGCCGGTGGTTCGCTCGTGTGTGTTCCTTACAGGGCTGTTGAATTCAATCTTTGACAACACAGAACTTGAGTGGGAAAGGTTCTTGGGCCTCTGTGAGCTCCCAACCTCGTACGGAACCCTGTTCATTGAGTTTTGTACCGATCCGCAATCTAGCTTTGTGACCGCGGGGTGTGACTACTCTGTCTTTGTTCTGCCGGTGACTGTGGAAGTAGATGGGACTTCACCTGAGACCGTGGAGCGGCTCATGTCAGCCATGGATGTTGCCAGGAGCTGGGGAATGAAGGTTGTTCTTTGGAGCAGCACGCCTTGTACCGGGGGTAGCCCTTGGCAAAGAAAACACTTGCACCACAACCCCCAACACCAAGAGCACTTGCAGGCCCTGTTCACAGTGCACAGAAAGCTTTGGAAATCGTGGTTGAAACTGAACACCCACCCACAAGTGAGTGTCTGGGTGATCGAGTGGCCACAGAGATGCAGCTATTGGGGCTGGCAGTCTACGAAGAGCTTCCTGCGGAGCAGAAGCCACCACGAAGGGCTTGTGCATGGGTGCATGGCAGGCATGGTAGGTCAAGATAATCTTTTGGTGAAGAAAACATGGAAGCTTGTTTCTAACGATGCGGATTTTATTCAACACATGTCTCGAAACTTTGCATGTGATGGTAGCCACGATCATTCACAAACGTTTGACCTTAAAGCTACACAACACTATCCGAGAGCCTTCGCAGAGACTGCTTTGGCCACGCTACGACTCGGATGAATTCACAAGCCGGCAGGTACGCTTGAAGAGCTGTGCCACGGGGTCTTTTAGGACCGCCTCTGCTCCTGGACGCGCAGACTGAGGAACGAACGCACAGGACTTTGTCTGTGGCGTGGTCTTCGAAAGGAGGACAGGACCGGGTCTAGGAACCTTACGGTCAAGAGGGGGAGTTGATTTGTGTGACCCCGCGCCGCCTCTTGGCCAGTCCTCGGACCAAAACCTGGAGGCACGGCCTCAGGGCCGTCTTTCAAGGCACAATCCTCCACTCTGGCAACGGCGGTAAGGACCAGTGCAAATTCTGTGGGCAGCCCAACACTCTGCATCACCTTCTGTATGAGTGCGAGCGTGTGCCTGGCGCCCTCATGCCTTCCGGCTGGTTGTTGTCCTTTAAGCGGCGCCATTCAGCTGAGTGTTTTTGGCTGCGCGGGATGAGACCCCTTGCGTCCCGCGCCCCCCTCGCCCATGAGGCTGAGGTCCGCCGCACCGGCCTCTTCCTCCAAGGAACTCCTGACTTGACAGGGCTCTTCGTCGCTACGGACGCGTCGGGCGGACCAGCCACCAAGGTCGGCTGGGCCATTGTGGTCGCCAGCAGGCAGCAGGGCGACTTGACGGTCCTCGGCACTATGACGGGGCTTTTGCCAGCGCCTGGCTCCGTGCCGGAGGGCGAGAGCGAGGCAATCGCCCAGGCTCTCCTCTCCTCTCGTGGCACTTTTGACCTCACATGCGATTGCCGCCCCGCCCTCCGCAGTCTCCAAGGCCCCTTCACCAAGCGCACCCCGCTTGTGTGGTCCAAGGCGTGGGATCACAGGCACAGGGTTGACCCGCACTGGGTCCGCTCCCACCTCAGTGTGACGGATTTCTGTTTGTAATTTGGAGCGGAAGTGCTGTGGCGTCATGAGCTAAATGCCCTCGCCGATAAGCTGGCAGGGGAAAGGGCTGAGGAGGTTCAAACCCCGCACCGCCTTGCTGCTCAAAAAGAGGTCGACAGAGTTACCTCTCTCCTCTGTGAGTACTTGGGACGCCGTGGCGCCGCGATACTTGCCCAGGCGGAGAAGGAGGACTTTGTTCCGCGGAAGAATCGCCTTCTTTCCGCCCTTGACGCCTCCGCATCTCCCTCGCCCAACAAGAGGCAGAGGTTGCAGGCCTTACTCGACGAACCCCCTCTTCCTGGAGGGCACGTCTGGTCTCGCACGTCTAGGGACAAAAGCTTCAACATGTGCCTCAAATGTTCCGAGTGCTCCCTCAGCATCTACCAGGTCGATCCGCCGGCTACCTTCGAGCGTCTCATTTCCTTTCCGTGCCGTACGGCTGCGGTTCTGTGTCCTTTCGCGACTCACCCCACGCACACCCTTGTGCGCCAGGGGCCGTCCTGGAAGTGTAGCCAGTGCAATGGCCACGTGACCCTCCGTATGGGAGCTGCGCCGAAAAAGCTCGTTCCCTCGGTCCGGGGATTTTTCTCTAAGGTTTTCCCCAATCCTGGGACTCAGGCCTCATGCCTGCCTCTGCTGCTGCCCCGACTGTTCCCCCTGTGCCTTGCTCTTGGGAGTCGCTAGAGGGTTCTGCACCTGCTGCTGCCCTCACTTCGGTTGAGGTTTCTGAGCTGCAGGCTCCCCTCTTGAAGGTTCCCCTCGTTTCCCTTCAGAGGTTCCCCAGGCCCAGGCTCCTGCTAGCCTTGGTTCGTCTCTTGGGCCTCCGGTTCTTAAGGCTCCAGGCCCCTTTTTGACGTGGGCCCCGACCCTCAAGCCTAAGCCGAAGCCCCGCCCCAAGCTTAAGCCTCCGCCCTGCCCAGGGTTTTGCAACCATGCCGCCTAAAGGGCGGCATTTTCAGGAACAGCAGCAAAGATGGGAAGACACAAAGATCTGGCACTCGACCAGTTCTCTTTCTAGGCGGAAAACCCGCCCTGACAAAGCTGCCCGTGCCCGGGCGAAGGCCCAGCAAGCTGAGGACCAGGTTCGGGTTCAGACGAACCCGCCGCCCAGGCCGCCACCTCCTCGCCGTCAGGCTGCTCTGGATCCGCCGGTCCTCCCTCTCCCCGTGGGGATGAGGTTTCCATGGCAATGGATGTTGGGGACGTTTCCTCCCCGTCCTCCTCCTCTTCTCCTCAGCCAGTGCCAGTGGAGGAGGCAGCGCGCCCTGCCGCCTCTGCCCTGTACCCCAACCTGCGCCGCTCAGGCCTGCTCCCCCCCGGCCCCCTCCCCCACGTAGGAGGGACCCCCCACAGGTCCTGTACGTTGAGGTTGAAGCCCGGCAACGAGGGGAAGGCACGTGGCACCAGCTCTCTCTCCATCCGCTTGCGTCACTCCAATTCCTCCTTCGGAAAGTGGAGTCAGCAGCTCGCCAGGATGGCATGCAAGAGCGCCAGGGTGTGGCCCGATGGGGGCTTCCTCGATCGGCTCCCAGTTACCTCAAGGCGTGAGGTGGCTTTTGGTAAACGGCTTCGAAGTCGCGGACCATGACCGTCCGCACTTCTGCCCACCGTGGCTGAGGTTCCCCAGCCTGCGGTGGCCTCCGCCGTCTCCATCAGCCCCCTCGCCTATGGCTGAGGTTTCACAGCCCTGTGCTGCTCCGCCGGCTCTGCGTGGTTCTTCTTCACTCCCTGAGCCAAAGGGGCCCCCGGTAAGTTTTCATGTGGACCTCCAACTTCTGCAAGCACTGCCTCCCCAGCTCTGGCCGCTACACGGCCGCAGTCTGCCTTGCACACCGAGGCTGAGCCTAAGGCCGCACCCTCGCCATCCAAGCCTACCCTCGCCTCCGGCAGAGGTCGCAGGGTCCGCTTCGAGTGGTCCCTCCGAGCCTTTGGCCACCGGCTCCCCTCAGCCCTACGCTGGGCCCCCGGCCTGCCTACGGAGACTCGATCTCCATTTTCCGGTGCCTCTGGTGCCGGCTTGGCACGTAGCTAGCCAACTCCTTCTAGGACGTAGGGCCGCCCTCGCCCAAAGAGGCTGAGGTTTCTTCTCACTCTGCATGTGAATTCACTGACTCGTCTCGGACGGCTCGCAGCCCGGCGAATGATTTGTGTGACCTCCTAAGGTTCCCAGTTGTTGATTTGAAGCACTTGCACTTGCTTTGGAAAATCTTGCACAGTCTTGTTTTGCATGTCATGTGAGTACGATTTGTTTTTGGCATGGTGAAAGCTTGGAACGAAACCATTTCGCATGTTTTCGAAACCTTGTTTTGTCGGTTTGTTGGTCGGTCGGTCGGTCGGTCGGTCCGCCTGTCGGTCGTACCGCCCGAACCTCAGAGTGAGCTTTGCGGACGCTTGGAGTGTTTGTGAAGAGTCTCAAGCCTGTTTGCTTTCGCCAGAGCTACAGCGTGATGCCTAAGAGGCATCAGGAGCCAGTTCTAGTGTTTAGAGAGCTGAAGCCCAAGTTCGCTGTTAGTGCTCACGAGCTGTGAAGTGTTTGAAGTCCAGAGAGCTGTGTACTGAAGCCTCAAGCCGTGCCGGGCTTGGCTCAAGACTCGGACTGCTGAAGAACAGCAGAGTGAAAAGTGTGGAGCGTGCCGGCCCAGAGGCCCCGAAGGTTCCCTAGAGGTCCCTCGGAAACTAACGTGTTCGGAAGCTGGGCGGAGCTGTCCCACTTACACAGATTCTCCGGCGCCGCCTTCTTCCGAGACATCAAACATGAAGCAAGAGCTGGAGGGCGACACTTGCCTTTCTGGCATTTTGATCTTGGCTCTTTGCGTCAGAGTCCGGCTGGTCTCGCACTTGTCTCTCTAGGGGGACTTCTGCCTCGGTGGCTTGCCGGGTGAAGCCACGCAACATATGCCTTGAGTCGGCCCTTGTGACACCCACTCCTGGGAAGCTGGGCGTGTCATTGTACGCCGTGGGCGCCGGTTCGTTGATTCTGCGATGTCTACACTGGGATGCCACGCCAGGCGGACAGTTAGACCTGCATCCACGCATTGGATGCGATTCGCCCTATTGAACCTATTGTGATGCTCTTATGGTGCCCTGGCGCTCACTGACCTGGAACGTTATGCCTTCATGATTGACTCTTGCGATGCCCACCTGTGGGAAGCTGGGTCTGGTGGGGCTGCAGCGTTTTGTGGAGTTGGTCTGCCTGTACGCGGCCTCTCATTCACTGTGCATCTGCTGGATGTCCCTCACAAAACCCACATGTCGGGAAGCTGTGCGGCGCCTTGATTGAAGACGGTGCGCTCGGCTTTCCTCCTACTGGATATAACCACCAATGACCAATGCTCATGGCTTTGTGTTGCTGGCTGCCGCTCCGGAATTGACCCTTGCGATGCCCACCTTTGGGAAGCTGGGTCTGGTGGGGCTGCTGCGTTTTGCTGAGCTGGTCTGCTTGTGCGCGACCTCTCGTATCAACCTGGGATTCTCCAGTACGGCGCCTTGGTTGGAGCTGGTGCGCTAGGTCATCTTGGTTGCCCGGATTTTTTCAAGGATGCTCATGGTTTTGCTGCCGGCTGCAATCCCGGAGAAGGTCAACTGAGAGACGCTACCTCTAGAAGGTCGAACGACCCCTGCTGGCTAAGTCTGCACTTCGCGACCTGTTTCACCCATTAGGATCTATCTATACAGTTCTTCATTCATTTCTTGTTTACATTCACTTCTTACTGGGACCGAGTGCTACAGCCGTAGTCGACGAGGCCCGCCCACGCCAAAAAATGCAGTCAGTCTCTGCCAAAGTTGGCCGCAGACAAAATAAAATCACGCGATAAGAAAATCTCCACGTGGACTGCCAACCGTCGGCCAATGGATTTCGGCATGATCTCATTTTGCGCTACCGCACGCTCGCTGTTTGGTACCCAGACCTTGACGGCAAGCTGATGTTACATTTGCATTCAAGAAGAAGGCAAAAATACCTTTTGCTACATGGCTCAACTTTGGAGCAGCTTGAGCGCGGTTTGTCGTGTTTTGAACTTTCACAAGGAAGCCTCGAACGCCAAGAGCTTTGCAGCTATTGGTTCGGCCCGCTTTGTGACCATGGCAGCGTGGTCCATGACAGCAATGAATTCAAACAGAAAATTGTACCCAGAAACTGGACTTTCCACAGAGCGTGCACTTCGTCTTTGGAAGCGCACTCCGAAAGATTGGCCTGAATTGCAAATTTTTTTTGCTTCAGAGTCTCTGGAGCAGTCCAAGATTGGGAGCACTATTCCCAGCAACTGTGTCCGCCTGAGGAGGAGGATGACTTTGCAGAACAGCACAAGATCCTTCGCAGCTACCAGGCCAAGAGCGGGCAACAGCAGCTCATCGAAGGCCATGCTTGTGCGATGGCGCTACAGCATCTTCTGCCCAGCAGGACGGATTTCTTCCTTCCTTCTTTCGCTGTCCCTTTCATTGCCGACATGCGAGGTAAAGATCAGTCCTCAGAACTTCGGAGCGCGAGTAGTCGACTTTGCCGATCGCGCTCTCATGCTGCGACACTGTACGGCCAGTGAGGCTTTGCGGGTGTGCCTCATACCCTTGTTGGCTGTTTCCATAGCGCTGGCCCAGTTCTGCGACCCGGTGCTGCAGTTGCCCGAAGGCCGTGTCTTTGATCTATCGTGGCGCGTCCGGGAATTGGTGGTGGTTGCTATTGGATGAACTGGATGGACTACGGTTCTCGCTCGCCAATGCCAAGGCAGGTATCAAGTCACCTGTCCGTGACGGTAGCCTCATCCAAATGTCTCTCACACCTCGGAGAGGGCCCACCGAAACTAGCAAACGCCGCCGTGGCACCGGCTCTAACACTCGGCGACCCACGGCGGAGGGGGGCTCGAACATCGATCCGCAGCAGGGTACTCCCCTTCTTCACTGCGGAGTGCTGCTCCCGGTACAGTTGGCGTTCTATCTAGCCAGGGCCCTGACCGACGCGCCTGATGCGGCTTCCCTCCTACAGCTCGTAAGCGTCGCCCCAGTCGAGCACAATGGCTTGCGATTTGTTGAGATCAGGGTCAAGGCGGAGGTGCCGGCCTCTCTTGTAGGCCAGCCCCAAATGGCGATTGCTGCCCGCATGATGGAAGGCTTCCATCGTGGACTTCTCCCAGCTAGGCGCGGCGATTTCGATCCTCAAATGTTTTCGTACCCAGGCGTCTGTAAAGGCACATTTCGTTTCTTGCTTCCGTTAGACGATGCCTCCCGGCTGCCTCCCTGGGTTTGCAGCCTACGCTCCCCCTCCAGTCCGCAGGGCTATTGCATGCCGCATTGTGTCGCCTTCGCACTGCTGCCACCACCTCCGGTTGGGAGCTCAGTGCTGTTGTCGTGTTCTGGTTGCGCGGCCCTCGCAAAATGGACTTCTATTTCCCAGTACGCCTGTGGCGCTATGGGATTTTCGATGCATGGGACTGCAGGGCCCAAGTTCTACTCCATCGCTTGGTGGCGCAAGAGTCCAATCAAGATGCTATGCCCGACGGCAGCCGTCCACGGTATCGGCTTGGCAACCCTTGGGGGCCAGGACAGCTGGCGAGCGGCGGCTCAGACTTTCATGGAGCAGGGTGGAATTGGCCCGGGCATACAGCTTCCTTTCATTTCCGAGGAGCTCATGCCGCATCTTCATGAGCCAGACAAAGACACGCTTCAGTATGGCTTTTACCGCCTCAAGGACTTGTGTGCTGAGGGCCAGTACCAACTGCTTTACCTTCTGCGGGAATCTCATTTCCCGACCAGCGGCAGCGACATGCAGCGCCTGCTGGATCAATGGCCCCCTTCGACTACGGAGCGTGCCCATTAAGAAACTGGACCCGATCGGCCAGTCCCTTGTCCATGACTATCGACATACGTCGAAGGGTCTTTTTCCCTGGCCCTCGCCTCTGGTTGTCGGCTCCATGGACTTGTGGATTTTGCGTGCACGATTGTGTCACAACAGGACCTCGGGGCTGACCGTTGTTCGACGGAACTAGAACGGCGGCCGGAGCCTTGACTTGGGCTCCACCGATGGTCTTGGACAGCTCTGGGCGACGGCCCACTGTTGTTGTGGATCGGTCGCTGAGGCCCCGTAGCTTGTGCTGAACGGCCAACACCGGCAAAGCCTGTGCGCCGCAGCTAGCTTCTGCCCTCCTTTTAATTAGCCGCCATGTTTCACCGCTGTTTTTGTTTGTTTGTTGGTTTGTCTGTTTGTAGGGACCGAATGCTACAGCTGTAGTCGACGAGGCCCGCTCACGCCAAAAAATCCAAGATTGGGAGGTGAAGCGTTAACGCGGCACTCCACCAAGCCAAATGCCACGCCTCAAAGTGGTCGCGGCGTTCGACGCGGCAGACCTCCGGGACTTTCCTTCCATCCCAAGCAGCTCCCAAACCAAGCATTAGTCTTATTTGGCTTTCAAAATGCTTCCATACTCCGATATTCTCTCAAGATCTGTTTGTCTGTGCTTCCTTTGCTGCAATGGCAAGAACGGCAGGTCACGAGCTGGATCCGCAATGACTGCACGTTGGCGAGGAGGATGCATCACCATGTGTCCTGCTGGCAGAAACCGTCGAGTTTCGCCCTCGAGTTTCTGTAGGACCTTCGGACAGGCCTCCTGTCTTACCACACTCAAGTCAAGAACGTCACTGGCGGACATTTTGTCCATGTGCAAGTGGGCCAGCTTCTGCTTCAGCACGGCCATTGTGCAGAGCCATGTGCCGGTTCGTGCATGACCACTTTCCTTGGAGGAAATGCGTTCTGCTCTACTTTTGGACTCTGATGAGCCTGTGCTGGAATTTGGCTCCGTCTGTCACACAGACGGAGCCAAAGCCAAGTCCTTGAGAGCCCTCTGCTTGATGGTAGTTTTGGAGGACAGTGATTTGCGTTTGTCTCACACTTGTGTCAAACACAAGCCTCCGCACCCAGAATTCTCTAAGAGAATGCGGGTGCGTGTCTGGGTGGGCGACAGGTTTGAAGAGCAGGAAAGGGTTGGAGGAACCCAGAAGGTTGATGGCTTTTTCGCTGCCTTCCGCAAAGTGGTCGGCAAGCGTCCCTTCAACACAGTTGGCTCTTCAGACGACAGAGGCCCTCGCATGGAACAGATCATGCGTTTTCACGTCCGTTTGTTCCAGCTGAAGCACTGGTTCGGCGGACAAGACATGTTTTCAGTGTGTTGCCAGCTTCGCAAGTCTCAAAGAGACAGCGGGGGGGTCACTTGGAAGGACATGTCTGCTTTTAAGAAGCCTTTTGTAAGCCCTGCCCCACCTCGTGTACAGGTAGAGGTGGCAGGCGAAATGAGGGATGTGGTCACGCTCGAGTGAAAAAGACTTTGGGTTTGGGAAAGCAGGTTTGAGTGAGGTTGGAAAGCAAAAACGGAAAAACGCGTTTTTTGTTCGCTGGCGGCGCGCGCTCCGCGCGCGCCGCTAATTTCTTTTTAACTAATAATTAGTTACCGCGCGAAACGCCGCGCCCGGCCTTCGGATGAACCTAAAAATATGGTCTTGGTCGTATCCGCCTCAGTGGAGATGACTCGTCCAATTGCTGCCTGATGGAGAAGTCTTCACTAATGAGCCCTCCGGCATTATTGCGCGGTGACTACCAGCTGATTATCTTCAATCCAATTTCGGAGGGCACCGTCATCGAGCAGCAATCGCTCCTACGAGATTCCCTGCTCCGTGACGATTCTCGTATGAAGCCACAGGCGGCTTTGCGAGCTGTTGGGTCTGGGGACCCCATCTATGCCGGTTGCATGGGCGCTTGACCAGCCGCGGTTGTTCTCACGCGCGTCCTTGAAGTGGCTCGCGACCACCCGACGCGGTCGTTTGCAGGAGGCCTTGGAGCTGGCAGCCCAACGTGGCATGCTTTCTAGGTGGCCCACGCTATACGCTATCTCCGCTATCATCGACCGGCCCCTGAGCCTGGGGATGAGGGCCTGCAGGACCCTGTCCATGGGGCGTTGCTGACTGCAGTCAAGGCAGGAAGTGCGGCCACAGTGTCTGAACTGCTTGCTGCTGGCTACCCTGCGGACGACTTTAGCGCTGCTTGCTGCGTGGGGTCGGCGATTCCGCCGCACCCGCGTGTAGGTAGTGCCTGCGCCCGGCCACTCCTCCACATAGCATGGCGACGCCGCCGGCTGCTGCGGCTGATGCTGGCAGTGACTGGCCTGGTCCTGCAGCTGTGGACGCTACCTTCGTCCATTATGCTCAAATGATTGCTCCCTCTGCAACTCTCACCTAGTGGTTATCGACGCTTGCCTGGCTGAAGTGTGTGACGGCTGACCCCCGTTTGGCACCTAACGGGATCATCTCCTACTACGACACTGAAGGACGTCATGGCTACCAAGCATTCTGCCGCAGCTGAGGGATGAGGGAGAGACGCTGTGTAGTCGGTTCGACCGCTACCCTGAGCGGATGTCGGCGCTGAGGGTGAAAGCGATGCTCGTCGTTGTTCTGCTTGCTCATCGGTCAGTCTGCACTCCTCTGCAGGACATGTCCGGCCTCTTTCTTTATCCCGCCAGCCCTTGTGCTCAGGTGAAGCCCAGAAGCCAAGCATTCGCTTGAGCTTCTGCCCGCTGCCACTGCCTGCCTGCGGTCGCTCTGTCGGCCTCCGGCTGGGTACACCGGCGATATGGCCGTACTCCATTGGCGCCGTCTGGATGCCGGCATCAATGTCCAAGGGTGACATCTTCCACTATGACATCCGGCAGGACGGCACTTTCGCTTTCTCAGAGGCCGCCATTGATGTGACCCTCCTTCTTGCGGCGACTCCAATCTGGTGGTGGTAGAAACTCACTGTGGATGGCAGCACCCGGAGCAGGAGACGTGCCGCATCTGGTTTAAGAGAGTCGGTGACGTCCACGGCCACATCCGTGACAACACGGATGTCGATTACGGCCAGCGCCAGGGGTACTTCACTTTCTGTCTGAGTGCCTGAACATAACTAGGGCTTGTACCGGCGGGGATTAAAATGGTGCTGTGCCGATTGGTCCTCAATTCCTTGGAGCCAGTGCTTCCCGTCTTCTGCCTTTTGAAATGGCTTCTTAGGAGAGGGGACGGAAAGGGGGGGGGTAAGGGCTCGGACATTCGTCCGTAGCCCCGTTAGACGGCTGCCTTTCAGACAGCGCCATGGCGGATGCCCACCCCGTGACCACGCGGCGGCGCTTCTCTATCATGCCGGGATGGCCGGTGGACGGTGGCCACGGCCAGGGTACATGACCCTAACACAGGCCGTGGTCCACGGGCACCTGGCCGCGCAAGCCTTAACAGTTAACCCGTCCTTGACGCTGTTCCGGGCCCCACCTGATGCGATCGTGAGCGGCGTCACCGTTCCGCTTGCCCTTGGGAGGCTCGCGAGGGCGGTTCTGCCCCTCATCATGGAGCCTGAGCCAGGCATCCTCTTGAGCGACGCCATCTGGCTGTTTACTGATACGGAGGAAGTGACGTCGTACCACCATGCCCAGCACACCCTGCCGCACATTATTAACCGAGGGCGCTGGGTGGGGAGGCACGGGGAGCGACACTCCGCCCTCTTCGTACCTATTACTGCAGACACAGCCCTCACTGACTCCCCGATTTGGTGGGGCAAAGTGTACGCGCTGTGGCTACTTACCACGCTACTGCCAGGTAAACACATCCTACTTGCGGATCACGATGCGGCACCTCCTCTTTGTTCGAGGTCCGGGATCTCCAGGAGCTGGTCTCAGAAGCAGCCAGCTTTCAGTCCGCTCCCCCGCAAGGCTGCGACGAGCCCCAGGCATCGACTGGCCTCAGGTCATTGTGGGACTATTCCCCGGGTGGCTACGACCTGGCCGTCGGCCGCATAACGTCGATAGCGTGGGGGTGGTCTTCATATCCGAGCCCTCCACGGATGCGCAGGGGGGGTTCTCTGTCTTCGCGGCGCAACCTGGCCGTGCTGCCACCGATATCGGCCTCCTCGCTCCACTGGAGCCATGACGGCATTTCTGCGCCAATGCGAGCACGGTGGCCCGCGCGGGGACCACGGGTTTCGGCGATATGAGGATGATTTGCGCTTAGATGCGGCGCTTCTAGACGACTGGGCCGCAGAGGTGGTCCCACTATACTCCTTGCCCAACTAGCCCTTCTCCCCACGCTGCCGCGCAGCACGGAGCATGCGGATTGGCGCCAGGTGGAGCTGCTCGTGGGCACCCCACTTCTTGGCACGCTGGCCAGGCATTCTGGCGATGTTGCTGTGGGCCTACTTGGGCTTTCTAATACAGGCTTTCTATTGGAACCCGGACGACGCAGGGGTGTATACAGCAGCCTGTCGTGTCCCCAGCCCCCAGGAGCCGCTCGCCTCGCTCCTAGCACGGTTCCCGACGGCGCTGCCCTGGGCACGTGGCGCTCATGAGCAGTGCGCCAACTCCACCCTCTACTCGCTGAGCAGCGGGAGTTGCAGGGTTGGCTGCTTACCCGGTCCCG
Source organism: Symbiodinium sp. CCMP2592 (assembly GCA_905221615.1). Lineage (NCBI taxonomy): Eukaryota > Dinophyceae > Suessiales > Symbiodiniaceae > Symbiodinium > Symbiodinium sp. CCMP2592. The sequence goes on along the minus strand of CAJNDT010000753.1, from coordinate 58,543 downwards.
GCCTCTTCATGATCGCAATGTCGGGAGCAGTTCACTTGGAGGACATCGCCTTTATGTTCTGTGAACAAGACCCCTTGGGCTTGCGCGGTCGTGCCAAGTTCCTCTACACGACAAAGCTTCCAACGTGCTGCAGAGCTGCGCGACGCCAATGCTGAGCATAACCCTCGGCGCACATTCCTGGCCGACCTCGTGGACAAGTTTCTTCCGGTTCACCGTGCACATTCGCTGGATCACACTCCACGAGACTTGTTCGAATTCCCCAAAGACTACCCCTTGCGGGCGTACACACTTCATGCAGCGTCTTCGATGCCACTTTCGACAAACATGTTGCAAGTCAGGAGCAAAACTACCTCACCAACCACACTCTTGCGAAGGCCCACGGCAAGCTAAAGACTGCCAACTTGCGCTTCGGTCTGCAAGTTCATTTGCGCGAGCAAGCGCGCCTGGGGCGCGAGCCGGGGGACTGGAGCCTCGTGCTGTCTGACAAGGCGCTGCGCTTCGGCGACACATTTGGTCAGTATCTCGATGCCGTGGTGACCGGCTTGGGCAGTTCTTCCACAGTCTGGTTGGCGAAACTCCAGGGAGCGGGCCTAGCAGCCTGCCAGGTGCGGCCCCGGGCGCTGGCGCGAAGCTTCGCGACCTGCTGAAGACTGACATTGCCGCTCTCTTGAACAAGACCGCTCCCGAGCGTGGTCGCCTGCTGCGCCTGGCCCTACTTCGGCCGTGTGGGCGCTCTCCTCATTTACCTGTGCCTGGGCAACGCGGTCCTCTCCGTGAACAACTCTGGACCCAAGATCCTCTTTATGATCCGCCGTCCCCTTCTGCAGGATGCAACGCATGTGCACTTCGTGAACATTCTACACAAGCTGGACGTGGAAATGCACGATTACAAGCCAGCCAGCATGGACAAGCTCACGAAGGACAAACCGCGCACAGCGCCGGAGCCGTCATTTCCGCCGGTCTTCACGACCGAAGAGGCCTTGGACATCCTGCAGAACTTGGAGAAACTGAAAGCCGCGTAGTTGCTCCGCTCGCTATAAGCCACTAGGCGACGCCTTGTCACTATTTACATGTCTTCCGCAGCCACGGCGCTGCCTCGCGACACCCGGCTGCCTTGTGCACGAACTAAAAGTGCAGCTGCAGTCGTGCACAGTGTGCGTCTTGCTGCGTCTGTTTCTGTCTAGCTGACGTGCTTCTCTTCTATCCGCCCCGGCTGACAGATATCTTCTTGCCGTGCCCTCCTACAACTGTTGACTAGATTCTGAATCCAGCGGCCTAGCCATGGATGGTCTGCGTGCGGCCATGTACCCGCTCCCGGAGGAGGCGCTCCCGGTGGTCGCTGTGGCCTTTCGCGAGGCCAGCGCCAACCCCTTTCCTGCGCGCTTGCGTCAGCTGCTGCTGGCCGCTTGCCTGCCGGGACCTGCCTCTCTATCGGACCTCGACGCAGTTCGCATTTGCGAGAAGCTCCTCTATACCTGCAGAGTCCCTTGCTGCCGCTGCCACCTGCGACGCGCCCAACCCTGTGCCACGTCGGGGCCAGCTGCTCGGTTTGAATCAGTTGCAGGCGCAGCAGCGTGCTGTTGGACAGCTGCTGACGTTTGATGCCGGCCTCGTCGATGCCCACTACCAGGTCGCAGTCTGTGTGCGGCGCGGTCGTCAAGTTCTTGGCTGCATGGACGTTGCCTCCGACCTCAGCCTACTCTTGCGTTGCGACCCCTCTACCGTCGAAATCCTTCCAATCCTGGCTCCGCGGCACAATGACGATGGGCGTACTCTCTTGTTTGTGGAGACGTGTGTGCTACGCTACATGTCTTTGGCTGTGGTTCACTGGCGCGCATCCTTCGATGGCTTCGGGCGTATATGGTCGGCTCTGCACGGGCAACCCCTGTCCTCCGTGGTTCGAAAGCACCTTTTCCACGCCTGGCTCTTTTGGCAAGCGCAGGTCTGTCTACACTCCTGCGGACTGGGTCTGGACGCTTCAGAGGTGCCACTGCGGTTGCTGCCTTCGAAGAGAAGCAAGGACTCGGCCGACGCTCCGTGTGACGATTTCTTCGTCACTCTTCCTCGTCTGCGTGACCTACTGCATCGTGGTTTTCTAGAGCGATTTGCTCGTCAACATCACTGTCGCATTTGCGATGCGACTGGCTGCGTGGGCGTGGACGCCAAGGTCAGCAGCAGTGTGCGTGTCTGTGCTGAGATGTCCGGGGCCGTTCGCGATTATGCGGAGGTTGGCGTCTCTGCGCGCTTTGGCTGCTGTCTCCCGCCTGCGCCCGGAAGCTGCTATTGTCGCTGGCACGCAGAGCCGCAGCGTGCGCCTGCACGGCCGGACTGCTCACGTGTCCTGCAGATCCCAGGTGAGGTTTGGCAGGTGACGTGCGATGTCTGCAGCCGCACCTTGCCACCTTCTGCCGTGCTCTATACACGTGCGCTACTTGCAACTTCGATGCGTGCAAGTTGTGCACGCAGCCAGTATTCTCGGCCACGTCGGCCGTGCCGCCCCGCCCATGTCACATGTCTGCAGCCTCTGGCCACCTTTCCCGAGGTCACCTACGAGGAGGAGGTCGCAGATGATTGCTGCCGCCTCGCCAAGCCGCAGTTATCTTCGGGTGCACGACGAACTGGAGGTGCTCTGGCCCTCTTGTTGCCATGCGGGACGGTGTGCAACATATCCGCCTGTGCTGGTCGAGAATCTGCTACGCAGGTTTTCGGGCTCCTTGGTCAAGTTCGTGCTCGCCGAGCTCTTCGTTTTGTTGTCTACGACACGTCCTGCATGCTGGCTCGCTTCATTCGTCGTCGTGCTCGCCGTCCTTCGACATCCGTTACAGAACAGCTAGCCGATTGCCGGTACGTGCTTGATCGCTTTCATCGCGGCAATCACACGGCCTGTGTGAATCCTGCGCATCGTCTCTATCTCCCAGAAGTGCGCATCGAGCAGTACGCGGAGCTTGCCGACGTGACCACCTCTAACAATGAGCAATTCAACAACTGGCTGTCGAATTTCCAAGGCACGCTGCGACACATGCGATTCGAGACCATGGAGATTTATCTGCTGCTCATCGGGTTCCTTTGGAACACGCACGTCGTGCCACACCGCGATCAGTCTGTCCCGTCCTCCTCTGCACGGTCGCCGAGTGTGTCACAGCCGTCCTCGCTCCTGAAACGCAAGCCGGCCGGGACGCTGCTGACCTGATATGAAGTTTTCAGCTTGCCCCTGCCCGGCCCTTGCGCGAATGCACGGCTGCTGCGGCCCGTGCTAAGTCCAGGACGAAGCATGTGCCACGTCTGCCGAGCGGTTTTGTATGTGTCCCGTACGTGCCATCTGCCTTGCAAAATGAGCGAACAAGCTTTTTCTGAGATTGTGTAGCTCTATAGGCTGCCTTGCTCAGCAGTGCACGCACTCTGTACTCTGCTCACCGGTCGCGCCCGCGCCCGCTGCCTCCAAGTATTTCTGCTGCACATGGTGCTTCTCGAGCCGCCTCACTTCCAGTGTTGCCACGCGACGTGGTCGCATGCTTGCTTTCTGTGCAAGCTCTTCGCTCGTGCTCGATGCTGCAGGTTCTACTTCTCGAGCTGGGGCTTGAGTTTCTCTGTTGCCACGCGCAACTTGGTCCATTTTTAATTTCTGTGCAAGTGCTTTGCATGTGTTTGTCCTGCCCTCTGCTTGCTCAGCATGTTTGCTACACAGACTCCTGCCCTGTCCTCAGGTACTTCGACCTGCGTCTCTGCAAACCAGCCGCCGGCTCGGTTGTCGCAAACGTCTTTGCTTTTGTTGCGTCCTGCGCACGCAAGCTGCCGTGGCCGCTTCTGTCGCCAAGTACTCTAACAGCCTGCTTCAAGCTGGCCGCAGACTCGGTCGTGCTTTGCAGCTTCTTAACGCCCTTGCCGTCGCTTCTAGTGTTCCAACCCCGGGTTCGAACACCAGTGTTCGAACCCTGGGTTCGAACACCCAAGTGGTGTTCGAGGTGTTCGACTGCAGAGTTGGAACACTAGTGACACTAGTGTTCGAACCCGGGGTTCGAACACCCCCCAAGTGGTGTTCGGGGTGTTCGAACCCAGGGTTCGAACACTGGTGTTCGAACCCAGAGTTCGAACACTAGTGTTTGAACTTGGAGTTTGAACACCAGTGTTCGAACCCGGGGTTCGAACACTGGTATTCGAACCCGGGGTTCGAACACCCCCAGGCAGGGTGTTCGAACCCGGGCTTCGAACACTGGTATTCGAACCCGGGGTTCGAACACCCCCAGGCAGGGTGTTCGAACCCTGGGTTCGAACACTGGTTCGAACACCCCAGGCAGGGTGTTCGAACCCTGGGTTCGAACACTGGTATTCGAACCCGGGGTTCGAACACCCCCAACCCTGGGTTCAACCTGGGTTCCAAGTGTTCGAACTCCGAGTTCAACCCTAAGTTCAAGTGTTATGTTCCCCCCCTCGGCCCGCTCCAAGTGTTCGAACCCACGGTTCCGGAACACTGCAAAACCTATGCTCTGCACTTTGCAACAAAACACATTAAATCATGTTGACATCCAAAGTTTTCTTTCTCAAGCCGAGTCTTTAAAGTGACTTTTTTGTGTTCTTGTGTGATGACTGTGTCCATGCTTGCGCATGTGGAAGTATGCACATGTGAACATCTGCCTTCAGCGCTTCTGAGAAGAAACTTTTCTGCCTGCAGACTTTTCTTTCTTTGAAATCAGCGACAGGCCGCAGGCCGTGTTTGACATTTGGCAACAGCACTTTATTCGATTTAATTTTCCGCCCCCCCTTTTTGGGTGGTTTTTCAAGAAGAGTACTTGGCATGCTTTACAGACTTTTGTCGCATGCTCATGCTTCTTTGCATCACTGATAATATGTGTGTTTGTGACGATTGATTGCTCGAGCTGAGCTTTTAAAACTTTTCTAGAGGTGAGTCCAGCCATGGAAGGCTGTGCTGCTTCCAGCCGCTTTCTCCACTGCGCCGAACATTACGATGTTGTGCGGCTTGTCTGGGTCCACATGTCTCCAGCCGATCGTTTTTATTTCCTTCGTGTCAGCTGGAGCCTTCGAGCATGTTTCTTCTGCGCTCAGCCTTAAACAATGAACCATCAGCTGCCATTCGAAGCTCCTGAGATGGAAGGGGGTGATTCGGCAGAAGCTTCTTACAATGTTTGGGGGCTGATACAGGATGGTCCTGCCACAGCCGGGGACCCATTCGAAGAACACCTTGAGGGTCTGCTTCGGGATGACCTGGCAGATGTTCAGCAGTCGGACATCTTGAGTATTGAGGGATGCGCAACCTATGCTGAAGGCGAGATTTTGGATTTTTCTGCGGATGAGAGAGAGTGGTATTCTCAAGTTCAAGACAATGACTTGGGAAGCTTTGAGTGCGTGGAAGAAGAGATACCTGCTTCCTCTTCTACTGCTCCGCCACATTTGCCAGGACCGCAATCCAATAAGCTGTCTTGGCTTGAGGGACCGATGGCTGAGCTAGACGCTTCTTAGATGGTGGCTGCAGCAGTTCACAAGAGAAGGAGGTTTGAGTTACCACGTCAGCCCTGGGATTCAAAGCCTTCGCACCTTGATCAGTGCTTTGATTTTTTCTTGAGAACTTCGACTTCTGTCGGGGTGAGTGAAGCTCTGTCTGTGGCAAAAGAGAAGGAGCCCGAACCCGATGTCTTCGCTCACATTCCTTGGACGGTTACCAGAAGGTTGACCAAAGCGAGGCTTCAGAAATCAGATGCAGACATAAGGGATTCTTCTTTGACGAGGTTCAAGATGTTGATTCTGATTGACCCGGAGGCCACAGTCTTAGGCAGCAGCCTGGTTGATCAAGGAAAGGCCATGGAAGAGGATCAAGTCATAATGCAGAGCCTGGCGGACGCTTTCAGAGGAAAGGCGTCCTTGACTTTGCAGAAAAGATCCCTCTCTCTGCAGGTCTTTGTGGTGAGGTCCTATGACGCCTCGCTGGATTCGCTTTGGCGTCTTACCGAGGCTCAGGTCTACACGGTCTTTTCAAGGTTCCGGGAACATGGTGCCAAAGCTTCTACAGCCGCTCACATCTTGGAAGCTTTGAGGTTCTTTCATGCTATAGTCGCTTCAAGTACATGGACTTGGAGGTCATTTTGTCTTCGAGGGTGCGTGGTGTCGCACAGGATTTGAAGCTTAAGAAGGCTCCTCTGAGACAGAGGGACGCTCTCAGTCGGCGACGGGTTGAGGCGTTGGAGGTTCTGATGAAGAGATGCTCTGACTGGACCCGATGTGTTGTCGGGCAATTTCTTTTTTGTATACATACATCATGTCGGTGGAGCGACTCGCCGAACGTCCTGTCTTTAAATCTCACTTCTGACGGAGAAGGCCAGTTGCTTATTGCGGAGGCCCTTGGCTCGAAGACTTCTACCACCGTGGAGGCCAAGACGTGCCTGCTTCCGTACGTATGCGTCTCTACTGGGGTGAGCAACACGCCGTGGGCGCAGCTCTGGTTGGAGGCACGCGAGAGAGAGGGCATCCATTTTGACCGAGGGTGCTTGCCTTCCTGGTCGCAGAAGTGGGGATGCTGGGGTCAGGAGCGCATGTCATCGGAGGAGGCCAGTGAGAGATTGTTGATGGGACATCATCTCGGGAAAGGCGGCCCATCTTCGACGCTTATTTACAGTCGACAGTTCTATATCAACCTGGCAGGCAAAATCCTGGCGATGTTCAGGACTATCCGCCAGAATCAATTCGATCCGGATGCCGAGGTCACGGACAGAGTCGCAGCAGTGGCCTCGGCGCTCGCCGGCGAGGCGACTACCTCACCGGCGCCCGCTCTCCCTGAAGATCACCACGTGGGGGCAGCCGATGTAGAGTCTTCCGAGTCCGCCGAGTCCATGGTAGGGTATGAGCCTATGCCGCGTTCAGGCAGAGAGCTTAGGCCACCCTTTGAATGCACCGTGGCGGAGCTCCGAGTGCATAGCTTGTCAGGCATCGTTCATCGACTGAGGGATGAGGGCACTTTCTTTTGTGGACGTCCTCTCACTGACAGATACAGGGACTTCGAGGAAGACGATGCCGATGATCCGGACACCTGCCATCAGTGCAGGCGGGCGATGTCGAGCGCTGATTGAACAGATCCTTGAACGGGAAAAAATCAGCCGAGCTCGATGGTGGGATGTACCATTGTGGATCCAGTACTTCGCCGGCCTCTGGCCCGTGGCGAGCTTGCGCACTACCAGGTGCGAAATAGATGTCCCGATCCTACGGATCCGTGGGACATGCTTTCCCCATTGAGGCGTCAGGTTTATCTTGACTTCACGGTGAGCTGTTGGGGCTGTATAACGTGGTCCTCGGAAAACTCAAATGGCACCGGTCAATGACCCGAGGTGACAGACTGCGGATGCCGGCTGTCCGAGCCCGTGGCATACCGAAAACCCAGACCTTTTCTTTAGTTTCTACTTGCTCCCGTACTAAAGTGGGTGCTTAGCCTAAGCGCCCATATTGGGGCAATTCGCACGGTGAGTAACCATTTTACTTGCGCCGGCCTATGGCCCGGGGTGCCAGAAGTCTTGGCGAACATGTGCAAAGTGCCGTTGCTGAAATCACGATGTTAGGGTCAGCTGTTGCAGAGGCTTTGCCATATGTCGAAGCTCGGACCCGGCGCCTGTTGGCTCAGACAGCGACCGAAGCATTCTGCTTCGATACTGTGTCGGCGGCCGAGCCCGAGTAGCTTGCAGGTTGAGCCATGTCCTCTGTCATACTAGACAGCGAAGCGTCATTCCGTGAAAGATGCAGTAAAATAGGCCTCAGCAACCATCTTCTCAGTCGTTTGATAGATGCTGGTTACAACACATTTGGAAAACTGGCTTTCGCCGCATCGGCGACACCGCAGGGCCTAACAGACGAAGCTGTCGATGCGTGGCTAGCCACTGTAGTCACCCCGGCACCCGGCTCCTTTCAGGTCTCGGTGATCCGTAGGCTGCTTTTCGAGTCGCAATCACTCAATGTGGCGGACCTCAAATCTAGGGTCGAAGGCACGCCGGAAGGCTCAGTGCGGCGCCTGCCCCAAGCCGAGAGAAAGGAGCGCATTGAGGCGCAGCACCGTAGGCTGTCGGGTCTCATCTTGACTTCACATACCACTCCGGCCCATAGTTGTATCGACCTAGTGACTGACATATACGAGAATAACACACTTAAGTACATCCCGATCAACAGATGGATACCCCGCTTCCAAGAGATGTCTCTCCAGAAGAAGGATTCTGCCGTTCAGATGGACAACGAGGTCAACCTAAAGGTGATCCAGAAAAAGCCGGAGCCGACGTGCGACACCACAGGCATGTACCCTCTCCGGCAGGCTTTTCAGAGACGACCACTAGCATTTGATCTGGGTCACTTGTGCAGCTTTGAAGCTATGGAAACTTGGATCAACAAGCTTTTCGAGGCGGTTCAGCGTACTGTTCCAAAGGGATATGTGGCAGTCAGCTTGGGACAAGTTGTTACGGCAGATCGTGAGCTTTTTGTCCGGTTGGCCGACATGCTTGAAGGACAATTGCAGAAACCCATAGGTGTCGAGAAACCCATGGATGCAGCTTTGCGCGATCTCTCGGGTAGCCAGGAGATCAACCAGTTTCTTCAGCCTCTTGTAGCTCCCCCTGCACCTCATCCAACGAAGCGCCCTTTCAAGGAGCTTGCCACGCCTAACAAAGGTGACGGAAAGGGTAAGACACCGAACAAGGGCGGTGATAAGGGCGGTGGTAAGGCACCCCGAGTCACCATTCCGGATGGCTGTGCGGCCAAAGATCTTCAGGGCAGGCCAAATTGTTTTGGGTTTAACTTAGGCACATGCAAGCTCAAGGTGACGAAAGGTAGATGCCCGCGAGGCTTTCACCAGTGTTGGCGATGTTTTGGGGATCACCCCTATTCTGAATGCACAAACCAGGTCCAATGATGGGGCCATGCGAGGCCCCAGGGGCCTGACCTCGTGGCCACTTCCGATTCTGCCCCTAGTGATGCCGATGGCCAGAGGGTCTGAGATTACTAAGCACGATGTGGTTCAGATTTTCGATCTTTTGCCCAAGGAGATTCCTTCAAGAGGAGCCTCCTCTCGGCAACCGAGCAGTTTCAGTTGTGGGGCTTACGCGAAGGGTGGGTTGCAGGGTCTTCGGAGTGAATGTGCGCTGTTTCCACTCTGCGTCAGGCTCCTCACTACTTTTGTGCGCAATTTCTTGCCAAATCATTTCTTCGCGACTATCAGTCTGTTTCACAACACCAAAACCGATTTGCATGTCGATTCTAGGAACCATCATACCCCCAACTGGGTCATAGCCGTGACGTCTTTTCAGGGAGGTGGCATCTGGGTTGCCGATGGATGCGGGCCTCAAACGAGATCCATCAAAGGTGACATCGTAAAGGGCTCAATCCTCAGCCTAGAGACCCCGGTCACTTTCGATGCCTTCAAATACCCTCACGAGACTGAAAATTGGACTGGCGATCGTTTGGTTCGCGTGGCATTCACTGTTGCAAGCCTTGAGAAAATCTCAGCTGAGTCAGCACGGACCCTGCTTAACCTAGGGTTTAGGCCCCCGCCTGATCTCTCCTTTCCCATCCCAGTGACTGCTCAGGACCAGCCACCTGTGAAATCAGACTGCTGGGTTTACGAGCTTTTCGCTGGCAGTGCCCGTTTCAGCAAGGCTTGCAGGGATTTGGGTTTTCGGGTCCTCGGATTAGACAGTTCTGGCTATAGGGCAGTGTCTCCAGTGGCAAAGCTTGATTTGACCTTGGCCTCAGCACAGGCGATCTTTTGGGATCTAGTCAAGGAGTGTCCTCCTTTTCACGTGCACGCATCGCCCCCTGCGGGCACATCTTCTCGCTCGCGAGCGTCCTTTGCCGAGAACCCATGCCCTTGCCTCCAAGGCCCCTAAACCCTTGCGTTCCGATCAATTCCCGTTAGGTTTGCCGTCATTGAATGCAGCTTCTCAGCAGAGCCTTGCCGTGCGTAAGGACAACGTCCTGTACCGTTTCGTCTACAGGCTTCTCCTGCATTGTTCTGCTTCGGGCATCAACATCAGTGTCGAGAATCCTCGAAATTCATTGTTCTGGAAGGTTCTTCAAGTGTTTGCTGTGGGCGAGGGCTTGGTTTGGCCACCTGCTGCCTTGGAGTATGTCGATTTCGACCAGTGTTGTCATGGTTCCGATAGACCGAAGTCAACTCGTTTCTTGTGCACTAGAGGTCGCTTCGAGCTACTTGCCCGGGCAATCACACACATCGCCCATGGGGCCTTGCTTTCCATGAGCGCACTATGCAGTTGTCATCTTCTCTGGTGTCGGCATACCCAGTTCTGCTTTGCAAGCGCATGGCCTCTTGCCTGGAAAGCGCGGCTTCTTTTTTGGGGCTTTCTTTTTGCAAGCATCGCCTGACTTGGCAGCCAGCTCCGTTGCTGCGCTCGGTCGGCAGCATCGCCGCTTCCCTCCTTTGATCCCTGAGTTCCACAAAGTCACGTGGGAGCCGCCTTCTTTCCAGCCTGATGATTCTTGTCGCATCCTTCACTCTCAGGTTGCTGGGGAGGATGGCGGGAGAGAGAAGGCAGCCGAAGATAGCATTGCAGTTGATGATGTAGCTGCTTCTGAAAGATGGGTTGCTAGTGACTCTAAAGTGGTCAACCCTCCTGCAAAGCTTTCTAGGGTTTCGGATGAGGTTCCTAGCAAGGTTCCCCCTTCTGGTTTCCGTGAGGGTGTCGAGCCGCCCAAAGGCCCCGTCAAAGTAGGGTGGTATTTGTCGATGCAGGATCATGTTGCGAAGGCCTTGACGCTAAAGCACCCCGTCGACACTGCCGTAGCCCTTGATCAGGATCAGCTTGATGCAATCAGCTTCTGCATGAAAAACACTGAGAAAGACGTGGTCGATCACCGCAGGCTTCAACTTCTAAAGATCAGGATCCTTGCCAAAAAGTTTGAGGCCGACGAGGCTCGACTACATTCTTCGTTTGACCCTTGGTTCGAAAAGGTTGTGGCGGGCAAGCGCCTGCTTCTGTGGAAGCACCTTCTCGAGCAGAACGGTTTTGACGACATGCAAGTTTGCGACTTCATGATGTCAGGCGTCCCGATTGTTGGGCAGTCGACCTGCCCTCAGCCCTTCAGCAAAAAGATTGTGCCGGCTACTATGTCGGAACAGGATCTCAAGGGTACTGCTTCGTTTCGCCGAAAGGTCATGATTAGCTCAAGTGGCACGCAGCCGGCCAACCTTCAGGAAGTGCTGTCGAAGGCTACGAGGGACGAGGTCGATCTGGGTTTCTTGGAAGGTCCTTACACGGAGGCCCAGGTGTCGGCTTTCTTTCACTCAGACGATTGGAACTGCATACGTCGGTTCCTAATTCTTCAAGGAGCCGAGAACAAACCTAGACCCATTGATGACGGGCACGAGGCTTTAATCAACAACTGCTTCACGGCCACCATCAAGCTGGAGCTTCAGAATTCCGACTTCGTTGCAGCTCTTGCAGCAAGGATTGCCCTCGAGGAGGCTGAGAGATCTCGCGCCACGGGGGAGCCCCCTCGGTCGTGGTTGGGCAAGTGCATTGACTTGTCGAAGGCGTACAAGCAAATGCCCATGAAGAAGGAGCATCGCTCTCTTGCCGTGATCTACCACAAGGGCCCCTCTGGCGAAGATCAATTCTTCATTGCGAACTCGCTGCTCTTCAGACTCACTGCCTCGGTTTACGGGTTCGTGCGCACGAGCAGAAGTCTTTACAAGCTGATGCTGAAGATATTCAAGCTGCCCAGCTCAGTGTACTTTGACGACTTCCCGATGTTTTCAACTTCGCTTTCTTCCAGCGACACTGATGGCATCATCAGCGAATTCTTAGACATTCTAGGCTGGGGCCACGCCAAGACAGGCAGCTAATCGCATCCCTTTGAGGAGGTTTTCTCAGTCTTGGGAATGCAGATTGATTTGAGCAACTTGTCAGAGAGAAGCATCGTCCTCTCGAACAAACCTGGCAGGATCGACCGGATAGTAGAGAAACTTGAATCTGTGGCCTCCTCTGGTTTCCTTACGATTCATCAGGCTCAGGTCTTGCTGGGCTTGCTCAACTTTTCCTCTGGTTTCTTTGCCGGTCGTGCTCTCAAGCACTCTTGCAAATGGCTGTCTGGTTTTCTGGCTGGAGACAGGCCTTCGCCAAAGACTGTCAGCGAGATGTGCAGACACACGATCAAGATTCTTATGAGCACACCGCCCCGCTTCATAAGTTGCGATTCGACTGGAGAGCCTCCCATCCTGGTGTGGACGGATGGCGCTTGGGAGCCTGCCAAGGCTTTCGCCGGAATCGGAGCAGTGATTCTTGATGCGGGCAGCGGCGTATCCAGAGTTTTCCAAGGGAAGTTCCTGAGCGCCTTGTGGTTCGCTGGCGAGAGGAGGTCGGAGAGCAAATCATCTGCGAGGTAAGAGCTTTATGCCCTCCTGATGATCAGGGCCTGCCTTCAGAATTTTCTTTCAGGAAAGAGGGTCATTTTCTTCATTGATAACGATGCCGCTAGATCTGTGGTATTGCGCGGTCAAAGCAGAAGTGACGCAATGCATCGCTTGGCCCTGGCTTTATCTATGGTCGAGGCCGCCGCCCCTTGCATCTCGTGGATAGAGAGGGTACCTTCTTTATCAAACATTGCCGACTGGCCCGAAGGTTGGAAAGCACAGAAGGTCGTTCGCGCAGCGAAGGTAGAGCCTTACTTTGCTGACCAATCTCTGATTGATGCCTACCTGCTCTGAGTTCGTCGATCCGAGGGGGTGTGTTCGGGGACAAACTCTGAGCGGCTTCAGGCCCGTGCTCTGTGCATCGGCTGCGGCCCGGATGCAATGGTTCCCGAATTCCGAATTCGTTCAAACCCCTGATCGCTGAAGAGAAAACGAAGAGTGCGCGACCTTCTCTGCTGCCAATTTTTAATTTGACAGGAAATACCATTGAGCCTCGAGCTCGACTCTTTTGATAGAGTCATATTCATATCGAGATGGATTCATTTGAATATATCGGATTGCGAAGTTTTTTAATATTCTTATTGTGAACATCACTGCGATAATACTTTGTACAGGATCGTCGGTAAGTGCCTCCTTCAAACATCGCTGGTTTTAAAGAAGAAACTTTTCTGCCTGCAGACTTTTCTTTCTTTGAAATCAGCGACAGGCCGCAGGCCGTGTTTGACATTTGGCAACAGCATTTTATTCGATTTAATTTTCCGCCCCCCCTTTTTGGGTGGTTTTTCAGGAAGAGTACTTGGCATGCTTTACAGATTTTTGTCGCATGCTCATGCTTCTTTGCATCACTGATAATATCTGTGTTTGTGACGATTGATTGCTCGAGCTGAGCTTTTAAAACTTTTCCCGCCCGCCCGACCCAGACATCTGTGGGGGTGTTCGGGACAAACTCTGAGCGGCTTCAGGCCCGTGCTCTGTGCATCGGCTGCGGCCCGGATGCAATGGTTCCCGAATTCCGAATTCGTTCAAACCCCTGATCGCTGAAGAGAAAACGAAGAGTGCGCGACCTTCTCTGCTGCCAATTTTTAATTTGACCGGAAATACCATTGAGCCTCGAGCTCGACTCTTTTGATAGAGTCATATTCATATCGAGATGGATTCATTTGAATATATCGGATTGCGAAGTTTTTTAATATTCTTATTGTGAACATCACTGCGATAATACTTTGTACAGGATCGTCGGTAAGTGCCTCTTTCAAACATCGCTGGTTTTAAAGAAGAGTATGGATTCCAAGCGTGTTTCAGTGCTTTCATGCTTGGTTGAGAGATGAGTTGTTTCTGGGTGTAATCGTCGTGGGCTGAAAACAAGTGGGATTGAAAAGATGGACCAAGCTCAAAAGAGTTTGGGTCGAAAAAAAGAGAGACTCCTGAAACCGTCTTGGTGGATCAATCTGCTTGCTCAAAACAGTTGGAGTCTAATGATTTCCAAAGTGTTGCGAAACGAGAAATTTTTTGCCGCTCTACAGATCCAACTTCCTTGGAAACAAACATAAATTGGAGAAGAGAATGATGCTGTAGTGCTTGTAAGGAGTATGAGCTGGATGTTGATGGCTGTCATGGCAAAAACTTCACAAGAGACAGCAATTGAATTCGCCTGTCTGACAACCTTGAAAACAAGCAGCAATGCAACCAGGATCCGACAACTTTCAAGCCAGAGCATGGTTTGTTGCGAAGTGTGGCACCAAGCCAGCCTCCAAGTCGAAGCATGACAGATGAAAGTGCTCTCCAACAAGGTTTTGCGAACCGACACACATGTCATTCATGTCCACAGGTTCGTGCATTTCAGCCAAAGGCATGAGAAGGACCGCTGCAATGCTCCTTGAGTGCGTTGCCGCAACCATGCATTGTCCTTTTGCTTTGTCCGATGTGGTTGTTTGTGATTCTGTCAACATTCGGGAACAATCGTATTATCTTGACAACCGAAGCTTGCATGGACTGGGTGCAAACTGACGGTTTTTCACGTGCTGTCATGTTTCGGTAGATACGTAGTGAATGACAGAACTCATGTGGTGCCGTTGTTATGTTTGCCGTGGTTTGCTCGAGTTGACAGACGCGAGTTTGAACAAATTTGATATGCTTGGCTTCCGATCCATCTATTTATCTGTTTGAAACTACCCAGCTATCTATCTACGTAGCTATCCAGTTATCTGTCTATGGATGAGGAAGCAGGTTTCAACCAGGGTTTTTGTTGCTCCGCGAAGGAAGCTGTTGTGCTCAGAGGCTATGATGGTTTCTACAACTCCCGATCGGTCAGCATAATGCCTGATTTCTGCAGCTACGAAGTTTGACCATGAACATTCATGGCGACATGCGTAGGTCGTACCGTTTTAGGGTTTGCTTGCTCCGACGGAGTCAGATGAGCGCGGTTCCTGGAAATCATGGAATTGCATCGGCTCAGGCCGAACAGTTTCGCCTCACAAATGACACCCCAGCAGAATTCTTGAAGTTGGAGTTCACAGCACCTACCACAGTTAGTGTCCATGGGCATTTGCATGAAAAAAATCGCTTAGCGTCTTTCTTTTTGTTGTGCCATGGCGCCGTGGGATCCAGCAAGTGGAGCTGCAGCTTGGGGAAACGGTTCGGAAATTCCCAACAAATTGCGAAGACAAACGCTGAATGCCAGCACAGCTTCCGGAACTTCGAGATCGAACCGATTCTGCGGCTTCCGCCAGTCCGCCACATGGCCCTCCAACTTCTGATGCCACTCACAAATCGCGGCTCTTCTCACCTTCGTCCTCCTTCTTCTCGTCGTCACCAGTGATTGGCGAAGACGCGACCGACCTGGCCGTCGTGCCGACCTCGGGAGGAAGAAGGGTCACACACCAATTGTTGCATGTCGTTGGTTGCAGTCCCGTCATGAAAGGAACCATGCAAGAACAGCTTGGAGGGTTCTGACAGTGTTGCAAGCTGTCGCACAGCTCACATACTCGAAGGTGCTCGAAGTTATGAGCTGCAAACTTGACGATGAGCGCAGCCTGGCTGACTTTGCAAGAGCCGGCGTGAGTCGGCTTCATGTCTAACGGCTTCATGTCTAACTGTCGGCAATGCACCATGTACCAAGGCTTACAGCGTGCGTGCTTGCAGGCTGTCGGTCGTTTGGCGAAGGCCACCAACAGATGGAAGACTGATGGGTTTGTGGGTCTAAGCTGGAGCAGGATGTGTCCAAGCTGCGACCGCTGTGCTTGGGAGTTGTATCAGCCATTGCAACGTCAGCGGCGTCCATGCCTGGTGCCAAGCCAGCAGAAGTTACTGCTTCGTCAAGGCAGCTTAGTCAGATGCTGTGACGCTGTCTATATGCCAAAGGCGACACAATTTGAATGTGCAGCGAATGGCGATTGGTGCGCTTAGCAGCTGGGATCTCAGAAATCAGTCCGAAATCAAAGCGACCAGCAGATGTTCATCATGGGAGTCATAGGAACATCGACGAGCATCAACAGGATCGAACAGTCTGTACAGTTTGTTTACAGTCAAGGATCGATCAAAGAGTTTAGACAAACAAACACGAATAGCAATGTCTATCTCCTTACTTGGCATTGCAGACAAGGCAGGCGGCACAAACAAGCAAGACCGAAGGGACTGGCGCAAAGCAAAAGAAAGAGACGGTACCGGAGCGAGAAACTACACTATCATTGCAATCATCATTCACACAACCATACACGCATAAACACCCCCCCCACACACACACACACACACACACGCCTGCACTGCATAATGCTGCTGGCTTGTTTGCCGTGGTTCGATGGAGTTGCAGATGTTGTATGCGAAGATGTGCATAATGACAATCCTTGCTAACATGCCATTCCAATGCCAACCTGCACAAATGTAATCATACATAGAGGTGTAGCCGAGTTACTGTTTGCAAAGAGTTTCCTTGTGTGCTTCTTGTTTTACGCTTTGCCTGCTTCTGTTGCCTGTCAATCCCTCGCTGCTAGTGGTTCTTCGATATCTCCCGTGCTACTCATGTATAACCTAGTGAATCTAACCTTTTTGAGTGAGATATGTGAGGTCGCCAGCTCTCTGAAGTCTCCATGTGTGCACATATCTGTGCACGAAACATCTGCGCATCCTTTGCCACATGCAGATGCAGAGTCTTAACCATGGATAACAACACATGCTGCTATGAGGACATGTGCACGTGTGTGCCCATGTATATGTGTATATACGCATACATACATGCCTACATACACACATACATACATACATACATACATGTATAGCACGATGTGTGTGATATGTCACAATGAACGAAATATGTGGGCATGCGCGGGGAAGTACTTTTGAGGATATGTCCCAGCAGCTGCCTAGGACCAACTAACATGCTACTTTGAGAATGTCCAACATCGGCACGATTGATGCAACACGCAACGAACAGTGTGCGGGTGTGGAGAAGACTAAGCCCTGCTGCTGAAACAAATCACACACGAATACAAGCTTAGCGAGTGTTGGATTGACCGTCTATGGCTGAAATGCTGAGATGCGTACCGATATCCCTTCGTATTCGTGCATACACGTTCCTGTAAGCAAGCAAGTAAGTAAAGGCAAGAAGTAAGTAAGTATGCAAGTGAGGAAGTAAATGGTTGTGCATTGGTAGGGTAGCTCTGTAGATAGGTCTTTATGTGTGACTGTGAATATGAATTTCCTCATGCCGCAACACTTTGCCGGTGCGGACTTGCAAGCTGTAAAACCCTGCTGAAGAGCTAGCGATTTTAACCAGAAGAGCAGTGGGGGCGTTCAAAGCCTAAGCTCTGAAACGACTGCGGCATGGCAAGCGCTGAACTCTACAACCAGTGTGCATCTGTGACCTTTGTGGACTCGGACATCCAATTCGGAACATGCAAAGGGTTGTGTGGAGTTTGGTTGGAGCGGGGCAACATGGATGTCTTGTACATGATGATTCGATCCAAGCGCATCCAACCCCGCAGGATTCCATGTCTCGCGCATCTAAGGTGTTGCGTACGCACAGGATGTGGCGACCTTGATTGCACCTTTGGCCCTCCCTGTGGTGCTAGAGGCAGGCCGCTTGGGGTGCATTGCCACCTGCGGTGCGTCTGCCGTGTGTGCCGTCTCCAGGCCGCTTTATCTCATCCAAGTGACTCCAAGTTGCAGGGCTTGATGTGCGAGGACCGCAAAGCCAGAAAGCTCGAACGAAGGTTTGCCCTCGCTGGATCCAGGCTTTTGCACGGCTTGCACAGGGTGGTGGTGAGGGTGCCATGGCCGTGGACTTGATCTGTGGCCGAGCCCTGTACTTCGCGATTTTACGCTGAGAAGGTGAAATGCATTGTGGCCTCTCTCGAGACCCCAGATGTTGTCACGGCCTTTGCTCGTGAATGTCACAGCGGAATGGTACGTGCCCATGTTTAGCCGTGTTCTGTTACTGTTTTCCGCAGCCCCACATCTCACGACTTCAGTCACCAACCTGACTTCAGGCGCTGTCCATGCTTTGCGACTCGTTGAAGAGGCTTTCCCGGACACCGTTGGCCGAGCCAGCATTTTCGCAGACTGCTGCGTATCACTGCCAGCCTGTGTGACTTGTGCAGGCTGTGTGAGAATGCGATTTGTTGCGCCGCCAAGCTGTTGCTCTTGAGGGCTGTTGTGGCATGTTGTAAGATTGCATGTTCAGGTCAGCCACGCCAAGTCGTCGATGAGCTCCTGCATCTCTGCGATAGTGATCCCTCCAACCTGGAGTTGTCTCGGTCTCACAGCTGCCGCCCAAAGCTCCAAACAGCAGCCCTGAAAGTAGCTCAGGCAGCGGCAGGTGTCCTTGTGCTTGCACAGGCCGCTTGCAAGAGTAGGCCAAATCTTGTTACCTAGAATGCCTTTTCAGCAGCTTTGGCCCTTTGGTTTCAATGAAGCCTTCAAAGTGGCCCCGTCAGGCTGCTAGCTGCTGGGGTCGTGTCTGAGGCCGCATCCTTAGTGCAAGATGTGGCGTCTCGGGCCTCCTAGTAGAAGGTTCGTGCCACCAATCGTCTCGAACTTCAGGCGAGTCAGGAACAAAGCAGGCTGAGGTTGGCAGATGAAAAGTGATTCGTTTTCTTCACAGGGTGAAGGCTACGACGGGAATGGATCTCTGTCCATGAGACCCATCATGAGACACTGCGATGCGAATGGACGATCCTACAGTTCAGACTGCTTCAAGGCATGTGTGCGAGGCAGAGGCACTTTGCTGAACTCCCAGCCAGCAGCCAAGTCGAGGTTGGCATGCAAGCGGCAAACATGTAGACACTGCAATACAGTTTGTCGCGGTTCATTCTCAAGGTGGGCGCACCTGCTGGTCACAGCCCTAGCAGAGCGGGCAGTGGGGCACTGCATACAATCACACATGCAGATTGTTTGGACGTGCGGGAGCCATCCGATTCTCTTGCTGCGCGGCAATACAGCATATCCCATTGCGGCCCGTGGTGCGCAGCTCTGCAACTGGCGATTCGTCAACTGGTGCCACAGCAGAAAGGGTAGGGACTGGGGGAATGCTGCCGATGTGACGGAAGAGACGGTGTCGGGTTTCGAGCCTCCATGGGCAACGGCTGTGTACTCTGTCTGCAACAGATTCAACAGAAGGTTTAAGGGCTGAGAGTGTGTAAGGAACGCTTCCTTGGCGCCGAAGATGAGGAGGCCAAGTTGGACGGCACTTTTCACAGCAAGGCCTGGCCTGGCGAGGTGGCGAAGTTGCGAAATGCTTTGGGGCGAGAGGTTCAGGAGTTGTTTCACCAGGAGGTGGCTTTGCACTTCGAGTACGAGGTGGCGGTCTGCTTGGGTGCCGTACTTTTCGAGCATTCGCGATGCAGGCTGCAGAGCGATGCCTGCACTACCTTCGAAGAAGGTGGCTGTGCCTTGTGCATCCTTTTCATCTGTGCCGTTCTTTCTGCGGCTCCTTACTTCGAGCAAGCTCTTTAGACGGTCAAGGTGTCAATCACAAACGCTTCTCCGCAGATGAATGTTCCATGCTTTTACCATCCAAGAGTTGCAGGCTTTAACAATTTTATCCTTTGCATAGTGGGAGAAGGAAGTCCGGAAGGAAGCAGGGATGAAATACGACAGCGAGGAAACGACTGAAACACATTCCCGTTGTCATCTGTCATCTGCGTTATGCCTAGGCAGGGCCTAGGATGTTCATCGTGGCCAAGAGCACCTGGGTGGCGGGTGATGAGGGATGTGCCGACATGACCATTGATGGCGCGTTTGACGCTGTCAGCTGCGCCCACTCTCGCCCCAAGATCGCGTATCCTTGCAAACCTTGGAGGTCAAACAATAGCAAGAGCAGTGGTCAGTGTTACAAGCAAGGTTCAGCTTCCGGAAGCCGGTGCATTGGTGGGTTGAACGCAACATTTCCGCTCTTATGCCTCGGAATCGCCTACATGTTCAGCTTCCCGCACGGGAGCCAGCAAGAAGTGTTGCTGAGAAGGGATAAGGCATTCCTGACAAAACATGACAAGACAGATGGTTTGTGGTTGTTGCCCGTCAATTAATGAGCATCATTGTAGTTGTTGCAGGACGCAGCCGTCCCTGGTTTTTTTGGAAGTGATCCGGTGTTTGGCAGAAAACCTGGAGGCAATGTGTGGACGTTGAAGAAAATGTGGATGCACCTGCTGCGCGCAGGACTATCAAAGCCGTTCAGAGGCACTGCCTCGACCAGAAGCTATTGGGCACACGTCACGCCCTTCGTTCAGGCTCGCGAGCTTGCTTGGGACGCTGGTCGACAGATGCTGGTTCCTTTGGATCCTCACCTTCGCCTAAGACTGCAGAACGAGGCTTGCATCGGATGCTTTAAACCCCGAGCAAAATGCAACATCGGATGCTTTTTGTTTAAATTCGCCCCAAAGAAAGAAGGTTCTTGAGGCCATGCAGCTCGCGCCCCGGGGATGCGCCTGAGCGATGCGCCTTCGCTCTGCTCTCTGCATTGGCTTTGCTGCTTTGCTCTAGGCTTCGGCTGCCGCAAGCCCTTTGTTCAGCGGCTGTGGCAGCCGCAGACTGGCCCAAGAGCGAGGCACTGTGGCACAGTGCAGCAGAGCAAGCGGAACCCTGGGCACTTTTGGGCAGCAGGAAAGTTTGGTGAAGTTGACGCAGGCGCCTTAGAAGTTGGTAGCACAAGTCGAACTAGTACATGCCACACGAGACGGAGCTGTAGCCAAAACTATTACTTTCTGGTTCAAGGGCTGAAAGGGGGCAGCCCACCGTCGTCTCTCCGCGTTCCCCACACGTCCCAACACTATAGGTCAGGCACGAACAACCTCGGCTCTTATCACCATTATCACCTTGGTCTCCAGTATCGGGTAAGTGTTCAGGCCTGCCTCCGCCGGCCGATGCTTTGTTGCAAGCTGGCGGGGTGGCACGGGCGGCACGGGCGGCACGGGTGGGATCCCTTCCACAGCGGGCACATGCCCAGTTGCGCAGCACCTGCACTCAAAATCTGCGGTATGCTGGGTGACTGGTTTAGGATGGCCTAGCAGCCTAGCATGGGGCTGTGAAAGCAAGTGGAGTAGAAGACGAAGTATCCCCGGTTTGCATGGTGCCGTGCCTGAACAGCGTGAGTCTGGTGCCCTGCTCTGAGGGCTCACCTTCTTAACGAGTGCAGCAAGCTGCTGGCAGCGAGCTTTCAGTCTTCGAACGAGTGCCGCTTCGCTCCGCTTCGCTCCCTTGCTCCCCGCCTTGCTCCCGTCCGAGGAAAGGAAAACCCAGGTGACGCAGGCCGGCGGGCCCCTGTGCTGCGCCGTGGACGCGGTTGCTGGGAGTGTCCAGGATCACCATGAGCGAGCCGCGGAGCTGCGGCGGGAAGTGATGTTGTTCGAGGCATGCATAGGGAATGCTGCAAGCGATTGTTTCGACTAAAGGAGTTCGCTGCTTCCCAGTTTGATCCAACTCTGCTTCGAGCCTACGCAGCAGTCCTTCATTGAGTTGCATAGGACGGCTTTGATGTGTGTCATGTGTGTCCGGGTGATAAGCTTTTTTGAGTGTTCCTGACATGTCGCCCGGCACCACGTAGCATGTTCTGCATGAACGTGGGCGTGTTACTCTCAATGGGAGGAGTGCAACAACGCATCGTAGTTCGCATATCGCCATAGCCTACTTTAGGGCAAAAGAGCCAGTCTCAACTTCTCTTCTCTGTCCTTTCGCTGTCTGGTGCTTCGAAGGCAGTGGAGTACTTGGAACTGAACGCGGCGGAAGCCACACCAACTCAGGCCGAGCATGAACAGCAATCTTGTCCCAGCTGCATGTCGCACCTGGAAAGAGCGGTCGGTTTGCCAGAGGTGTCTTCTGCTTTGCATATGCTTGAAGCTCCCGACTCAGAAAGAGAGGTCGCAGGACGGGGAGGGTTGTCGCATGTTGTCGCGACGCAGGTTGCAACCGCCGTGGCTCCGGTTGGGTCCCTGGCTGCGGCGGCAGCGCACCGCTTCTTCGCGCCACTGCCGAGCTTGCGCAGGCCGATGCTTTGGAACGCCTGCGTTATCGCCTTGGGAGGCCCCTTCCGCAGCCTAGCCATGATGCCTGGCCTAGCCTTGCTTCCGAGGCTGACTGCGAAGGTTTCGCCCAAGGCTGAGACCTTCCAGCTCGAAGCAAAAAGACAGCATAGCACAGAGATACGCTTCAGCATGGTTCATGAGAAGTTCCGGCTTCTCGGTGTGTCGTCAAGCTCTGAAATCCAGCGATGATTGGACTGTGACTGTTGGTTCATGAAGGCCTTCGACTCTTTGGAAGTAGCAACATATAACATACTTTGGAACGAGGTGCGAGGTGGCGCTAGATAGAGTTACCCGACGAGTGTTGATTCTGCAGCTCAATGGCCAGAGGGCTGTGGGCATTTCGGGTTGAACAGTGCATTTTGTGTTTCAGGCAGGCTGTGTTCGGATCGAATCCAAGAAGCTAGTCCGACATGGACTGGCATGAGCCACAAGACTGGACGATGCATTTGTCAGGCTTCTCATACTGCTCTTGGTTTCAACATCTCAGAGCACCGCAAGTACAACAGTTCCATCCGAACGCTGCGCGAGAACCAGAGCAATTGTCAATCTGAATGGCAGCACGAGTGTGTGATATAGTTCCATGAAACGTTCCGTGCTGCTGGCGAGCTGGTACGCTTCAAGACAGAAGCGACATGCATCAGGCGACTGATTTCTTGCTGGGGTGTGCTGGCTTGACAGCTTGCGCACGGCGGGAAAAAGACAGGAACCCGACCGATTGAAGGCGCTGGCCGCACAGGCACGGGCCGGGCCGGGCCGCATGCGCCTTGTAAGGGCAGCTCGTGAGTACTCGCAGGATCCCAGCTACCTGCGGCGAGGCCGATTGGCCCAGGAGCTGCTCAGGTTCGACAGTGAAAGCTGCAAAGCTTGTCTTTTCGTTCCGCGAAGCCTTGTGCAGGGATGCAGAGCGGGTGTATGATCCGCAGCAAGAAAGGCGGCCGGCTCAGAAGTCCCGAACATATCAGAGTGCATTGTGGCACCTGGTGAAGATCATGGGAGAAGAAATACAAGTTCTTCAGCGAAGCCAAGATGAAGGCCTTAGCTTCTCCACGGTGCCTCAACACTTAGCACACTTAGCAGCCTTCAGTTACCTTGCGGACCTTGCTCGCAGGCAACATACCGCACCTTTGCACGTGTCACGAGCTTGGGGTCTGCTGACAATTTGCTATGTTCTGAGAGTGTGTGATCCTTCTGGCGCTTCTGTCGTAGACTCCAGCACGTGCGGCAATGGTTGGGGTACGTAAGCGGCTTGTGTGGTGGGGCAACCTCCCAACGTCTGCAAACACTGAGGCCAGACATGATCCGTTCAACAAAGATCCGTAAGTGCCCCAACTGTTGAGTTATCAGCATTGACACTGGTACCACACACGCAACTCTATGTCTGCCAGGGCCTGGGGGAAATCGGTTTTGTCGCGTTTCGCGACATATTGTGGCGACAGAAATGTGAAGCTGGAGGACAGGGTGTACATACTTCCGGTTGCAGAATGGATCCCGGCAGGCTAAAGAATTCCGAATCCCGTGAATTTGTATCTGTTCAGTGTATTTGCATTGCAAGTGCTGAATTGGAGTGAAGCCTAACCGCTGTCTGCAAGCATGCTGACTTTGGCTAGCCATACAAACGATCCAGTTTCGAGGATTAAAGTCACCTCAACGCTGGTAATCGTTCGAAGCAATGAAGTTGTGTAACTTGACAGGTTCGGCCTGTGCACATCTCCGGAGTTTTATTGCATCCATGCTATTCGTCCAGTTTGTAACACGTGTGAGCGTTGTTGTCTGCCGTGTCCCAGAAATTCAGTGCGGCGCAGAAAAACTGTCCATAGGCCAGTCAGCAAACCGCCTCCTCGCTGCGCAATTCTACAGTGGTCGTTGAACCATGACAGAAAACGGATTAAAATTCTGCTGCTTCTGCCGGCTGCATCATTAATGCCAAGTGACACTGACCCACAGCGACATCAGCTTACTCTTCTATCAAGAATTGACTCGGCTTCTCTGTCTTGGTGGTATTGTATTTTAAGACAACAACTGAGCTACCAGGCTTCATCATGCATCCTCCGAAAATATGCTTGCCATGACAGGGGCGAGATGCCTCGAAGGACAAGAACAATCAAAAAGCCAGGCAGGCGAACCACCTGCTGGAGGTGAATAGCCTTACAGTGTGAGCTCAGGGAGTCAGACAACTCAAGGCCAAAGGTGCAAAGAGTACCTCTTATACACTCTGCATCACCTCAGCGAGGGAGCAGTTGCTAACACCTCCAATGGCGGCCGGGATCTCACACGTACAAGATCTGCAACCACAGAAACGGCACAAGCAAGCATGAACTAGTTTCCAGTCATCAAAGACCGCCCAGTGTTGTTGATTTGCGCGTGAAGCCGCGTTTAACATGGCTGCAAACTCACACGCCAGAGGCTTCAAACACCGCCCTAGTGAATTGAGATTGGGGCCCAGAGAGGCTGGCATTTGAAGCCTCGCTGAGGAGGGGCTTCAAAGTGCTACCTCACAGGCCTCATCAATAGGGTCCAGTGTTAGGGAACTGCACGTGAAGCCTCGCTGAAGCCGGTCTCAAACTCATCCCTGTAAGCTTCAAATACCACCGCAGTGTCGGGACTCCGTTTGGGGCCTGCTTGGCTTTGATCTCCAAATGAAATGACACAATGCCTCACGAAGCATGCTGGATTCAGAGTCCAGAGTGCTTACACAAGTTTGAAGCCAGCCTCTGGGCCCCGGATGTGTCAGTTTATGAAGCCATCAAATTCTAATCACAACAACTCGAGCGAATCCTAATCCACTCCCAACCTCAACTGGCCCTCAACCCTAAGGAACTCGTTGTTGCTTGAGTCCGTCTACTTGCCTGTGTCAGCCGAAGTGGGGATTTTGACTTTCGAATCTAGGCCTGAGCCTGTCGTGCAGGCTTCGAGGTCTCCGTTTCTTGCATTTCCGTTTGATTTCTGCTCCAGTCCGGCTATTTGCTTCGTGTGACAGGACATCTTCCATCATGTTGATGCAGACGGCGTCGGATTCTCGATGGGGAGACTGCATTCGCCAGAAATAGTGTCAAAGCGTCCGCTCCGAGGATTATTCGCTGAGCAGACCTGAGGTCAAACATGCTTTGTGCAGGCAGTGAAACTTTAATGTTCGGGCAACTAGCCGGAATCGATACCAGGGACGGGTGTGCCATAGCGCATGGTCAAGTTTTCAGATGCATATAAATGTACCAGGCACGACCAGATGTGAAAGCTTTGTCAGGCAGCAGGTAGCAAGCATCATGCACGTAAGACATTGCATCGGTGTGGAGTCTTGTGCATTTCGCTTCGGTTTTGATGGGGTTTCAGCAAGCTGCAAGTCCAAGACGTGCTTTCATGCTTGGTTGCTGGCACAGTCGTATCAAGTTGGAGAATCTTGGGTGTGGCTTGTTGGCGATTGTGCAATGGGCACAAGCAGGCAAGGTTCATCTTGCAAGGCTCTCAATCCAATGGATGCTCTCGTACTTTGTGAAGCATTTTGGAGACTTTGCAGGGTGCTGCCCTCCCTTTCAGAGCAGGAGGTCGTGGCCATATTTGATGCTGCTCGCCAAGCAGTCCAAGCAGTTGTAGCATTGTTTGTGGGCACATGGCTGCTCTTGTTGCTTTGAGAAAGTGCAGCCATTTCGTTCCAACCAAGGCAATCGACGAGGATCACAGTGGTGCCGCACAATCGTCATGTTTGCTCAGATGCTGCTTGTGCAGACAATCGAGCGAGCTCTCTCGGTCCATAGGTGCATGCATGCATGCATGCACAGATGTTGGTATGCATGATGTACGGATGCAGTGTATGTGTTTGATTCGTATTAGTCTTTGTACTTGTGTTCGCCTTTGTATGTGGATAGTTTCGTCGACGTGGTCGAAGCACAAATTGCCTGCACATGAAGCCTTGGAGTTTCTACAGTGCCCTTCTCTTTGCTGTTGATTTCTGACTTTGACGAGGCAGAGGTTGCGTTTGTCCAGAGTATAGGCCAGCATGTGGATGGCATGGCCTCAAGCCGGAGCCAGGTCAGCGTGCAGGAGTTTCGAAAGGCCTTGGAGTGGGGCAGGAGAGCCAGCATTGCCTGCACAAAGGTTCAGTGAAAAACCTCAGATTCTGTGCCAGGAATGCCAAATTCAACAAAGAGTCTACTGAGCGGCACAGGAATCCGCACGAGTCTCAGTCGTCAGGAGAGCCCGGGCCTGGACGTGTTTGGACGTTTCCGATAAGGACGCATCGGATAAAGCGTTTCCCACCGGCGAGAGTCGATGGATGGGAGCACCTCAGGGATGCCGACAGTGCAATGAGCTCAACCTCTGTGTCACCGTGCTGTGCTTCGCTACCGCTGCGCTGCAACCTGGGCTGATGATGCATGCAATGCGAGGTCCAGGGGACCAGATATGAGAGGGTTGGCCAAGCGGGCAGCTTGCTGGAGATGTGTGACAAGGACCGTGCGTGCGAAGAGTTCCTTGAGGCTGCAAGAACAACGTAGATGCTCAAGCGAAGCTGCCTTCACGCTTACGATTGTGATTGCGCACGGGTGGGGGTGGACTCGTTTGTTGCTGTGGCACAACGCCGATATTCTGCTCATGCGCTGGCTTGAAGTCTTGCTGGCTGTGGCCGCCTGGAAAAGCATCAAGACTAGTCGAGATCGTGGCAGTGTAGCTGTTCGGTGACACTCGGTGGCAGCGGACGGGCTTGCCACGGTGATGGGGCGGTCCGAGACAAGAGGAGCCCGCATCCCGAGCTATTCCTTTGCAGTAAAGAAACAACACATAGTGTGAACGCAAAGCTGTCTCCGCAGAAGACGAAACTTCAGTGTCGTGTCTCATTGGGTGTGTCACCAAGCCTGCGATTCGGAAATAATTTGTCGATTCTGGGCAGGAATTGGCTTCGTGCTGTGATCGTTCCAGTTGGGACGTGACTAATTGGCATGTCCTCTGCCTGGTGTGTTCCCACCTTCTCCGTTGTCGACCTGATGATTCCAGTTCGACCGGAATGCGATGTGGCACATGCAGCCCAGTTGATTGCATGCATTCCAAGCTTCATCGATGAAGACGGTTACAGGGTAGGACACGATCCGATTCGATGGGTTCGGGACCTTCCACAATCGTATACCATTGTGCGCAGCGCCCGGACGGCCGCGCGGTCTGCTGGCCGCGGTCTCCATATTTCGAGACCTCGCCGTTTTCCGGAG
This sequence comes from Symbiodinium sp. CCMP2592, assembly GCA_905221615.1. Classification (NCBI taxonomy): domain Eukaryota; class Dinophyceae; order Suessiales; family Symbiodiniaceae; genus Symbiodinium; species Symbiodinium sp. CCMP2592. The sequence continues at coordinate 31,430 of CAJNDT010000753.1, read as the reverse complement.
GGTTCGACCGCACTTGCCTCAGCGGCCAGTCATGTCCTTTTCACTTTTGGCCATTTGGCAACTGGTGACCCCTGTTAACGGGTTTCCCACCCATTTGCTATTGGAGTTTGGCCTTTTGCAACATGTGCAGTCACCCCTGTAAGGGATTCAGCAGTTGCCTCCTTATCCTATCTTGGTAACGTCTTGGGCTGGCAACTAGCTCATCATCTCCTTTTGTTTGGATTTGAGTTTTTTGTTCGAGCATGTTCGAACAAGTTTGTGCATGGACGGGTTTAAGTTGAGGCATAGCCAGTCGAAAAGTCCTTCCATTGTCCTGGAATGCAAGGCTTAAAGCGGAAGCGTTTACCTCCGTCTTATTCAACATCTGTGTGTTGCGAGAGATTTAGAGAAGGCCTCCAGGCATAAGCGTGTTGGGATCTTGTTCAACTCAACAACTATGTGCTGCGAGAGATTCAGAGAAGGCACCAAAATGCAATCGTTTATCTAGATCGTGTTCAACATCTATGCGAACCAAAGCCCGTTTTGGGTTTAGTCGTGTTTGCCAAGTGGTCCCGTTTGGGGTTTGGGGTTTGTTCAGGTTCGCCGACATCGTGTGTTAGGGTTTGCGTTCCCGTCGTCGTTTTGGGCTTGAAAATTGCCAACTTGCTAATCAACGTTTTAATTATGGTTGAGGGCCACCTGTTAAGAATCAGGTTCGGTTTGTTGGCCTGCAGCCACCCCGGGGCCGTGGCGGGGGTTGCTCGCTCGATATTGGTTCGACAAGAAGTCATCTCGCAGTCACAAATTATCTGGTCCGGGCTCATGCCATCGCGAAGCTTTCGATACTAATCACCCCCATGGTGCCGAGAACAGTTTTGACGATGAAGCCCGCACGCATTGTCATCCACACGACCAATGGGGTTGAGCCGTGGGCAAAGAGCCAGCGCAATGTCTGACAACAAATCGCATTGTGCATGCACCCTTGCAACTTCAGTGGAAACGTGTACCGCATCCTGCAAGATGCATACGCGAGTTCAGAACTACCGTCTTTGCCGGGTGATGTTGCATTGCAAAACGCTCCAAGCACACTCAAAGATAGATAAGGGAGTTGAAAGATAGAGAGATCGATGGATGGACGGATGGATAAATGGATAGATGGATAGATGGATGGATAGATGGTTAGATGGTAAGATGGTTAGATTGATAGATGGATAGTCGGATACTCGGATAGATGGATTGATGGATAGATGGAGAAATGGAGAGATGGATAGACGGAGAGATGGATGGATTCCAACAGGCATTCTTGATTAGAAACGAAGAAAGATAGGTCGACAGACAGTTAGAAATAGGGCAGGCCGTGCTCAGGCTTGAGGCTAAGAAATGGTGGCACTCAAGGATACATAGCCGTCGCCCGTGCAACTAACTTGTCATGTCCGGGGCGCCTTGGCATTTTTCAGGGCATCGCAACCACCTACTGCCCACCCTGCAGGAAACATCCGAATGCCTGGGGAGACTGGCCAAGACGTGCTTGGCTGAGTGTGTCTCTTGCAAGGGCAGGATTGCAGAGGGCTGTCATGGGCTGTCACTGGCTTTGCAAGGTTGGTCCACACACCACGAGCGCTTCAACACCGAGCCCAGACTCCTAAGTACCTGTACTTCGGGTGCCATGGCCACAAGTTGAATAGTCAATTTCTTCATCGACAGTGGTCCGATGGTTTGGTATCTGTCTTCTGAGCTCTTGTGCTACGTTTGCTTCATGCTTTGGCTTCATCGTTTCGCAGCACATTGACCTCGGATGCTTTTCGGATTCAGTCTTTTCGAGTTCTGAGTCATTGAAGGCCATTGACATTTCAATCAGCTCAGCCGTCGCAGCTTTTCTACCCGATGCTCATTGCGCTGCTTATTGCAACCTGGTCCTTTGCCTCCGAAGCTAGACTCTCAGCCGGTCGAACGTGCAGTCAGACCGGAGTTGTACTGGCAGCATGGACACTGCACGGGTGCTATGTGCATGGCCCACTCTGACGAGAATGGATAATGCTTGATTATGCTCCGTCACACTAGTGATAACATGAAGATGTTGCGTTTTGGAAGCCGTGCTACCTCTGAACAAGATATTTCAGCGACCAGCGGCGTAGAGGGAGTGTTGTCAAGCCGAGATATATATATATATATATATATATATATATAATTGGGGTGGCACTCCCGTGTGAATGAATGCTCTGACAGCCTCATACGAACACCTTGATGTTCAATCTTGTTCATTGTAGCCACCATTCGTCGATCATCCCACGTAGCAAACGGACACAGCGCACCAGAGCAGGGCTCGCAGAAGGGCTCGGTGTCGAGTGTTCCGTTGTCTGTTGGACCAAGTGTTCGCCAGGGGCGGTGCTGACAGTGCTCGATTCCACAAGCACTCCAGGCAGGCTCAGCTTTGGGGCAAGCGTGGTGAGAGTGCGCTGAAACTCTGATTGAGAGGTTTGGTCACCTTGCAATGCATGCTGACAGCGTTTCTCAGGCCAAGCGCGCTGCTTTCGCTTGCTCGTGAACAGTCCCTGATAGTCCATGCCCATGCCGACAGCTTCTCCGCTTGGCGTAGCTCGAAGGACGTGCCAGATCCGGGAGGCTCGCGGCCAGAGATCCGCGGATCCGCGGCTTCGCGAAGGGGGAAGCTAGCGGCAGTTGCGGCACTTGTTTTGCCGGGCTGGCAGGCTTTGATTTGCGTCCTGGTTTTCTCTGCGGAGCTCGGTCAGATCGGTGCTCAGACACGGAGCTGTGTTTCTGCTCTTCTGTTCGGATCCCTATCGCAGTGCACCGGGCTGCAGGCGCGACAGGCAACAAGGCCACACACCCGCGGTTGAGAAAAGCTCCCTTACCTATGTTGCCTGAGCCTTTGGCAAAGAACCGTGCGAGCAATACGCTTGCACAGCATAATTTCTGTTTAGATAGGTTGGAATAGGGTGTTATTGAATCAGCACAACCCCGCCCGCACTATGTGGGCTTGTGGTCGACCCCGGAGATTCTACCATCACAGAAGCCTCGCAACAAATGTGCAATGACCACATTGTAGAAAGTTTCTGTCCAACGACTTCTCTGTCTCAAAGACTTGGAAAGGTTGGCGAGCAGGTGGCAATACGCCCTTGCTCAGGAAATGTGTCGACCCTTACGCAGACGGCTTGCTTGCAAAGTGCCTTGTGCAACAGGAAAGCATGGAGATGTGTTGCGCTCAGAACGAGAAGGTGCTCCATGTGCGAGCGCCAGGAGAGAGAGAGAGAGAGAGAGAGAGAGAGAGTAGCCATTTTGGCTCAAGTGTCCGCACCTTGCCTTGGGGGGCTGTAAACCCTCCTTGGTACGGGGGGGAGGCACGCGGTTGGCCTGTGGCTGTTCACCACAGGAGAGCCGTGCTGCCTTTCCCTGCGGCGCTTGAGTCCCACGCCGCAGCTCATTTTGCTTAAGAGGCCCTAAGGGTTTGCGCATCACGGGACCCCTTGACCACGGCCCTCCTCCGGGAGGTGGCCCGTCAGTAGGGGGGGACCGCCATACTACATCCTCGCGGAACCCACGGCAAACTTCCTGGGGGGATGCAGTGTCGCATCTGCCGCGAAGCAGGGGGAATATGCCAGCCGCCCGCTCGATGCATGGATCGGGCGCAGCATACAGTGCGACGAGGACACCGGGGAGCTCTACGACGAGAAGGGGAAGATGCTGGGGGAGAGCGACCGGGAGGCCTATGCTAGCTACAGGGGGAGACTCTCCCAACGTCGAGCTTTGGGAGCAGCCGCCGACAAGTTGGTGAAAATCACGGATGAGTACATGTCCCGGATCACCAATGAGACGCGCGCCTTCATAATGCGCTTTCCGCACCGCATCCCCAAGCTCCTCAAAGAAGCCCGCAAGGTGAAGAAGAGGAAGCAAGCGCGGAGGGGGACGGGAACAACACACCGCCGAGCCACGAAAGGGGACCCACAACGGGAGCCCGACGAGATGACCGTGCCAACCACAGCCAGACCGACCGAGGCAGCCAGCAGCTCGAGGGGGGAAGCAACGACCAGTGCGAAAAAGGAAGACAGTACCCCAGATACGCCACCAGACTGGGGAAGCGAAACCAGCCAAGACGGGGGGGCACCGGACGACCATGGTGCAGCCCCGGGGGGACACAACGAGATGGACTACCACAGCTACCAGGACGAGGACCCACAATGGCCGTGGGGAGCACAAGGCAGACCTTCAGACCGAGAAGCTCACCAAACAAAGCCAGCGGAGCCGTCGGGGGAACCCAGCGGGAACATGGCCGACCGCAGCAGACCCGTAGAACCAGAAGGAGTGCCCAGGACAACGGAAGGGCAGAGGAAAAGACCGCACCAGCCTGCTGACCCACGTGCTGCCACACAGACGGGGAGAGCGACCGTGAACCTGGTGCCGAGTATAGGCTGGTAAGTGAGGGAGGTACAAGAACACATGGCCCGACGCAGAGTTGGGGGAAACAACGCAGAGGAGTACATGGCCGACGCAGAGAGGGGAACACGACAGCGATGAGTACTGAACAGAAGTGAATGTGAGCGTGGCAAAAAATTTTCCGAGTCTCGCACACGTGGGAGGGGGGGATGTTGTTTGGTTCTTGCGTTTTGGTTGCCGCTTCCCAGCGTTGTGCTTTGGTTTCGGCCCTCCTCTTTCCCTACTGTGCCCTGCTGCGAGCCCCGCCCCACTTCGTGGGGAATCTTTTGCAAAACCAACCCTGCCGGGGAATGCACGTACTTTGTACCATACGTGTTACATACCACAATCTTTCAGCCACTTTTGCCGATATGGCAGAGTCCTTCCGTCCTTTTGCAATTCGCTGCAACGCCGTCACTTTTGTGACGAAGTCTGATCCGCCTCTTTGCCACAATTCAATGCTCCCTCCCGCTTCGAGCTGGGGGGAGCTGCAATTTGCCTAATCTGGACAACCCCAAAGCCGTCCACTCACTAAAACAGTGTGAGGGACGGGCGGGCGCAACGCCTGAGGGTCGGTCGACCGACCCCTAAGCCCGGCAGAAAGAAAGAATGAAAGAAAGAGAGAGAGAGAGAGAGAGAGCCCCCAAAATATGGGGGGGCCCAGCCCCTCATGCCCGGCGGAAGAAGAGAGCGCCCCAAACAGCGGGTTTAAAAAATTCGCTAGGGATATGATGAAAGCCGTCCAGCCTTGATGACCTCCTTTCCATACTTGTTCCATGACCCGGGGAGTGAGCTAGGTTCCTGACTAGGCTAGGACGTGCGATGAAACAGTGCTAAGTCACACTGCAAAGTCGAGAACAGGGGGAAATCACCTTTTCGTTTGCTCGATGGTTAGCTAATGTCTCTGTAGTTCAGGACCGGTTGTTGATGCCGGGGATACGTCACATCCTGGGGAGGCTGGTCCACCTTTTATTCCCCACAGACAGGGCACAACCAGCCACCGCCACCCCAGTTGCCAAACCAGTTCCCGCCACCTGCATACCAAATCGGGGGACAAGCCTGCCAACCACCCGAACAAGCACAGCCACAGCAGCCAGCAGTTCAGCCAGCCACCCCCCCGAACCACACAACAGTGGGGGATGACCACCGGTCAACAGCAACATCCACAGACCGTGAACCCACCACAGGCCAGTGCTGTCGCTCAGCAACCACAAGCCGCCACCACACCCCACCGAGCAAGCGCCTCCCGTCCCCCCTTTTGATTCGACCTGCTTTTGTACACGGGTATCGCACAGGCGGCAAGGTGCACCTTCGTGACTTGGACCGCCTGCGTGACCTCCCCACTCTCGCCGAGCGCCTTTGGGGCTGGAGGGGACGACCGCCTGGCTGGACACTGGGGCACTATGGCTTAATGGGCGCCCCTGGATTTTGCATCGTTGGGCCGGAATGTATTGCCCTCGAGGGTGCCAGCCGCCCCCTAGAATTCCGCTGCTTGGACACTGATTCTGTGGAAGTGAACTTGCCCTTACAGGGGATCTTCTTCTTGAACGTAGAAACGTGGCTTCACTCAGGTAAAGGGGCCGAGGGCCATGGGCGCACGCGAATTCTTTTTCTCAACACCGCAACACAGTGATCAGAGCTTCTGTGCACATCTGACCTAAGCGCATTAGCTTCTGTGCTTCGTGGATTCTGCCGATCATGGCTAGACGTGTTGCTGGCTTCTGCCGATCATGCTCCGAACTCCGTCTAGAGCCATCCGCTACAGCCAACAAAAGGTTTCCCGTCACACAAGCTCCACTTGCGTAGCTTTACATTAAGAAGGGGGTCCGGGACAACAACACCCCTCCTTGGCGAAGCCGCAAGGCTTTTCGCCATCACATCGGCCGCTCCGTGACCTCCTTCTGGCCTGGAATACACTTCGCACACACTTCCTTCTGAATGAACTTCGTAGAGCGATTCAGGGTGCTGCAATCTCTTGTAGCATGAACGCACGTTCCAGACGGAGTAACGAACACAACCTTCGGCATTTCCTTCAACATCTCGACTTGCGTTCCGACCGAACGAGTTCGATTGAACCGTGCTTCAGTCGACACTGGCTCGGATGTCAACATGGTTGCAAACAACGAGCTCCGCCTTCTTGCGTCCTCCTCGACGATATCCTCGTAAGTAGGTGGTGGCGGAGGCGGGCATCCGTTGCTGCTGTCTCGCTTGCCTTCGCTCGCGAAGGAACTCCTCGTCTGCAGCGCATGCGCTGTACGGGTCCGGTGGTGGAGGGGGAGACGAGGCTCCTCCGAACACTGCACTTGGTCTTGAGGTAGAAGCCGTCGCCTTTGCCGCAGGGCTTCCAGCTAAAATCCCAGACAGATCCACACCAGTAGCATCAGCCAACTGTATCATCCTGTCCCTTTCTTTGGAAGTCAGCGAAGCAGACTTTTGTCGCAACAAACTATTCAGCTCTCGCATCTCCTTCTTTGACAACCTTTGGTTCTCTTGTGTCATCCTCAGGCGGGCGACTTCTCCGCGATTTCTCCAGCACACTCTTGCACACTCCCAGACAGCGATTGCACAAATTCCCAGCATCACTACCGCACCATATAGTTCCAGCGAGGAATCTACAGCAAGGGGAGCTTGGACTTCTGGGTTAATCGCTTCACCGCTAGCCTTAACTAAGTTCATAAGCACTACGACCAAACCCAAACAACAACCCAAGCCCCCCTCAGGATTCGTGTGTGGTACGGTAGGGGCGTGGTGCTCCTCGAGTAACTGCTCTGCTGGTGAATGCTCTGCTGGTGAATGCTCTGCTGGTGCTTGCTCTGCTGGTGCTTGCTCTGCTGGTGCTTGAACTTGCCGTAGGCGTGCTTGATCTCCACGGTTGAGTCCAGCCGTGAGTCCCCAAAACTCCATCAGCAGATTCATCCGTTGTGACGGCAACAACTTCGTCAAGCCATCCGCGAGCTGTTGATCACCCGGGCAATACACCACATCAACCCAGCCTTGTTCTATTCTACTCTTTGTCGTAGAGCACGATGACGAACCTTCAGATGTCTGGTCTTCCAACTCCCTCCTTCGGACGTCGCAAGGGTGATGGCCGCCGCATTGTCGACATAGATGATCCGCTGAGTCGGGACCTCCCCCATATCCGTGAGCAAAGCATCGATGGACTCCATCTGTTGACACCCATGATGAGCCGCTACAAGCTCGGTCTCTGCCGAGCTGGTGGTAACTAGCTGTTGGCGCGAACTCCTCCATGCTATCGGGCACGTTCCCCAAAACGTAACGGCTCCTCCATGACTCCGATCTCCGTCGGGGGCGTACGAGGAGTCTGTGTAGGTCACCAACGTAGGCGTGCCACCTGTCCAAAACCTTAGCCTCCAAGAACTCGTGTGGTTGAGGTAGGCCAGAGTCTTTCGTCCAATCGCTGCCACCCTTACTGGATCTCTCGTAGTCAAACTCGCCATAATGCTCACCACATAAGCTAGATCCGGTCTGCAACGTTGGGCCATCCAAGCAAGCTCACCGGTGATGGATTGTGCAAGCTTGAGGTCCTCAGCGGGGTAGGTTGGCGGGTCATGTTCTGAAGAAAGCGACAAGGTCTCCTTAGTAGCTGGCAACAAAGACTTCTCCTCTGCCCTTACATTTCGGTGTCGTAAAACTTCTTGAAGGTAACCTTCTTGGTCCAACGTGTACCCTTCAAAGTCACCCGCCTCATTGCGAGCCTCACGCACCTCAATGCCAAGGAATCGAATTGGGGTAGTAGAGGAAGCGAACTGAATCGGGGTAGTTTCCCACGTTTCCGCAAGCCACTTATAGATATCCCCACAGATCTCCTTGGGAGCGGCAATAAAGAAGTCGTCCACATAGATTATGACTAGGCCGACGACGCAGCCACCAGCGTCGCGAACCTGCCATACTTCAGAGTCTCAACGCCTTGATGGAAGGTCAAACCTCCAGGAGTAGTTGCCTTCTTCATAATCCCCGTTCTGTGAAGCCCCCATCAGCGTGGGCTACTTCTAAATCCATACAACGCCATGTGCACAGACCACACCTCGCTGGGCTGAGCTAACCCAGCTCTCACCAGCACTGCTGGTGGCCTCAAGGCCAAAAGCGTGCCCTGCGGCACTGGCGCCCGTAAAAAGGCGCTCACCACGTCGCCGGTGCAGATTGCCCATACTCGCCTCGCCGCTTGAGCAACCCCCAGCCTGACGGCTTCTGAAGCCGCTCCTCTGGAGTAGTTCTGCTCCGAGTCATCTTTGGCCTGAAAATTTCCACGTCCCACAATGCGGGCCTTTCGACGGTATTTGGCTTCGGGCTTGTTCGGAGGCTTTACCGTATATACGGCCTTCCCCGGAACCACCTGTACTCCAGGAAGATTCAAATAGTCCTTTGCGGCTTGCCCCACCAAACGCTTTATGGCGCCGATGTCCTCTAGCGTCTTCATCTCGGCCTTAAGTGCAGGGATCCAGCTTGGGAGGTTCTGATCCACTTCGCGAGGGTGTACTGTATGGACAACACGTAGTTCATCTTGTAGCGAACTCAAGATTTCCTCGATGCTGTAGGTGTAGAGATTGTCCGCCGCCGCCTTTGCACATCGGATCACATCTTCGTCCACCTCAGCTGGGGAATCCTTTTCACCAAAGTCGTGAACCACATCCTCGTCCTCGATCACCCACGGTAGATGTAGGGCCTCCTTATGCTCTTGTAGTTGAGCTCGCTTGATCATGTACTCCTCATCGGCCTTGTCTGGCATCTGGAAACCTACCCCACCAAGAAACTGTAGGTCTTCACCCTTGAGCTTTTTCCATCCCCCGACAGTGTGAGCTGCCAAAAGAAGCCTTGTTCCACTACTTGGCTGCACTGCGCAATGAAGTCGATGGGGTTTGACCTTCACGTCGCCCTTCAAGCTGTGCAACTGGCCTGGTAACTCACGACCCTTATAGTTCTGAGTCTTATAGTTCCCCAAAAACAAATCACCGGGGCAAAGTTCCTCCCACACTGCCGCGTCATCCGTGACCTCCAACGGGATCACAAGGTTGTAGGTCTTGCGGTCATTGAAACAGTCGCGATGGAGAGGCATGAAGGTATCCCTCACAATCGTCACCGAGGAAAACACCTCCTCCGGAAAGGCCAAAGTAACCAACTTACACACTTTCTCGGCTAAGGTTACGTTGTCCTTTGTCGCATTGGTAACCCCGACCACGCCACCGTGTTGATAGGCCCCCAAGGTCACGTAGGAGCTTTCGGCATTGTGCTCTTGGTCTTGTAGTTGAGGTCGATTTACACCGCCAATGAAGTCAGCGTTCTTCAACATCTCGGCGATCTCTCCCTGCAACTTCTTCCTTGCTTCGCCTGCTTCCTTTGCGGACAAGGCTTGCAACTTCACACCATCCTTGTCCACCGAAGTTTTCGTTGTCAATCTCCTCCTCGGCGGGGGCTCAACCTTAAGCTCCGGTTCTTGGTCAATCGTACCTGGGTCCACAAGCTTCGCTCTCACATGCGTAGACACCGTAAAGCGATTGGTCTCGTCCTCCAGGATTGCGGAACCCTGGTTTACGTCCCACACCGGGCCCATGTAGGTGCCTTTGACCCATCGAGGTAGTAGATCAAGTTTTCCGCCTTGGCCGTAGTACTTCTTTTTGATGGAACATTGGGTGCCTCGGGCCGCAGACGGTCTTCCCTTTGGCGGTGAGCTGCTGTAGCCATCGCTGTAGCCCAATGCTGGGGTCCAAGTCCAGATGATCGTAGTGGAGAACGTGCTCGGCCCTTCAAAAAGCGAACGGCCCTTTCCGCTGTCCCATTGGACTGGGGGGATTGGCCCTCCGTCCGCGTAAGGAGGATATTGTTGTCGAGGGTCCATTGTCGTAGCGCCTCTGACCTCAACTCGTGAGCCCGGTCTGCACGTATTCGAACAACAGGGAGGTTCTCCGCACGAAGTTGTAGGACTTTTCTTGTATGGCCTTCAGTACATGCTTCCCGCTCTTTCCCTTTAAAGGCTTGAAGTAGTAGAGAAAGTCAGTCGGGACCTCGACGTTCCCCTCCTCATCCTCCGTGGCCTTGGCGTCCTTCTCTTGCTCCACAGCGGCAAAGTCATCGTCATCCCAGAGGCCATTGGTGCCACCAACCTTCTTCATGGCCGGGTCTTCATCAACATCGACTTCAGAAGGCTCATACTCAGCCAACTCATCCTCATCAAACACACCTCCCTGAATGCTGAACTCATCATCTGCAAGACCCCCCGAGTCCTCCTTCTCTTGTACTTCCAAAGTAGAGAAGTCATCCTCCAGGTCAGCCAAGTCTTCCGGCGAGTCCTCCGGCGGGGGTTCCAAATCAGGGAAACGAGGCTTCGTGTAGGACGCTGCCAGGAAGTATCTATAACCAGATCCATGCGCATCCTTGCTGGGCATTCTCAAAGGTCCTCCCACGTCAACACTCAGTACATAGCAACTCTTTTGGTGAACTCGCCTGTGAGGTCGCCCTGTTCCCAACATCATCACACACTGCTCACAATCTCGCCGAAACGGTACATGATCTCGCTGGATGTGAAGTTTCCATGCTTGTTCCTTTGAAAGTTTTCGTAGCTCACACTCCCCTTCCGACTCATAGGCCTCCGCTCCGTCACCGAGCCCCGCAGCTTGAACGCCTTCTTGTACAGCACGTCGAAGCCCTGGGCACCACCGACGGGTTGGAAAGTCAGGATCTCGAGGAGGTCGTAGGTGGTCGGGTCTTACATCCTTAAGGCCCTCGTGCACATCCAAACCCACATTGTGAAGAAACCTCATAGGCGCCCGCTCCGGGTGTCCAAAGGCTCCCTGCTCAAACTCGCACCCGTTGACCCCAATCTCTCCAACCACGTCCTGGAACTTCTTAATCATCTCAGACTTCCAAAAGGCGTTTCCCTCGGTCGGTGCTCCCATCGCGAAAGCCGGTTCCGCGCCCTCGGAGGCAGTGTAGCTAACGAGGTACAAGAACAACTCCTTGGCAATCATCTCCGTGTCCTTGAGGTAACGAAGGTCGCCTTCCGAGGTTCCATTTCCAGCAAGGGCCAGTCCACTGGTAGGAGGGGAAGCGATCACAGCCTTCACCTTCGAATTCATGGCGCCCCAAAGAAGAGCCTTGTAGATCTCGCCCTGCAAGTTCCATCCCAAGGACAACGTAACGTCCACATTGATCACCACAACTGCTCCTCGATGTTTTGAGGAAGTGGCCCCCGATAGGGCCTGCACAGGATCTCCCTTCTTCTCGCCAGCAAACATGTTGAGAACCCAGCAGCTCGACTTATGCAAACGCTTCCGCATCCGCCTGGGTAGAGGTAGAAGCTTCAGGTAGTTCCAGCCTGCGCCCGGAGCCACATCAAGTTCAGGAGCAACACGCGCCCTCACCTCGCTGGGCATGGTCGCGAAGACCGGTGAGGTATACAACGCTTGCAAACCATCTGCTGAACACCCCTCCTCAGCGTACTTGGCCAACAAAATTCGCCAGTCCGCCCTCCGGTCTTCCAACATCTGGATCGCTGTAAGCTGGCTCTGCAACTCATGCGTCTTTTCTCTGAGCTCCGCAACCTTCTTCATCTCCAGCTCGGCAATGATCGCTGCGGCCTGACCGGCATCCGTTATCTCTGGGCATCCCCCTCTCACATGGGTCTTGATGCGTCCATGTTTTGGGTGATGATGGTAGAAGCCGCCCTTGGACCACTTTAGGGTGCAACCCAAGCACTCTATGACCTTTCCGAACGGAATGATAGATTGCACATCCTTCGCCTTGTCGCCCTCCACGATGATGCTTCCACTCCCCGTCTGACTGAGTAGCCGCTGTTCATCGCCTGCTAAGGTGACACAGACTTGGTGGCAGTCATCACGTTCCCTTTCATCTCTAGCTGGTCGCAAGACATGCGTTGAGCCCGAGTCCAACAGAGTGCCCTGCTCCTTGCCAACATCGTTGTCGGACACCTTCATCACCTTCATCCTCATAGCATCAAGCTGCCTTTGTATCTCCGCATAGGAAGGAGCAGAGGAAGTCGAGGACCACCTGTAGAAGTTCCCACCGACATAGACTTCAATCTCAGTTCACGTACTTGACCCTCTGCAGTCCGATCACGTGCTTGACCCTCCGCAGTCCGATCATGTACTTGCACCTCTGCAGCCCGATCACGTACCTGAAGAGCCAGGTGATCCCGCTGTTGCTGAAGCTGATGTACCTCATCACGTAAACGTCTGGCCTCACCTTCATGTCGTTCAACGAAGCTCCGCAGCTGCCTTTGCACCTCGGCTTGAACCTCTTCTGACGACGTAGAGCTTGGAGGCCCGCGTCTTGTGTACAACCACGGGGCTTCTTGTTCATGTCTCTCAAATCTCGAAGTCTGTTCCGGTGTGAACAACTGGGGTCCCCATGTCGGCAGGAGCGTAGGCGTTGGAGACCAGGATCCTTCCTCTAAAGGCAACGGCGGTGGTGGAGGCGGTGATGGTGATCTCCGCGCTGATGGAGGCGAAGGTCGACGAACAGGTAGTGGAGGAGGCATTGGGGTAGGTCTTAACACATAGCTCTGCAAGTCACTGGGCCTCGGTATTGAAATCATCGGCGACTGCGCTGCCGCTTGTGGTAGTGTTAACTGCTGTGAGCTTGCTGCTACGTGTTGTTGCTGACCTTGATAGGTAGGTAGGGAATCCTGAAGGGTCTTGGTTTGTCGTTGAACCCAAACCCAGCCCATCTAAGAATCTACCCTGAAGTCCATTGCCCCTGGTAGACGACCTCAAAAACTCTGTAAGTCGCGCAACCCAGCGCACCACGGGCGGGCCACCAGCCTGCTGTTGAAACGAATACTCCATCGCCATGGTCCTTTCCGCTTCCGGTTGCCCGCTCTGGGGTCTCTGTGGCGACACAGGCCTTGTCGGTATCGACTCGAAACCTGCACTGCTCGATGGGCTTACCACCGCGTCTCGATCTACACGTTCTTGACCTTCCGCTAAAAACACCAACGGTCCAGTATGCTCCACGGTCGGTAGATGACCCTCTCGGGGAGGCGCTGCCACCCGCGGTGCCGCTAGCAGCGGTGCCTCGCGAGCCGCATCCTCCCTCCGAGGATCAACTCCGTTGACCATCATCGGGCCTACACGTGTGTCGTGCCCGGCAGCCATCTCCTGTGCTCCATGTTGTGCGTTCCCATACTGCGGCCCATCCACTTCACCTTCCAGCGTCGGCGGAGACGGCACTGTAGGTTGGGCGCTCATAACCTGTGGAAGTGAACTTGCCCTTACAGGGGATCTTCTTCTTGAACGTAGAAACGTGGCTTCACTCAGGCAAAGGGGCCGAGGGCCATGGGCGCACGCGAATTCTTTTTCTCAACATCGCAACACAGTGATCAGAGCTTCTGTGCACATCTGACCTAAGCGCATTAGCTTCTGTGCTTCGTGGATTCTGCCGATCATGGCTAGACGTGTTGCTGGCTTCTGCCGATCATGCTCCGAACTCCGTCTAGAGCCATCCGCTACAGCCAACAAAAGGTTTCCCGTCACACAAGCTCCACTTGCGTAGCTTTACATTAAGAAGGGGGTCCGGGACAACAACAGATTCGGAGCAGATGGTTGCGCATCCGTTGACTGGTACCGTCCGAGGTTGGATATGTGCGGAGCTGGAGCGTCTGCGCTTCCGGCCACATTGCTGGATGCCTACTTCGGACAGGTAGGGCGCTTCCAATTGGCCCACTCGGCGGACATCTCGGATGCGTGCGACCAGTCATTGCCGGTTGAGAACTGCCCCATCAGGGTTACGTGCTCAGGAGCGTCGGCGTTTTACATTCCGGCCCGTACGGAGGAGTGGCAGGTAGTCTGCTCACAGCAGTGCTACGGGCCCACGGGCTGCCAAGCTGAAACCACCGAGGTAGACGAGAAAGGGCAGCTCTCGATCGGGGAGCCTGACAGGCTCGCGTATGCGGGCCAGCACACCAGTATCTTGTTGTTTTTATGTTTGTGTGGTTCGTGCGGCGTATGCCATGCTCGATGCTCCGCTGAACCCGCCTGAGCTGGCTATGATACACCGACCGTTCGAGCGTCTTCCCCGAAGCTCGCACCTGCAATCTCCCCATAGTGGATGCCTGAGTGCGATGCTTATTTTTCTTGCGGCATTGCGGCCCAGCCCCCTGATAGTCCACGGCTTTTCAGCGGGTAGCTATACGGGGGCAGTGCTTGCGCTCTTGGCGCACCGTGTGTGGGGACGCATCCCGCCCCAACCGGGGCCCGGCAATTCTGCTGTGGCCCAAGTGAGCCCACTCCGCCATGCTGTCCGGCTAGGTGCGCTAGGCATGCCGGACTACGTATTTGAATAACTCATAAGGCTCCCGATTACCTTGTGGCTGGTGCATGCACGGGATGACCAATTATGCCCCTTCAGTCCGCCGGCACACCTCCGGGAACAGCTGAATCATGATTTGCGCGAAGGAGGGGGAGGGCTAATTAGTCTGGCTGATAGGAGGCACGTCGAGGGAGATGTTTGGCTCAGCTGGCCACGGATATGGACATTTGCTCGGACGATTGGAAAGTCTACCCTCGGAGGTGGACACTGCGAGGTGCCGGGCAATGTTGCCGCTTGTCAATGACAACCACGAGTTGCACTTGGCCTTCCAGCAACTGCACTTATTCCGATTTCCAGTCTTCAGTGACTCGCCCGATATGCAGGTTATGGAGGCGGTTTTTCCGAAGGCGGAGCTTTCCGAGCCAACCCTTGCGAACCTCAAGGAAGCCTTGCCGAGCGCCCTCTGCAAAAAACAAGGGAACCCACAGGGAACCCACCCCATCTGCTGCAAAAACCAAGGGAACCCACTTACACACCCTTTGGGTAGTATAACACTATTGGAACGGTGGAAGGTCCCAGACATGCCGGAGTCAATCAAACTCAGTTGGCAGCTGAGTATTATACCACCGGCTTTGTCCTAAGGGTGAAATCATTTGCCCGCCACCTCTGGGCTCGTTCAGGTTCCCTCGTCTGTATCCTCACACCCTGCAGCATACAATCTCGAATCAAACTGCGGCGGATCAGTAGAGTCTGCCTGTCCTAGCTTTCTGCAAGCGGACAATTTCGGATCCAGATTTTCATGCTGCGCGTTGCTCTACGTAAAAGACTACGGCGCTCAGCTTCGACCTTGCAGCAGGCTCAACATTTCAGAAGCGAATGAGCATGATATGACGGGCTCACATTCGTGCATTCGGAAAAACCTGCTAGATGTCAACAAAGAGTTTTGGCTGCCCACATGGACTACAGCAAGGCTCACTTACTCATCCTAAACCCTACACCGCAACGCAACCACGTTTTGTGGCCTTCAGAAAAAGAAGGCTGGGATTACGTCAAAGCAAGGCTTCGTCACTGACTAGCCGGAAAGTTTACCAGCTGCTCAGGCAACAGTTTGGGCAATGCTCATACATTCACTGGCTCAGATGGCAGACCTCATTGCCAGATGGCAAACCCCACTCCGCAGAGTCATCGCTTTTAGTGCCGGGCTCAAAGCCCCTAAAACATTCGTGCCCTGCCTCAGACAAGGCTTGCGCACTGCTGAACCGCTCACGCTCAACCGAAGACGAAGAAGTTACTAGCTGCCACGCAACAGTTCGGGTCACAGCCAAGCTCTCTCACCCACTGCTTCGGCAGGGCTCGCACCGCTGACCACTCTCAGCGCCGGGCTCAAAGCCGTAAACATTCATTCCCTTGGAAAAGAAAGAGCGAAGCTTGGTCACTGCTCACCCGACACCGAAGAAGAATTTACGCGCTGCAGGCAGCCGTTCGTCGCAGCAAAGCTCACTCATTCACACTCACTGACTCACGTACTAAAAGCTGGCAGAGCTTAGTCACTGCTCAACAGATACTCGCTGCTGGGGCAACAGTTCAACACCAGAGAGGCGACAGCGAAGCTCACTGACCGCTGATCACTCTCAGTGCCGGGCTCAACGCGCGTTAAAACATTTGCGCCATCGTGTGAGAAACGACAAGGGTTAATTACTGCGATTCAGAAAGCTGCCGTGCTACTGTTTTGGCCTGGGCAAGTTCAAACATCTACATTCGACGGGGCAGCAGACAGAACCATACCTTGCGAAGTCGTTTTTGCTCTGCTTTCAGGATCTTAGCAACTCTGCGCGCTTCTACCTGCTTTGGACGAAAGACAATCAAGACATCTTGTAGACACGCAGACAACACCACACCTTTGCATCCTGACGCTCCTGTCACAGGCGGGCCAGACGGGCGGACAAAGTCTTAGCAACAGGCAGACGAGGAAGGACCATTTATTTACGAAGGACGTTCTACACTCCTGCGGCAACTCCACTCTTTAAGGGGGAGGAACAGGAGGTGCTTCCACGTCGGACATCGTTGCAACACATGGGCCAAAAGAACGCTCGAATTACGGAGCCAATTCCACTGAGCTCGGAGCACGCCAGCCGCCTACGGCGGAGGCTATACACCGCCTCAAAACATGGCTACTAAGCACAGATCAATTGCACCACATCTCGGAGGACGGTGGCGTGACCTGCTGGCTCCCAGAGCCTGTCGCGAGAGTCTTGTTGCGGCACTCCTTGGCCAGGGTAGTCGACTTTCTTTATTTCCACCTCTTTAGCAAGGGTGCCGCCCTGGCGGACTCGACGGAGGAGGGGAGGCGGGAACCGCACCGACACTCCGCCTCCAGGGAGCGCATGGCAGGGAGTCGGACATTCCAAGGGTTTGCCGTCATTGTTACCGCGGTGACATGTACTAGCTTTGGTGCGTACGTCCTGAAGATTGTGGCGTCATCTGATTCAGGCGACACACGTAATTGGTTCTCCCATGTGGAGAGGCCATTTCCCCTAGAGGGCTCGGTCGTTGTGTTTGAGGTCGGCTGGTAGGGATCTTTACGGAACTCCATATTTCGCGGAGAAGGCATGAAGATTACTATGCAAAACATCTCCGGAAGCTCAACCCCAGTTATGTAGAGCTGCTGGTGCAGGAATGGCCTACGTTTTTGGGGCCGCCGCCCGCCCTGCATCATTTGCCCGCTGTCACTTTGCCTTATCACAGATTGGTCTGCCTCGACTTGTTTAAACGGGTCCTGGAGTTGCCGAATGGCCGCGATCCTCTGTCGCTTGGTGTGCCTACTCCCAACGCCTCTAGGCCAATCTCACACACGGGCGCGCCCTTTGCTGTGGAGTTGCATATGGTTTTGACCTTCCTGCAGGCATGCCGGGTCTCGGTGGCGGAGGACTTGTTCGACCCGGAGAGAGCAGAGTCCACATCTTGGGCGTCTCATAGGAGCGATCTCCAGGAAGTACAGGTGAAGCCACATTCGTGGCGTTCACAGCAAGGGGTCGGACGGTCATGGGAAGTGCCACGGGATGAGCCAACATTAGAGGGCGAGCCTTTTGCGAGCTCATGAGTCGCCTACTTGAAGATCCGGGCGGGCTCTTGCTGGCGCACGTTCAGGCCATCCTTGTTGCGCGTGGCACCAACCGCACTTCCCTCAACATATTGGGGTGCCCAGGCGCATCCAAAACATTTTCCCTCCTCTTGGCGGTGATGTGTATTGATGCCGTATTGGACTTCCCTGTGGTATGGACGTCCCAGCAGCACGCGGCTTTGCTTGCTGTGCTCATGATATCCCACAACGTGCTTGCGGATGCGCCTGACTGGCTGCGCCGTCTGCTCGTTCGGGCAAGCAGGAGCTGTTCTCTACAGTACATGATCACGTCCCTCTGGCTCATGGGGCGGGCGCCAAAGGCCATGGTAAGGGGGGGAGTCTGCTGGATGCATGGCTCTCTGCACGGGGCGTGGAGGAAGCTGCGCCGCCTCCTCCCTTGACAGAGGCTCGCATCCTTCTGATCACCCAAGGTTCGGGGCGCAACAGCTGGGACGGTGGCGGTCTGAGGTCCTGCAAGCCCTCACCCGTTGTCGTACCCTCGTTATTGATGAGGGTCAGCAGAAGGGGCGCGCTGAGTCTGTGAATGTCACGGAAGCAGCTGCAGACGTTCTTCTCCAAAACAGCCCACAGGGGGAGGCGGCAACGAAGTCCAGTTTGCTACCATCGACCGGCTCCTGCAAAAGCAAGTGGGTATCCGGGGAGTAGCCCACGCAGGGCTGCCGCTGATTCAGCCGCTGCATGTTGGGCGTGCCACGAGCAAGTTAGTGGACGCCACTCGGCTCGGACCCATTCGAGTTGGAGCCTTCAAGTGTCCTGCGGACACCGTACAAGGAGAGCTGAACCTGGAGAACGGTGTCGGAGTGCGCCCCCCGGCTCGGCTGTACGATGCCTTTGAAGAACTACACTCCCGCAGCATCAAGGAGCGCATGAAGGTGGCCGCCGCGGCCACGGAACAAAAGGTCGATCTACGCGGCACGATGTGGGCGGTTGCCTCGCTCCCGGGTAGCTACTACCTGGCACATATCGCCACAGATCCTGGAGTTGTTCCAATGTTGAACTTGGAGTTCAACTGGAAGGCGGCTACGACCTCCAGCAGGCATTGGCCGTCTGGCTGCCGGGGCCCAAACGGATCAACATGTGGTATCCTGAGCGCTTCTTCTTGATGGGCCGACACATATTGGATGGACGTTTTGCAGAGATTGTCCGAAGGGACTTTGCCGATGTGCCGATGTTCCCCTATGTTGAGTACGAGCCCTTTACATTGGGTGACGGGCTCAACTTCGAGGATTGGGTTGCCGCGGCCCGGCAGTTTCGGGCACAAGGGGGGCTGGTGGACGGCCTGAGTTACCCCTTTTGGGGCTAACCACAAGCCCTCCAATACGTATCTCTTTACCAGGGCGCAGCTCTCTGGGCGCCAGGACCGTGGAGATCATGAGTGGCACTTGTGCCCCTTGTTATCTGCGGCGCCCCCATCATTAGCTTTACATTGGGCATACTCAGGGCCCCTCTTCGGAACGGTGCCGCCACGGATGTGCCGTGTCTATGGCCTTCGCCGCGGGATGGTCCGGGTTTGCGTGGGTATTCTTTATGCGCCACGAGCTGCCCGCTGCCCCTGCCTGTGTTTATGCAGCTGTGCTGTCCATCGACCTTCAGCTCATCGGCCCTTGGTTTCGTGCCCTTGCGAGGCCCACTTGGTGGGAAGCTGGACTTGTGGATGTGATTGCTTCGGGGATTGGAGTCTTGCCCTTACGAGCCCCACTCTGACGGGAAGCTGGGCTGGCTCACGTGTGTCTCTGGCAAGGTGTGCGTAGGGGCGAGCCCGTGGTACGGCCGGGCATTCTTTTGGCGCCACGAGCTGCCCCTGTCTATGTTTATGCAGCTGTGCTGTCCATGGCGGCCTGTCTGCTTGACACGACCTTCAGCTCATCGGCGCTTGGTTTCGTGCCCTTGCGAGGCCCACTTGGTGGGAAGCTGGGCTTGTGGATGTGATCATCTCGCTTGGCACGTGCTTTGCATTCCTCGCAGCCGCATATCGGTTCTCTGAGCGCATGCTAGGTTACGAGCCATGGCCACGCTTCCTGAAAATCTTGTGGCTCAGATTGTCCACTACATCTCTGGGCACTCGCTACATGTGCTCTTCTGCGCCCCGCCATCGGGTGCCACTCGGCAATTGTTGTCCACAACCGACCCGCATGAGCGACGGGCAGCCGGCCTGGCTCTTCGGCAGCAGTTTGCTGAGTATTAGGACCGGGTCTCTACCTTCTTGGCGCAGCGCACTTTTAGAGGAGTCTAGGTTGCGACCAACTTCCAGTTGATCGTAGGACTTGGCTTTCAGGTGCGCGCCACCATTTCCATTCTCTGCGGTAGAGCTCGGTTCGAGCGCTCGCCTAGCATAATGAATTCAAGGTGAAACAGGCTCATACCACCGAAACGGGGTGGTGGTCCCCCCTTCGCGCCTGGCATTCCTTTAGGCTAACCAGAAAAGCGCCAAAATTCAGATCCCACGGCCTACAAGTCCTATGGGTGAAAGGATTTTCCTGCACATCGGGCTCCAATCAGGCAATCCCTTTCCCCGGAGCCCTCATGCCAGGCCGCTTGAAAGCGCAAAGCACTCAGGGCCCAGCGAACAGTCGGCAACAACTGTACAGACCATAAACACTACTACTAAATGGGAGAACTGAAAAAGCCGTGGGACTAGCTACAACATCCAGCGAGCTATACATTACAAGTTGTTCTCACTGGCCTACTTTAAGGCTGCACCCACACCATCACGAAAGCCGCAACACTTCTTCGATGGTCTTGGGTTTCGTCAAACTCTGAAGGTTGTGGGGGTTACTTGGATGCCCTGCGGGTTCTGGTTGAAGGCATAGCAGAACATCAAGCTCTGCAGGCTGTTGGGTAATTGGATGCTCTCCGAAATCCGGTTGAAATGGCAACCAAACATGAAACTCTGCAGGCTGTTGGGTAGTCGGACGCAGTCCAGGCTCTGGGTGAATGCAAAGCCGAGCGTCAAACTCTGCAGGTTGCTGGGTATTTGGATTCCATCCAGGCCCTGGTTGAATGCATAGCCAAGCCTCAGAAGCTGCTGGCTGCTGGGTAATGGGATGCCCTCCAAGCTCAGGTCGAAATGGCGACCAAACGTCAAAATCCACAGGTTACTGAGACATTGGATGCTCTCCAGACGCTGGCTGAAATGGTGGCCAAACGTGAAACTCCGCAGGCCGCTGGGTAGCCGGATGCCATCCAGGCCCTGCTTGAATGCACTGCCGAGCGTCAGACTCTGCAGCCTGCTGGGTGCGTGGATGCTCTCCAAGCTCTGGTGTAAATGGCGACCGAACGTCAAACTCCGCAGGCTGCCGGGTGATTGCATGCCCTCCAAGCTCTGGTTGAAACGGAGATCACATGTACTGTGCAGGCTGCTGCGTAGTCGGATGCCTTCCAGGACCTGGTTGAAATGGCGACCAAAGGCGAACCTCTTCAGGCTGCGGGGTAGTTGGATTCGCGCCAAACTCCGTTTGAACGCATAGCCAAGAATGAACCCCTGCAGGCTGCCCTGGTTGAAAACCCGGCTGGAAAACCATCTGCATGACATGATCTCGTTCAACTCAACTTCATCTGCAGACAGGCTTCTCCTCGAGAGGGCGATCCCAAAGAATAGTGTGAATGCACCCTCTGTTGTACATGTACAGGAAGCCATGGCCATGACATGCATGTTGTTATTGAAGAGCAAACCTAAGAAGACCGTGGAGCCCGAAGAAGAAGGCAGTGATGATGAGAGCCGCGTCGTGGAGCCGAGTCCGACTGCGGGAGCCACTGCCCCTGTACCTCCCGAGGACAGGCCCGACGTGGATGCAACCGAGGCAGCAGCAGCAGCCTCTGATGGTGGATCTCGCAAGAGACCATCCACACCGAAGTCATCCGACTCGGTCTCAGGACTGCCGATTGCAGACGAAATGTCATGAACCGAAATGGTGCATAAAGTGCTGGAAGGACTTCGGGACGAAGCCTTCGAACTCGCCCGGGATATCGGTATCGAATCCCTGACTGCCCCCGGTGGCCTCCGGGACTTCATCACCAAGTTAAGGAATGTTGTTTTCCCCCGTGCCACCGAAGAAGCTCGAGAGCTCTTCCGTGCGGGCCAGAAGCAGGGTGTCCTCGCACGCCAAGGCGGCGAGTCGATGTTGGCGGCGGAGGGGCTCCCGCCTTTTGGCGCCACTCCTGCCGCACAGTCACATCCGCTAGGACAGACGGACATGCGGCGCATATCGTTCCCAGTATCGTACGGCAACGTCCCATAGGATCTGGCGGAAATGCTCCGGATTTTCCATATGTTCATCATTGAGAGTGTACAGGAAAGTCCACTCACAAGACTGTTGGCGACGGACTCGTGCACGAATAGCGCGGCGAAGGCTTGTGGTATTGGGGCACCAACCTATAAGGCCCAAGAACTGGTAGTCGAGGCCACCCGCGAGGCTCCCTGCGCCCGAAACTGTCGGGCCGCCGCAACCCAGTCCTCAAGCCGGAGCCCGGGTGTGGCAGCCAAACGGCCAACGCAGCTTGTAGATCGTACCCTCCCTGCTGAGTCCACTGCCGGACTCTAGCCAAGGCGCTAAGCTAGCCAAGAGGCCTGCCGGCTGCAAGCTCAGCTCAGCCGCCGGCCGCAGTCCCAGAGCCTCCTCCGATAGCGGGAGGTAAATGCGGAGGCGGCCCTGGTAGATCGGCGGGTGCGTAAACAGGTCGGGGTTGACATGGTGGCCCGGGACGGCATCTTTCACAACTGCAATATTGCAGCGCCCTTCTTCTCCCGGTTCAGGTGCTGCTGTTGGTAGTTCGGCTACTTGTGGATCAGCCACAGTCCTACCCGCGCTTGGAGGTGGCGGAGGTGTTCCGAGACCGCGACCAGCAGGCCGCCGATGAAGGGCGCCACGACCATATCGGGGTCCGCCTCTCAGCCACTTTTGCGGCTGGTGATATTTGCCCCTTACAGTGGCAAGTTGGGGCGCGGCTTCGGAACAGGTGGGAGAGAGGAGTCTTGGCGCTTCACCATGCCATCCAGGCCCTGCTTGAATGCACTGCCGAGCGTCAGACTCTGCAGCCTGCTGGGTGCGTGGATGCTCTCCAAGCTCTGGTGTAAATGGCGACCGAACGTCAAACTCCGCAGGCTGCCGGGTGATTGCATGCCCTCCAAGCTCTGGTTGAAACGGAGATCACATGTACTGTGCAGGCTGCTGCGTAGTCGGATGCCTTCCAGGACCTGGTTGAAATGGCGACCAAAGGCGAACCTCTTCAGGCTGCGGGGTAGTTGGATTCGCGCCAAACTCCGTTTGAACGCATAGCCAAGAATGAACCCCTGCAGGCTGCCCTGGTTGAAAACCCGGCTGGAAAACCATCTGCATGACATGATCTCGTTCAACTCAACTTCATCTGCAGACAGGCTTCTCCTCGAGAGGGCGATCCCAAAGAATAGTGTGAATGCACCCTCTGTTGTACATGTACAGGAAGCCATGGCCATGACATGCATGTTGTTATTGAAGAGCAAACCTAAGAAGACCGTGGAGCCCGAAGAAGAAGGCAGTGATGATGAGAGCCGCGTCGTGGAGCCGAGTCCGACTGCGGGAGCCACTGCCCCTGTACCTCCCGAGGACAGGCCCGACGTGGATGCAACCGAGGCAGCAGCAGCAGCCTCTGATGGTGGATCTCGCAAGAGACCATCCACACCGAAGTCATCCGACTCGGTCTCAGGACTGCCGATTGCAGACGAAATGTCATGAACCGAAATGGTGCATAAAGTGCTGGAAGGACTTCGGGACGAAGCCTTCGAACTCGCCCGGGATATCGGTATCGAATCCCTGACTGCCCCCGGTGGCCTCCGGGACTTCATCACCAAGTTAAGGAATGTTGTTTTCCCCCGTGCCACCGAAGAAGCTCGAGAGCTCTTCCGTGCGGGCCAGAAGCAGGGTGTCCTCGCACGCCAAGGCGGCGAGTCGATGTTGGCGGCGGAGGGGCTCCCGCCTTTTGGCGCCACTCCTGCCGCACAGTCACATCCGCTAGGACAGACGGACATGCGGCGCATATCGTTCCCAGTATCGTACGGCAACGTCCCATAGGATCTGGCGGAAATGCTCCGGATTTTCCATATGTTCATCATTGAGAGTGTACAGGAAAGTCCACTCACAAGACTGTTGGCGACGGACTCGTGCACGAATAGCGCGGCGAAGGCTTGTGGTATTGGGGCACCAACCTATAAGGCCCAAGAACTGGTAGTCGAGGCCACCCGCGAGGCTCCCTGCGCCCGAAACTGTCGGGCCGCCGCAACCCAGTCCTCAAGCCGGAGCCCGGGTGTGGCAGCCAAACGGCCAACGCAGCTTGTAGATCGTACCCTCCCTGCTGAGTCCACTGCCGGACTCTAAGCCAAGGCGCTAAGCTAGCCAAGAGGCCTGCCGGCTGCAAGCTCAGCTCAGCCGCCGGCCGCAGTCCCAGAGCCTCCTCCGATAGCGGGAGGTAAATGCGGAGGCGGCCCTGGTAGATCGGCGGGTGCGTAAACAGGTCGGGGTTGACATGGTGGCCCGGGACGGCATCTTTCACAACTGCAATATTGCAGCGCCCTTCTTCTCGCTTTACATTGGGCATACTCAGGGCCCCTCTTCGGAACGGTGCCGCCACGGATGTGCCGTGTCTATGGCCTTCGCCGCGGGATGGTCCGGGTTTGCGTGGGTATTCTTTATGCGCCACGAGCTGCCCGCTGCCCCTGCCTGTGTTTATGCAGCTGTGCTGTCCATCGACCTTCAGCTCATCGGCCCTTGGTTTCGTGCCCTTGCGAGGCCCACTTGGTGGGAAGCTGGACTTGTGGATGTGATTGCTTCGGGGATTGGAGTCTTGCCCTTACGAGCCCCACTCTGACGGGAAGCTGGGCTGGCTCACGTGTGTCTCTGGCAAGGTGTGCGTAGGGGCGAGCCCGTGGTACGGCCGGGCATTCTTTTGGCGCCACGAGCTGCCCCTGTCTATGTTTATGCAGCTGTGCTGTCCATGGCGGCCTGTCTGCTTGACACGACCTTCAGCTCATCGGCGCTTGGTTTCGTGCCCTTGCGAGGCCCACTTGGTGGGAAGCTGGGCTTGTGGATGTGATCATCTCGCTTGGCACGTGCTTTGCATTCCTCGCAGCCGCATATCGGTTCTCTGAGCGCATGCTAGGTTACGAGCCATGGCCACGCTTCCTGAAAATCTTGTGGCTCAGATTGTCCACTACATCTCTGGGCACTCGCTACATGTGCTCTTCTGCGCCCCGCCATCGGGTGCCACTCGGCAATTGTTGTCCACAACCGACCCGCATGAGCGACGGGCAGCCGGCCTGGCTCTTCGGCAGCAGTTTGCTGAGTATTAGGACCGGGTCTCTACCTTCTTGGCGCAGCGCACTTTTAGAGGAGTCTAGGTTGCGACCAACTTCCAGTTGATCGTAGGACTTGGCTTTCAGGTGCGCGCCACCATTTCCATTCTCTGCGGTAGAGCTCGGTTCGAGCGCTCGCCTAGCATAATGAATTCAAGGTGAAACAGGCTCATACCACCGAAACGGGGTGGTGGTCCCCCCTTCGCGCCTGGCATTCCTTTAGGCTAACCAGAAAAGCGCCAAAATTCAGATCCCACGGCCTACAAGTCCTATGGGTGAAAGGATTTTCCTGCACATCGGGCTCCAATCAGGCAATCCCTTTCCCCGGAGCCCTCATGCCAGGCCGCTTGAAAGCGCAAAGCACTCAGGGCCCAGCGAACAGTCGGCAACAACTGTACAGACCATAAACACTACTACTAAATGGGAGAACTGAAAAAGCCGTGGGACTAGCTACAACATCCAGCGAGCTATACATTACAAGTTGTTCTCACTGGCCTACTTTAAGGCTGCACCCACACCATCACGAAAGCCGCAACACTTCTTCGATGGTCTTGGGTTTCGTCAAACTCTGAAGGTTGTGGGGGTTACTTGGATGCCCTGCGGGTTCTGGTTGAAGGCATAGCAGAACATCAAGCTCTGCAGGCTGTTGGGTAATTGGATGCTCTCCGAAATCCGGTTGAAATGGCAACCAAACATGAAACCTGTGGATTTTGACGTTTGGTCGCCATTTCGACCTGAGCTTGGAGGGCATCCCATTACCCAGCAGCCAGCAGCTTCTGAGGCTTGGCTATGCATTCAACCAGGGCCTGGATGGAATCCAAATACCCAGCAACCTGCAGAGTTTGACGCTCGGCTTTGCATTCACCCAGAGCCTGGACTGCGTCCGACTACCCAACAGCCTGCCAAAACGAATGTTCGTGTCACGTTTCTCTCGCGTGGAGCACATTGACACGCTGGCAGATTGGATGCCTTCAAAAACCACTTTTAGGTTCATCTCCCTTTTTTGGCGTGGGCGGGCCTCAAAGACAGCAGTTGCTGCACTCGGTCCCAGTAAGAACTACAAGAAAACAATAAAGAAGCTGTACAAGAAGAATCAGGTGAGGGTGAGACCGGCGGCGACTTGCAGACTTAGCCAGCAGGGATCGTTCGGCCAAAAATGCGTGAAGCCCATCTTCACTCAGGTGTCTCGCTTCCCAATGACTGAGCCGCGTAAAGGCACACTTGAACATCTAGCCAATTGGGCAGCGATGGCAAGAGTGGCCATGGCGGAGCATACAGTGTACAAGCATCCATAAAGCAACATGTCCCAGTGGCAAATGCGTTAGAAAATTAACTGGCCCAGCTTCCCAACATGGTGGGTCTCGCAAAGGCAGACGCACAATTCACACCAGGGAGCATGCCGCTGCATTGTACCCGCCGTGCTGAGCCATCGGCTGCGTGCTAGCACCGGAACATAGGCTGAAAATCCTTTTGGTGCTGAGTTTCCCAAGGAGAGCAAGCACGCCAAAAAGGTGAGGCACTGGGTTGGAGTCGCCCAGGACAGAGCGTGCCGGTGCTGCCAACCAGCAAACACAAGCACTTTGATCCAAGCCCAGCTTCCCACCATGGTGGGCCTCGCAAGGGCAGCACAATACGAGCGCAATGCAGCTAACAATGCAGCTTGGTACATGCCATGCTGGCCAACCAGCTGCGTCTTGGCCCCGCTCGTACCGCAGGCCCTGCTTCCGTCGCGTGGGTATCGCAAGGGCCAAGGATATATAACAGGTGGGGGCACACAGAGCCTCCCCCCAGAGAAGGGAAATGGCCCCGATTATTGCAAAATTGCCCACGCCCAGCTTCCCACCATGGTGAGCCTCGCAAGGGCAAGTGCTAATCGGAGCGAGAAGATTCCATGTAGTGTGGAACACAAACCGGCAGCGGAGGTCGCAGACGCGTAAGCGGGAGATCGCCCAACGGCTCCATGGAGAAGTAAGGTAGTCCCCTTAGCCCAGGCCATCCCACCGCCCAGGGCAGCATGCCAATTAGTGCAGACTGGATGGCCGCAGCGCGGAAGAAGTCCGAGCCCTCGTAAAGGCCAAGGACCGTCCTATAGGCGAGGCGGGACGCCGAAGCCAGCACCACTAAAGCCTCAAGATCGTTTTGGACAATGGTGGTGCGCACTTGAAAGCCAAGCCGTACGATCAATTGGAAATCGGTCGCAACCCTGAAGCCATAGAGAGTGCGCTGCGCCAAGTATGCAGAGACACGGCTGTAATACTCTGCAAACTGCTGCCGAAGAGCGAGGTCCGCTGCCTTTCGCTCCTGCGTACCAATGGCGCTACGCAACTGCCGAGTGGCAGCCGATGGCGGGGCTCCAAAGAGCACCGGCATCGAATGCACCGACACGTACGTGACGATTGGCGCCACCAGATTCTCCGGAATCGTGGCCATGGCTTGTCATCTAACCAGTGCTACAAAGGCCGACACGGCAGCGAGGATGTGAATGGGTAGCACACCAGGCGGCAGAATGCAGGCCAAACACTGGCAAGGGCAGGGTTCACTATGACACTGGCCACCGGGCCCAAGAACCCTAACTAGGGACAGGGTCGAACCGGGCGCCACTGCGCAGTTCCCAGGCCTTTCCAACCGCTTGACCGCTTGGTCCGCGCCAGGCGGAGGGTCAGCCGGAGCGCTCCCAGCGAAGCAGAGTCGAATCCAAGAACGGCGAGCCCAGCCGCGTGATAGGGAGTTCAGCAAGCTGCTCCAGAGGAAAATAGAGCCGGCGCGCCAGCCCGGGCCAGCGAACGGCCCAGGGCTGCATAGCCACGACGGCCTGCCTTATGGCCTCAGCGCGAAAGAAATCAGTGCCCTCGTAGAGTGCAAGTACACTTCGACAGGCACGCCGCGACGTAGAAGCCCACCCAACGAGGGCCACGAAGTCGATTTGCAAGATGGTAACTCGCACCTGGAATCCGAGTCGAACGATCATCTGAAAGCTCGTCTCGACCCAGACTCGCCTGAAAGTGCGCTGCGCCAGGGAGGCAGAGACACGATCTTGATACCCAGCCAGCTGCCGCCGCAGGGCCACTTCAGCTGCCCGTCGTTCATGCGGGTCTGTCATGGACAGCAGGTGCCCGACGGCGTTCGATGGGGGGGCGCCAAAAATCAACTGTAGGTAATGCCCAGAGAGATCCTGGAGGTTATCGGGAAGCGCGGCCATTGCTCGTCATCTCTGGTCAGTGCGCAGCGAGCCCAAATGCTGTGGCAATACAGTGGTATAGGGAATGCTTAGACGCATCGGCGTCCTCACTCTTCCGAGTGCGCTAAACATCCAGGACACGCCTGCCGCCGCAAAGCCGAATGGCCAGGGCTGGATTAACACTGTCTAAGAAGCAGGGGCCGCACGGGCCTTCAGCGCGTTCCTTCGACCCTTATAGGAAATCCTAAGGGGGGAGCCTAAGGAACAGGGCCCCAAAATTGCCGCCGCAGACCGAATGGCCAGGGCTAGTTAGGCGACAGATGGCCAGGCTGTGGCTGCACTACCTATCCTCTACCTCCCGCACCTCGCGAGTAAGGCGGCTGCCCAACTCCGCCTCCGAGCCGGAGGCCAGGACCGGTTTGGCATTGATTCAAACCCTGAATCACACAGCCCGCGCACGACCCCCCCTCTACGCGGAGGCACCGCGCAAGAGGCGCACAGGTCGGCGGCCTGGCAGGACAGCAACGGCTACAATCCCGTGACATCCGCCGCAAAGCCGAATGGTCAGGGCTAGTGGGCGCAGCAAGTGGCGGCACGTCGCCAAGCAGTCCAACTTGAGGACGGCCCGTCCTAGCCGCTCATACCCCGCAGCAGCCAAACCACAGGAAAGCGTGCCAGCATCGCTGAAGCGGAAAGAAGCCAGGTCATAGTCGGGTCCCACCAGCACACGTAACCGATAGCGGCGGTAGCTCATAAACTCCTGCGTATGGAGTTGCTGCTGGAGCTTTCTGGATTGACTCGGCAGGAATGCCTAGTCATCAAGGCGTGCACCACCAGCAACCGAAGCTTTGAGGCCGTCGCTGCTACCCTAGTGGAGCACTACAGCGGCATCCACCTAAAAGAAGGTCGTTCCTTAGGTGGCGGTACCTTTCAGGACCGCGACCGAATCACCATCCTGGTGCCCGCCGCGGCAACCCTAAGGGCTACGGTAAGAGTAGGTCTAAGGGTTTCAACCGTCGCGCCTACGTCGCTGAGGACGAGACGCAGTACTACGACGACGCGCAACCAGACGAAGGCGACGACGCCGAAGAGTACGACGACACCTCGTACCCCGCCTTTGGGGATGAGGCTGAGTACGATCCTCACTCCTACCCCGCCGGGGAGGAGGAAGAGGAACCGGGCTACGAGGAATTCGAGCTCGAAGAAGAAGAGGCAACTGCCGACTGCCCTTAATTGCCTCGAGGAGCTCGATCCCGAGGATGCAGACAGCGGCCATGTGATCCAATTGCAGCTTGCCGCGAACGCCGCATTCGGAAAGGCGAAGGGGCGTAAAGGCAAAGGGCAAAGGGAAAGGTAAGGTAGTGCGATCACACCTTACGCTCGACGAACGTCGCGAGAAAATGAAAAACCTGAAGGCGCGGTCGAAAGACGGAATTCGTGCGCTGGGCCCTCGTCCAGCCGAGCCCTGCCGCGCACCTTAGAGATTTCCTAACCTGGTTCAATAGGTAGTACGCCATTCAGCAAGGTGTAGGAGGTCGATATTATCGTGAAACTCGTGCCTCAATAGGTATCCCTGAGGGAACCTATAACCCTCGCCCGAGGGGAAAGGGCGCGAAGAAGAAGACTCCACCGAACCCGCCTTTGGCGGAGAAGTGTAGCTCGTGCACAGAATTCTCCTACCAAGGAAGTTCTGCCAATTACGTCCGCAAGACCTGTAGGGACTGCGGCCATGTATCCCAGGAAAACGGGAACATGTATATACCGTAGACCCCGCTGTATGCTCACATGAGGCAACAGACCATCGGGGTAGTTCGAGGACAACGTCCCGAACCTTCTGCAGAATGTGTGGCACATTCGTCGATGAAGTGCCGCAGGAGTTTCACCGAGAACGGAAAGCCGTCTCGGAGCGCGTCTTGGAAGCGACAGACCTCGCGCTTCCTCTGGTTCAAGCGGTCACCGCTGACGACGCGACCGCCGACCTCGATCCCGAGGCGGTGTTGCAGATCATGGGTTTGTACCAGGATCGCATCAATCAGGCCATTGCGTTGGAGGAGCGTATTCACCCGACGGCACTTCATTTGTGGCTAAAAGAAGCGATTACTATGGTGGTAGGATCTAGCCCCATAAGTCCTTCTTGGGAATTCGCCCCGACAGCAATGGTGGCCCGAGGGCGTAGCCCCGGGCAGAACAAAGGAAAAGGGAAGGCTAAGCAGCCTGCCCTATCAGTTCCTGCTCCGGAGCCAGACCCGGCTCCAGAGCCTGAACCGACCGGCGCACCGGAGTTGTACCTTTGTGTACAGCCGTGACCCAGATCTCGATCGCGATTATCAGGAAGCTATTCTATTAGAAAGCTTCAGGGCCGATGCCGATTTGTACGACCCGTTCCCGGGTGGTTCGTCAGACGATGGATCGCCAGGATCCTACAACGTTGCAGAACTGGACGATTATATCGCCAGACAGGCTCAAGAGGACCTGGACGCAGCCTTTGAGCGAGCGCACCAGCAAACCCAAAATGATGCTGAAACCGACAGCGTGGCACCTCCTGTCTCAGCATCGGCAGCTCAAAACCGCCTGCAAGTGCGGCACGTTCCCGGAAGGGAGCTTATGCAGCTGGACTTCCAGGCACGCCAACGACAGGGAACCGAACCGGTCCCTTGGTGGGAAGAGCCAACAGACCGAGATCTGGACCTCCAGAATCTCCCTCGCCATGATGCTTGGAGACGCCGGCGCGAACAAATCCTGGCCGAGGGTTTCGCCAGGAGGAGAGAGCTCGACGAACAGAGGCGCGCGGAGGAGTACCAAGAGGCCTGTGCTCGAGCAGGACCTGAATACATCCGTGCCAAGTGGAAGGCGGAAGCCTCCTCGTCTTCACAGGGGAATGCTCAAGCATCCTCTCCGAGGAATGCCCAGGCATCCTCGTCGTCGAGCCAAAATCAAAATATCCCTAAGGCCCCTAATCCAGTCAAGCCGACCCCTAAGGAAAACCCTAAGGGTGGTTTCATAGATAGGTCGGTTGTATGGGAGGCAGATGCAGCACAAGCCTATGTGCAAGCTGAGGAGGAGCCTCGTGATCCTTACGTCACAAGGCCTAACCG
>CAJNDT010000752.1:135000-145741 GCA_905221615.1 Symbiodinium sp. CCMP2592 | reverse complement strand
AGGAATCAGGATGGCAGCCGCGAGAGCAGGGTAATGGAGTCGTTGATGGTGGTCTATTCACGGTGCGGGGTATGTGAGGCGTCGATTGCGTTGGCTGACGAAGCTGGTGACGTTGCTGGTATCAAGCAGCTTCTTGCGAAAGCATCGCGGGCCAATTGCTGACGGGAACTTCTCCGAACTTCATGCCTAGGTGACTCCTGGTCCCCTGAAGGGACAACAGGTTTAGGACAGCGCTCTCATGCTTTGCGAACACCTTAAAATCCTTGCCAGAGTCCCTGCAGAACTTCTAGTACTCAGGACAACTCGCTCGAAGTTTGAATAGTCTGCTCAGTACTTCATCATCTCATCAATGCAGGAAGCATCCTGCGTCCGGATGCTAACGGTTGGGCCGCGGATGATACAAAACCCAACTATATGAAAGCAGGTCCGGAGCATCCTGTGCGCGAAGACTGAAACGGGATGTACAGCCAGGACTGTACGCTGTCCTTTGCTGCGGAAGCCTTTGACAATACGACCGCTTCTGCACCACTTGCAGAGGGTGGTGATGATGGCATGGGGCCGAGTCCTTTCGCATGTTTCTGCCATTGCTTATTGGAGTTGAGTGGTCCTTCACCGGGCATACACACACACACATATATATATATATATATATACACATATGTATATGTTCTTATTGATATGCACATGTGCATATGTTTATACATACACACATACATGTACGCACGTATATGTATGTATATATATATATACATATGTACATGCATATGAGCCCTCATGTTCTTTCTAGCATGATCAGCTCTTCAGGGCTGTCATGAGCCCTCCAACGAGACTCTTCCAGAGCTTCTTAGTGTGTAGAGGTGGACATCCCAAGTTTCTTAGATTTGTGGGGTGCAGGATTTTGGGTCAGGGGTTTAGGGCTTAATTAAATGAATTGTGCGCAGCCGCAAGCGAGGCAGTTGACTCCCAGTTTCCTGGGCTTGCTGTAGGGGTAAGTGCGGTCGTTGCATTCTCACGGCCAAGATGGCTTGGTGGACTAGCAACACCTTCGGCCACCGGGCAGCTCCCATCCTAACCAGACGACTTCCCGCGCCGTCGGATGCTGCCGTCTCTCCGCATTTTTGGAGTTGGCAACATACCATCCTGAGCTCGGGCTCTTCAAGGGGATCAAGCAATGAGAAGCCATTGAGAGTTTATGCCTGACACGTAGGAACAGACTATCCTCTGTGACCAACAGCTAGGGGCTTCTGTTCTCAAACAGGCGGCCGGAATCCGAATTTCGAATCCCCTTTCCTCCTGAAAGCCTCCGAAGCCTTGTCGCGACGAGGCTTAGAGTTGCTCCATGTTCCGATCCCTGCTTCGCTGGGTCAGGGCCTTAGAAGCTTTGGGTGCTCCGAATTTGGGGATGGTTTCAGCGGTCTTTTGTGCCGATGTAGATGGTGATGATCTGCTTGTTCTTTGGCGTGACCTGCGCCGTTTCAGGTTCCTTTTACTTCTTGGAGGTTCTAGGGCACTTGGAGAAAAGGCTGCGGGAAAAGGAAGGATGGCCCAGAGGATGCCAGAAGTTGTTACTGGCTTAGGAAAACCAGCTCCCTACATACGCACCTGTAAGGCCTGTAAGGTGTCGGATATATGGCTTTGCGTCTCCGGGTATCACGGTTGCTCAAGAGTCTCGCTTAGTGTTCAGGAGTTTCATTTTCCACAGAGCAAGAGAACTCTGCAGGCACTGACATCGTGGGTGGTCTAGCTTAGAAACAAAGAATGTTTGCAGATGCCGGTTATACAAGTCTTACGACGGTCTAGCTACAGTCAACGATTCAACAATCAGGCTTTCTTTGACGGCCGTTGTCCAGGTCCTTCCACCTTAAACCCTGGACCCGAAACTCTCTAATCCGGCCCCCGCACTCCCTTTGATCATCCCATGAAGCTGGAAAGATGCTGGGAAAATCAGCTTGGCACGCACAATTCGAGAAGCATAGCGAGCCAAAGCCGGCCTTCGGCCGAAAACCATAACCTCGCCTTGAAGTCCGCACTTCCTAAGAAAGACCCTATTACGGCCCCAAATTCTAGTGCTCTCATAGATCCCTGCTAGCAGCCCCTATATTTATTATACTACCCTCATAAATCCCTTATACTAGCCTCTATAGGCCCCTTTACGGGAACCCTATCTGATGCTCTTCTGTGCTGGGAGGACCGGAGGACTTGCTTCAGGTGAAAACACCAGCATGGACCTGAGCAATCGCTGGGGGCATGGCGGAATGGATCCACAAGGGCATAGTTTGTTTTGAAAAGCAAAGGTTTCTTTCTTTTAATGTTTACAAAGCTGCAGAATCAAGTCCAGAGCTTCAGGTTTTTAGGTTTCAAGCATCCGGCTTCAGTGCTTTTGCGGTTGAAAGATGTTGAAAGTGTAGGGTGCGATGGGTGCGGGTTGTGTGCAAGGTTCGAAGGCAGGAGCAACCAGCACATGGGAGAGAGATCCAGCTACTGTAGTCCTGTAGGAGACCCCTACAGAGTCATCTACATAATGACCACGAATTACACAGGACCTAACAACTCCTGGCTGCACCTAGCTTCGACGTGTACTTGTGATTGTTTGCCGTGCTTGAGTGCTTGAGTTACTTTGCAATCGAAATACCTGTATCGCGAGCACACATAAAGGAGTGAGTGCCTGGAGGGAAGTGTTGGCCTGAAGTGACAGGATGAGAAAATCATCGTCATCAGCATCCCGTGGGGCCTAGCGCCCGGTGCGACGCTGCAGCTCTGGTGGGATCAGGCGGCAGAAGCCTGACATAAGGGAAGCGGGCGATGATTAGGCGACTACAAGCAGCCGCAGGACCGTAGCACCAGCCCCACCTGCCCAGTCGCACATGCAGACTTAAGAGCACCTCTTCAACTCGACCAATCGACCAAGCTGCAGCAGCAACGGCGACCGCCGCCGCCAGCACCGCCGCCAACACCAGGAGCACCACCACCACCACCACCACCACCACCACCACCACCACCACCACCACCACCACCACCACCACCACCACCACCACCACCACCACCACCACCACCAAAATACCACAACAACACCACCAGCAACAACGGCAACATCACCAGCAACAAGGGCAACAGCAGCGACGACGACAACAGCAACAGCAACAACAGCAGCAGCAACAGCAGCAATATTATCACCAGCAGCAGCATGTTACGAAGCGTCAGCGGCAGCAACAGCAGCAGCAAAAGCAGCAGCAGCAGCAGCAGCAGCAGCAGCAGCAGCAGCAGCAGCGCCAGAAGCAGCAGTAGCAGGGACAAGCAACGACAGCAGCAAGAGCAACAGCAAGATTAACCACTTCACCAACAACGGCAGCAACAGCATGCAACTGCCATGCACTACATCAGCCACAACACCAGCAACAGTATCAGGAACTCGTCTGACAAGCTAGCCGCATCCGAAGTCTTGGAACACATGGTCGCACATCCACATCTGGAGTTCCAGTCTCGTTGATAGTGCCTTCCCGAACTTCAGCAGTTCCAGTATCAGCTGTCAATCTCCTCAAACCAGGCCCACTATCAAGCCCAAGAAGGCTCTATTGATGCCGCTTCGAGTGGTGACGTCAACTTGACCTTGCGCTGAACCCCCGCCGTTCATCGACAGCTTGTCAATGTCATCACAGCTTATCCTTCTTCAGTGGAGTGTTCTGCTCGGTTCCGACCTTCTAGGTGGACATGCAAAAAAACCCGAGCGAACCCTACAAGCATGTACTGTAAGAAAAGTCCCGTGTGGATCAGCTTCTGACGGGCCAATCGCAGGAACTAAGGTATGAAAAAATGTAGACAAAAGTTAATCGGTAAGTCAACTCATTATATCCGGAACCCTAGGACATGCTGTTACATGCTACCTTGCGGATACTTATGTTGCCTCGGCTGGCTGATTGGACAGGCGGCTGGTACACTTGGAGTCCACCACCGGTGCGCCCGGACACCTTATCATTGTCAACGGGCCTTGTGGAAGGTTTGAAGAGGTGTGATCTTACGTAGTTGACTGGGCATCTTCCTGAAGGGTTGCTTTGAGAAAAGCGCATCATGTAGGAGAACGAAATCGACGGTTGACACTCGCAGGGTTTATCGAGCCTGTTCGTACAACATCTCCACTGCCTACAATGCAACTTGATGACTGCAGTTCATACAACTCAAGAAGTGTCGCGATACCTGCCGCTTGCATGTAGGTGCTTGTCAAGGCTTGTTGGCTGGAGTGCTATGCAAAGGAACCCATGTGCAAAGCCGTGTCTATGCGCAAACGCCGTACCGAGTTGACAGAGACGCTGGACACCAGACGGACACAATTGTGCAGTCTCTCGCAGGGATTTTCAGAGCAGCAGGAAACATGTTGTGTGAAGATGCGTGAAGCGTTTAGGAAACCTTGTCACGTTGCAGCGTCGGTGCGCAGGCGATACTAGCAGTTGAGTGCATTCGAGGCCTTGGTCTTTCCGTGAACTTTTATGGCGGCCCTCTAGAGTCCAGAGGCTCCGAGCACCCGAAGTCTCAGCAGCCAGCACGACGTCTCCTAGTTAGCTCTCGCTCGCATCATCCTGATGTCAACGCGTGTTCTTAAGCCAGCGCTGAAGCTTTAAAGATGCCTTCGAACTACCAAAGGCCAGACGATCTCAGAGCGGAAACACCAACTGCCACAGCCCGGAAAGCACAAACGAAAATCGAGCCACATAAGCCAAGCCCCTGATTCCATTACCCATTAGAAACAGACTTACCCTGCAATGCGGGCTTTGTCCTTGCTAGGTAGGAAGGAAAAAATTACCCGTTAGAAAAAGGACGGATCTCCACGTGCAGACCGTCGCAGGCAAGACTGGCAAGCACTGCGAGTGCAGAAGTGATCGTCACCATCTGCAACCTTCGGCTGGCGAGCCCAAAAGGGCAGCTCTAGAGGCCTGCGTTGCCTGTACCCCCAATGCAGAGGATACACGTGGACACAGGCCTACCGCAAAGACAGGAGACTGTGTCATGGGAGTCGTGGGCGATTCAAAGCCGCACGGCCAAGGGGAATTGGCATTGTGTAGAGCGTGAATAATGCAGCTACATGTCTGTACTTTCTTGTTCCAGGCTTTAGCTTGGAAACCTTGCGCAGCAGTCGAACACAAAACGCGGCAGAGCGTGTATACTGTACCTTCGAATGGTTTTCTCCAGGGTCGTAGCAGCTTGAGGCAGTTATTGCGAAGCCCACAGTGTAGACTCAAGAAAACTCGCCCAGCTTAGAGCATGAAGCCGGCTCGATTACTACCCTCAGGTGTGCCGCGTGTCGAGAATTTCGTCAAGTTTATCGTGTAGTTGAAGCCACCAGAACACAGACAAGTCATCCTCTGTTCATATTCAGCGAAGCGCCTGTGGATTGCACGGCACTTCCAATCTATGATCTTGCAGTGCCGGCTCAGTGTCAGCGCAGCTCCAGACGTCAGTAGCCATTTCTGGCGTTGTTTGAAGATGCCGCGGCTCGGATAGTCCACGGTGCTACATGATTTCCACTATACTTCTTCTGCCAGTGCTGCATCGCGAGGTGGTACTTTCAGTGGTAGTCGTCGTCGTAGCAGCAGCACCAGCTAGGAGGAGGAGTAGCAGTAGCAATAACAGTAGGAGTAGGAGTAGCAGTAGGTGTACCCATATGCTCCGATATAGGTTCAAATCAATCGATCTATTGATTTTTAAGTCTTTTCAATCTTCTATTGAAAACAGACTTTTCGAGCTGAAAATCAATATCGGGAAAATGAGGATCTATTGATTTTAACCCACTTCCGCGATTGATTTTTCTATTGGTTCCACGCTTGATTTTTCTATTGTTTTTTATGCTAGCCAAGAAAATTTCTATTGATTTTACAGGCGACCAAAAATGTCCTCTATATATATATATATATGTATATATATATATATATGTATATATATATATGGCAGGTTTATAAGAGCCTGGAAAGGCAGGATGTTATTGTTCTGTCTGGAGAGACAAGAAATCTATAGATTCGGTGCCTGGAAAGGCAGGATGTTATTGTTCTGTCTGGAGAGACAAGAAATCTATAGATTCGGTGCCTGGAAAGGCAGGATGTTATTGTTCTGTCTGGAGAGACAAGAAATCTATAGATTCGCCTGGAAAGGCAGGGTGTTATTGTTCTGTCTGGAAAGACAAGAAATCTATAGATTCGGTGCCTGGAAAGGCAGAATCAGGATGCAGTGTTTGGAGAAGATGTGAGCTACATGTGTGAAATATATGTATTAGTATAGGCTCAAGCTCTAGCACCTCGGCACGAAAGCTCGCCATGGAGACTCCTCCGAGGAACAAGAAGCGAGGAGCACAGGAGCTCGAGACACCCCCTGCTGCCGAGAGAAAGAAGGCCAGGGCTCGAGCTTTGCAGATCGCGAATCTGCGAACTTTCGTGCAGTTCGCAACGGACTTGGCCGCCGTGCTGTCGCAGCTGGCACCGCCGATCCAGAACCCGGACGAGATGGAGACCGACGTGGAGGCTGAAACCGAGGTGATGGGAGGCCTGGATGTGCTGGACCAGAACGAAGAGCCGGAGAACAGCCAAGAGCCAGAGAACAGCCAGTGAGGGTGCAGAGCTTTGAAAGTTTTGTTGTCTAGAAGCAATCGGGTGCCAAGAGAGCATCGATGCATGGTGATAGAAGCTCAAATGTAAAAACATTATTTGCACGTGTCGTGCAGCTGTGTGGCTTTCGTGTCTGGAAAGGATAAGTATGTTGACGACAGAAAGAATGTCTGGACAGACACGAGTTGCACAGCAATGAAAGCATGTAAATGGACCCTGCAAGTTTTTGAAGCTTCGAGAAAAGTAGAGTAGAGGCGCCCTCTACACTTTAGAACCTATAGGACTTCTGAGCCATGGGCAAGGGAGGCGCCAGAAGACCGGCGACCCCGGACACCGACCTGGAGCACCTCTACGACAAGCTGGCGAAGCTCGTGAGGGAGCAGGAGCACCTGAGCTTCCACGGGTACCAGACACTGCGGCGAACCCAGGCATGCAGTGGTGCAGACATGGCCCAGCTGGAGAGCCTGCTCGATGCCTTGGTGAACTGCCAGCCGCTCTTGATCTTCAAGTACGCAGATCTCAAGGCCACGTACCAGAAGCTCCTCCAGAACTTCCCGGCACTGAAGAGCTCGCACCCTGTGGCAGTGGGGCCGCACTTGGCTGGGAAGTACGCCGACTGGACCATGACGCTTTGCAGCCATGCCAGGAGGTTGCGAGATGAGAAGCGGTTCCAGGAGGCCTCGAAGAACTTGACTAACTCGCAGGTGCACAAGCTGACGTCGATCAAGCAGATGATAGAAAACGGTGCCCTCGAGTACGGCGAGTACGAGGACAAGAAGTACACCGTGAAGTCTGGCAACAAGAAGCTGAAGAAGGTCAAGAAGGTCTTGAAGAAAGAGAAAGCAAAACAGCGAGCACAGGGATCCTCAGAGGACACGAAGGTGAAGAAGGCGAAGGCCACATCTTCGGATGAGGAGACTCTGCAGAAGCTTGCTGCTGCAGCGGACATGGCCTCGGACGACAGCATGGACACAGCGGAGCTCCTGGACTTGGAGGTGCCGCTCACCCCGAAGAAGGACAAGAAGAAGGACAAGCTCAGAGAAGAGGCAGAAGCTGTGTCGCCTATCCCTTCGAGAAAGAAAAGTATCAAAACGCTGGTGAAGCAGGACAAAAAGAAGTGCAAAGACGAGACGGAGGAGAAGGCAAAGCAGAAAGAAAAGAAAGTCTTGAAAAAGCCCGCCGCCGCAAGAAAGATGCCGCCGAGAATCCACTCCGGAGTCTTCAAGGATGTGATCCTCATGCCTTACAAGGAAGGTCGCTGGGCAGTCCGTGTCAGAGGAGGGCGACAGCTGTTTCAGATCTCCAAGTTCTCCGAAGCGAAGAACAAGATCCAGGCGACCAAGCTCATCAAGATGCTCCAGGCTGGCACGGACTTGAAGGAGGTGCTGGCGGCCAAAGCGAAGTTGTAGGACGCTGATCGCTGCGGTGTGAAAAGAGAGGTGTTGGTGCAGTGCTGTGGCAGTGACTGGTTCTTTTTCATAGGTTTGATTTGATTGCTGTGATGTCTGGACAGACACTTCGAGTTTCATTGTCTGGACAGACACTTCAAGTTTCAGTGTCTGGACAGACACTTCAGGTTCCAATGTCTGGACAGACACTTTCAAGTTGCAGTGTCTGGACAGACACTTTCAAGTTTCAGTGTCTGGAGAGACACATCAAGTTTGAATGTCTGGACAGACACTTCAAGTTTCAGTGTCTGGACAGACACTTCAAGTTTGAGTGTCTGGAGAGACACTTTCAAGTTTGAGTGTCTGGAGAGACACTTTCAAGTTTCAGTGTCTGGAGAGACACTTTCAAGTTTCAGTGTCTGGAGAGACACTTTCAAGTTGCAGTGTCTGGAGAGACACTTCAAGTTTGCTTGTCTGGAAAGACACTAAATGCATCGCAGAATGTCTGGACAGACATGAATGGAAGCACGTGCTGGCATGACAATATGACTTGGAATATGTGATATTCCGGCTCGAGATCCATCGAGCCCCGCCCGGGAAGCAGAAGTCTGAAGCCCAACCGTGCTGCCATGGAGAAGGGCGGCTACAAGGGCGGCCAGAAAGGCGACCACAAGGGCGACCGCAAGGCTCCTGCTTGTTGTTTTGAATGTCTGGACAGACATGCAGCACGTGTCTGGACAGACACATGAGATGATCGAGTGTCTGGATTGACAGGGACGTGACCGCGACATCGGCAAGGGCAAGACGAAGGATGATGTCCCGAATATCCGGGCAGAGAAACTTCGCAGAACTTTAAGTACCCCTAAACCCCTAAACCCTGCTAAACCCCCAAACCCATATATAAACCCTGCAGCTGAGGAACAGCGGCACGAGCAGCAGACTCTGGCGAGAGAACTGGCGGATGATCTGGATGGAATACTCCCTGACATCAACTTCGAGACCCTTGGCATTAATTATTTTAGTGTCTGGATAGACACGAGAACCGTGAAGCCCTAGGTGTAGCTTTCCCAGTGTCTAGGTCTGGAGAGACACAGATAGGTGTAGCTTTCCCAGTACTAGTGTCTGGAGAGACACAGCCATGACAAAGCTGAGGCAGTTCATGGGCCTCATCGAGGCGATGGCGAGAAAGGTGTCGAGGATGGAGCCGGGAAGCAACGAGGCCCACCGGCCCTTTTTGAGGAGAGTTTTTGAGCTCCTCAGCTGCATAGAGAATGTCTGGACAGACAGTTTGAGTGTCTGGAGAGACACGTGAGAACCAAGACCCTGAAACCCAGTAAAAGCGCCGAAACCCTAGACCCTAAACCCAACACCCTGAACCCTACACCCTGAAACCTAAACCCCGAACCCAAAACCCTGAACCCTGAACCCTAAACCCTGAATCCCTGTCAGTGTCTCCACCCTCAAGACCTACGACCAGTTCATGCACTACCTCGCCAAGAGGGTGGTTGCAGAAGAAGAAGATGATGATGGCCCCCAAGGACCCTAGCTGATGACAATTTTGAAATCCTATCCCCTTGAACTCTTACAACCCCATTAAGCCCGAAACCCCGGCCCTGAACACCGTAACAGAAAAACCATAGAGAACCTTAAACCCTAAAGCCCAAAAGTCTTTTTCGGAGGACCGAGCACACCTGGGAGAGGAAGTGGAGACGTGGATCACCGAGGAGGTGGAGATGATGGTGGCCATGATGGCGGCAAGGGAGGTGGAGATGGTACGCATGGTGGCCATGGTGGAGATGGTGGCAAGGGAAGTGGAGATGGTACGCATGGTGGCCATGGTGGAGATGGTGATCGAGGTGGTGGCCAGGGAGATGGAGATGATGGTGCCGCTCCGCCGGGTGATGAGACGTGGTCCTGGAACCAGGGCTGGGACTGGTGGTCCTGGGGAGGCTCGCAGTGGGGAGGATCGTCGTACCGGGATGAGGACTGGCAGGGGGATCAGACCGGCGAGAAGGAGCCTGGGCTTTATATTGTTTTTGTGTTTATATACAGAATGTAGTGTCTGGAAAGACATATAGTACATGAGTTAAACCCTGCAGGATGCCCCGCACAAGAAGGACGACAAGAAGGAGCCCCCGCCGCCACCGCCGCCGCAGAAGGACCAGGAGCCTTTGTTTTAGATGGTTAATTGTTGTGTTTGTTTGGAAATATAATGTCTGGAAAGACAAGTGGCTTCATTGTCTGGATAGACAATTTTTGTGCGAACCCCCCTAAAGCGCCAAGGATGGCCCAGAAGGAAAGAAGCAGAAGAAGAACCAGGATGACCCCGAGGACCCAGGACCCTGACCCCGCCGAAAAAAATGTCTGGAGAGACAAGTGTGTGTCTGGAGAGACACCAATGTACCCAAACCTTAACCCAGTAAAAACGCCGAAACCCTAGACCCTGAACCTTAAGCCCTGAACCCCACACCTTGAAACCTAAGCCTTGAAACCTGAACCCATAACTCTGAACCCTACACCCTGAAACCTAAACCCTGAAACCTAAACCCTGAAACCTAAACCCTGAACCAAAACCCTGAAACCTAAACCCTGAAACCAAAACCCTGAACCCTACACCCTGAAACCTAAACCCTGAAACCTAAACCCTGAACCCTACACCCTGAAGGATCCGTGGGAGGACGCTGAGAAT
Organism: Symbiodinium sp. CCMP2592; assembly: GCA_905221615.1. Classification (NCBI taxonomy): domain Eukaryota; class Dinophyceae; order Suessiales; family Symbiodiniaceae; genus Symbiodinium; species Symbiodinium sp. CCMP2592. The sequence goes on along the minus strand of CAJNDT010000752.1, from coordinate 135,077 downwards.
GACCCATGGGCGGGGCAGAAGGAGGAGAAGCTGGCTGAGTTTGAGGACTACGATGGCAATGCCAGCGATGATTTCTT